>RJWH01001114.1:448053-462073 GCA_004363575.1 Solenodon paradoxus
GGCGGGGGGTGGCGCGAGGAGCATGGCGTGCACAGAAGCATCTGTCTTTTAAAAAGAAATTAATTGCCTGTGAATAATTTGTGGTGTTGATCTGTATTCTAAGAGCAGACTTTTGACTGACTGCCCTCAACAGGAAGGGATGCTGGGGGCCAACTCTGACAAGAGGCAATTGTTTAATATTAATAGTTGCCATTTATGTGCCAAGCACTACTTTAAATGTTTAACAGTCTTGAAGGAGGTATGCTCATCACCAATTTACAGATGAGGAAATGAAAACTCCAAGAAAGCAAGTGGCTTCTCCTAACCCTGTAGCTGGCAGGGTTAGAGCTGACAGTCATACCCAGGTCAGTTGTCTGTCTCCAAGGCTGGAGTCCCAAGGAGAGTAATGCCAGGGATTTGGGCACAAAGACCTTTTGTTTCCTAAGACTGTTGGGTGGCTCATGGTTCGGGAGAGTAAAACCTTTCCTTGCCTCTTCCTAGCTTCTAGCAGTGACCTGCTGTCTTTTGCAGCCTTGGCTTGCTCCTCATCACCACAAATTCTCCTATCATCACACGGCCTTCGTGTGTGCGTGTGTGTGTGTGTGTGTGTGTGTGTGTGTGTGTGTGTGTGTGTCTGTGTCTGACTATGTCTGTCTTTTTTTCTTATAAGGACACCGGTCATGGGAGAGAAAGGACCACACTCGAATATGACCTCACTTTAACTTAATACATTTGCAAAGACCCTATTTCCAAATAAGGTTATAGTCTTAGGTACTGGGGGTTAGCACTTAACTGTTGGGGGAAGATAATTCAACCCGTAACAAAGAAAAAGCAGTCAAAACTCAGTTTCTAAACAAAGACAGTGAGGAGGAATTTGCCCTCCTCCTCAGGGAGAAACACCGGGGTGAATACTCAAGGTCTTAGAACTTTTCCGTCTCCAACTCTTTCTGCCTCTAAGGAGATGACCCCAGAGCAAGAGATCAGCTCAGCACCACAGAGCAGCAAGGCTGAGGAAGAACTGGGAGGGAAATTCAATCTTATGATAGGGCACTCTCCAAATCACAGCATTCCAAGGTGAAACTCCTTAAAACCTTTTCTGGTTAAGACACTATGCTTATAAAAACACTGCTTATTAAATGGAAACAGGATCTCAGGTGCAAGCATGGAAACCAACTCTGGATGATTCTAACTGAAAGGGAATCTATTTCAAAAACAGGGAATAACTCACACGATCCTGGGGAGGCTGGAGGACGCGGTGTAACAATGGCCAGGAACAATGGCATCTATGAAACAATTCAGAGGACACTTGTGCCATTGAGCGTGGGGCCCTGCCAGGGGTGCCCATAATAAGACTTGGACATTACAGTTGAGGCCACCGTAACTACCAGCAAAGAGTCTCCACCGTCTCTGATTTTTCTGGCTACCAGTTCTATTTTTAAAATCATTGGATGAACCTCACACACACATCTGAGGTCTAGCTACAAGAGAGTCTGGAAATCCACACGCTAACTTTCTTTTTAGCTTCAACAATGACAGAATCTGCTGCCTCTAAAATGTCGTACTCCAAGGAAGTCATACTCCTACTTAGGAAGGAGGTTCAACTGTTGAGTAAACAATGAAAAACAGTCCTTAGGGAAGATTAGAGCTGCGTATCCAATAGCAAAGGTAAAGTGAGACTTTCAGGGCCATTTCTGTAAAAAACCTAGTCATGCTCACATCTTGTGTCAGAAGCCTCTGAGGGGTCACAGAAACGGGAAGTGGATGAGGGGCTGCACAGGGGAGTGAAGACAGGGAATGACTGCTCATGGGTACAGGGCTTTCCTGCTGAAGTGAAGAACACCTTCAGGAATTACACAGTTGCACAAACTAGTAGCATAATTTTTGAGGGTGAATTTTATGTTACATGAATTATATCTCAGTTGTCTTTTTTTAAAGAAGTCCTAGAGTCCTAGAGTGTGATCGGGCCCCTCAAATTTGAGGTGAAAGAGGACCCCTGGTCACAAAAGCAGCAGCATGAGCATTAGGGCACATGTATATGGGAAGAGAAGCACTCCTCTATTCCACCCCATGGTGGAAACACAACTGGAGACGTGTGTGTAGGTCTGAGGGAATGGAGCAGTGGGCCAAATATGTCAGCCCCCTATATTCCAACTTCTTCATGAAAAATATTCTACCTCTCTTCTCCTTGGGTTATAATGAGAACACTAGCATCTCTCAGTATTTCTGTTCAGAACCACAGAAACATATAATCAGTGATGATGGTTTCCTAACTGAGGTAGAAAAAAATGTAATGGATCACTTGAGACACTATGGGCACAGATAACACAGGACTAAAATACAGATTATACATCACATGCCTTGGATTGTGTGTCAGGCCCCACCCACAAAATTCTCTCCCCACTTCTTCCAGGGGGGCTAGTCATTCACTTTTGCAGAAGACAGCCACAGCGAAGCTAGATGACTGGCATCTACGTCTTCTGAATTCACAGCCCTGCTACCTTCCCTGGGATGGTTTCCTTGAGCTTATCTCGACAAGGAAGTAACTTTCATAAAAGTGAGCCAGGGTTAAAGAAAGAGCATAGAAGCAAGAGAAGAGTGCAGAGGAGTAGCTGTAGGAGAGACCAAATGTACAACTCTTAAGGACAGGAGTATTTAATCTTCAATTTTTAATATTTGGAGATGTGCCACCCTAAACTTTTAATCAAGTCCGCTGTACAAACAAAGGTCTTGGGTAAGTGGGGACTTTTTCTGGCAGGGACTGGTTGACTGGTTGATAAAAGAGGGTAAGTTTCCCTTTTGCATTTATTTGGAATAAAATAAAGCAATGACGACGAGATTTAGAAATGGGAGCCTCCTAACAGAAGAATTCTGATCTAAATTTGAACTTGAGGTTGTAAAGATGCTTTGGAATTCACAGCTAATGAAGCTGATCCTAACTAGACCTCAGGGCAAGGAGATCCCCACTGTTTAAGGATTCCACACTTTTTATCTTCCACATTAGACTCTGAATCCTTTCAGGGCAAGTTCCAAATGTGATTCACCTGTACAGGCTGCTATCAGCACGTAGTAGGGAATCAATAAATGTTTCTGAATGACTGAATTCATGGATAAAGCCTCATGTGAATGCATCACTATAAATCAGAAATGTTATTTGTCTACAAGTAAAATATCTGATCTCAGAGTTTAAGTGGATAAGAAGTCTGAAGGTAAGTGGGTAAGAAGTCTGAAGGTGAGTGGTGAAGTCTGTATGTCACAATGTCATAAATGTACTTTTATTGTTCTGTTCTTTCATCTTTTTCAAACATCTTCATGGTGTCAAAATGGCTGCTATACCTCCAAACATCATTCCCATATCTACTAGAAGGAGAGAGAACAGTGGTTTTCTCTAAGCCAAGTTTTTGTTGAGAAAGAAAGCCTTCTCAGGCACCTCTGCCAACCTTTCATTTGCCAGAATTGGCTAAAAGTGATACTGGAAATTTAAATATAAAAAGAGGAGGGAGAAGAGAATAGATAAGTAGGTTCTTAGAGCCAAATACAATATGTGGAAGATGAAGCATCTGTCTTGTCATTATTTTCTACAAAACTGGAGACTACTTGGAATCCGAGTGTTGCTCATATCATTCCAAGAGTGATAACTGCTGTAAGTGAGACTGATGGATGCCCGCAAACAAGGAAACCGAGGTGTAGAGAAATTAAGTTGCCTGGTGTTACATAGCTGGGGCTCAAAACCTACTCTAAGGAACTAAGAAGCCCAAAGTCCTTTTGTTCCCTTCCAGGTCAGGCCATGGGATCCTCAGGCCCCAGGACAAGGGCATGGGAAGGACACATGCTGCCCTCATTCTCTAGTCCTCTTGTCCGTCCTGTGAGCTGCGTGCATGCGTCCTCAGAATCCAGGCAAGCCAGCTCACAGGAGTGCTCACTGTCTGGCAGCCGTCTTGTATTAAACAGATTGAAGGCCTCTCAGTTCTGCAGTACCGCTCCTGGATGGAGGGATGATGCTGGGGCCACCGGGACACGGACTCATTGCTGGGAGCTGGCAGCACTTGTATGCAGCAGATCTCGGGAGCAGGGGTCAGGGATGGGCCACACCTACGTTCTGGAGACCTCACATGCCTTCCCTCACCTTGGACATCCCTTCCATGAGGACTTGGCGGGTGAAAACAGCATCTCTGTCAGCCTTCCCCACTTCACAGTGCTGAGGTATGAGAAGTCACCATAAGGTGGTTCAGAAGGATGGAGTCTGTGTCTGTGATTCACTGGCAGGACCCAACATCAGCTGGAGAGAGGGAGGGGATGGAGGGCGAGCACGGAGTCTGTCAGAGCAGTGTTTTCCATCCCTATCTTAGCTGTGCCAGCCACAGGAAACAGGTTTTACATCACAGCCTGTACCCCAACAACAGAGAAGCATACGATATGGAAACAAATGTGCACCAACAATCCTTTCCTTCGCCACATGCCAAACCTGTAATATGTTTTATCCTGTCCTGTTTTACTCCCTCCCTCCCCCTTTTCTTTTGCAAATGTTGGTTGCAACCCACAAAAGTGATGTCCAGAATCCAAGATGAGGAAAACTACAGTTAGAATTTTGGTGTACATGAGCTTTGCAAGACTATTGAACTGGGTTTGAATGTGCTGGCGTGTGAATCAGTCTTTGGTACCAGCCACTTTTCTGAAATGCTAACATCAGGATGCCACTTCCTGACTTTCCTCTGGTCCACAGCATGGTTCCTGAATGGTCTTCCTCAAATGCACCCTTATTTCACATTCCACATAGCCTGCAGTGTACTTGTAAGTGTGGGCATGCCAGCCCTTGTTCAACGCCCTCACACTTTACCTTTGATCTCTGAATAAAGACAGAACCTCTGCCTTGGTTGACAAGTCAAGAGTGGTTGCCTCCTGTCAACCCGGTCCATCCACCCCCACCTCTCCTATCCTTTTCCCACCTCCCTCTCCAACCCATTCCCATGGCTCTAGCTATACCCATGTCTCCTGAGTGCCTTGTCAATGTCCTCATGCTTCCTCTGGCCACAGGGCCTTTGCATATGTTCTTTCCTCACCTCTTTATCTGATTCACTCCTACCCACTTGTCCTTCGTATCTCAACTCACTCATATCTCCATTCACTCCTGAGAGAAGCCTTTCCTGACTTCACTAGACCAGACTCCCCAAATATTCTCTCTGGATTCAACTCCCCACTTTCATAGCACTTTTACATTTTGTCTAAAATTATCGGGTGAACCCATTAGACCACTACATCAGGGCTCCTAAGTCCCAGCGGGCATTTAAATCACCTAGAGACATTTCAATAAGTACAGAAGCCTGACCCCCTACCCCTTCACCATCACCTCTGCTATCACTACTATCTCTACCACCATCAACACCATCACCTCCACCAAACCATCACCACGATTGTCACTAACACTACCATAACCATCACCTCTACTATATCACCAACCATCACCACCACCTCTAACATAACCATCACCTCCAACACCACCACTATGACCTACCACCCCCATCGCCTCCACCATAACCATCACCAATCACCCCCATCACCTCCACCATAACCATCACCAACCACCTCCATCACCTCCACCATAACCATCACCACCACTTCCACCATAACTGTCACACCATTACCACTACACCGTTAGTTCTACTACCACCATCATCTCCACCACAACCATCAGCACCACTATCACCACCACCCCTCCAATTCTAATCCAGTTACTCTGGGACATGGCTTGGGTCTCTGTACTTTCCACAAGAAATGAGAACCACTGTGCTAGACTCTCAGCTTTAGGATATCAGGAATGAGGTGAACCCCAGTACCTAGCTCTGTGATAGGGTGGCATGGCAGGGAAGAAGGAAAAATGAAGGAAGGGAGGGAGGGGAAAATGGAAAAGGCGGTAAGGAAAGACAGGCAGTCTCCTTAAGGAAGGACAAGTCAAAAACAAAGAAGCAGTGGCTTTGCTTTCCTTAGTACCAGGCCTCAAGAGTCCAAGGGTCTGCCAAGGAACCAAGCAGAATGACATCTGTAAGGACCTGGGTTCATGGAGCTCCGGCTTGCTGAGGAGCATCTGCTGACTCTGACTCTGCCAAGCACAGAAGCTGTATCCATAGCTGGTATGGGTCGGGGCACAGAACCTAAGAGCTATGGGAAGGGCAGGATCTCTGACCACATAAACAGGGGCACGGCAGAATCAACCTGGTCCAAGCTCCTTCCTGTCTGTGTCAGGGCCTGCCCCAAACCCATGAGGTTGGCAAAGCAGAAGTACTGTCGGCAGGCGCAGCGCCAGCTCCTCAGCTGGGGGCAGCTGGGGTAGAGCACTCCACAGCACAACTGTCCTGGCCCGTCTGAGGCTGCAGAGAGGAGGGGGAAGAGAAAAGTCAAATAATTTATGATAGACCTCGAACTAAAGTGCTACAGCTGTGCAAACCGCTGCCAAGGGAAGGCGGAAGCACACAGACTTCATAGCCAGCAGGCCTAGCTCTGGGACACGTCTTCCCATTGTTCACTCCCAGCAGTCAGTCCCCAAAGGTAGCCACATCCTAATCCCCAGAACCTGTGGATAGGTGGCCTAAAGTGGCAGAAAAGACTTCGACGATGCGATCAGCAAGGATTCAAAAACCAGGAGACTGCCCTGGGTTATTCGGGTGGGACCAATGTAATCACAGCGGGGTGGGGGGTGGCAGGGGGTTAGGAGAGGGAGATCAGAAGGGCCAGAATCAGAGAAGGACATGGAACGATGGAAGTGGTGGTCAGGGAGAGAGAGGGAGATGGGAAGATGCTACATGGCTGACTTTTTGGATGCAGATGGGACCAATCCACAAATTCAGGCGGCTCCCAGACGCCAGGAAAGGAAGGCGAGGAATGGAGCTCCCTGGAGCTTCTGGGGCACCAGCCCTGCCCACACCTTAGTTTTAGACAAGTGAGACCCATTTCAGACTTCTGACCAACAGAACTGGGGATAATAAATTCACATTGTTTAAAGCCATACAAAGTGTGTGATAAGTTTGCCTAAGAAGCCATAGGAAACGAAACCACCCCTCACTGTCTGCCCCAAAAGGGTCGCTTCAACCCAGACAACAGGAGCTTGTAAAAATCCTTTATCAGATCTCATCACTTTGACACATAAATCCCTCCACGGTACTCAAAATATGCTTTATCGTGGCCAAATCCATCCTCCAACTCCTGGTTCCTGACAGTCTCTTACCACGTCCTACCTCTCAGGCCCCTTTGAGCTGCAACTTCCTCTCCCAGATCTAGTCTCCTGGACCCCTTTCTGTCCCTTGAGAAATTCCAGCTGGTTTCCACCACAGTATTTGCTCTGCTGCTTCTCTTCACTGGATGTGTCATCTGTCACTAAGGACTTGGCATGAGGTCTTCTGTGATGACAAGCTCCTGAGAAGGAGCCCTTCTCACCTTAACCAATCTGTATTGTTCCCCAGTTTTATTTTTTTGGTCCTAGCATTTATCAGTAACTGAAAAGATCTTGCTCATCATTTATATTTGTGTTTATAACTGTGCAGTTGTGGTGAGGGGTCACTTTTCTGCTTCCCCTCCATCACCCGAACTGCAGCTCCATGGGACCTGTCTAATGTCTGTCTACGTGTTTCTTGAATTCTGCACCATAATGACCTCCGCAGCTGCTGCTTTAATATCTGAAAGAACAAATGAATGAATGAATGAACAGTGCATAGTTGGCAGTCAGTGCTCAAAAAAGGTCATCTATTTAATGTCATCCCAATCATGATGA
The DNA here is from genome assembly GCA_004363575.1 of Solenodon paradoxus. Lineage (NCBI taxonomy): Eukaryota > Metazoa > Chordata > Mammalia > Eulipotyphla > Solenodontidae > Solenodon > Solenodon paradoxus. The sequence continues at coordinate 455,792 of RJWH01001114.1, forward strand.
CCATAAGAAAGCTCATTGTTAAAGAGCAGAGCCGGCACACCTCTGTGACATCCTCTTTAACTTCATTAGGCCCCCTCTGGGGGCATAGCCAGCTGGGATGGCTTTGGATCTCTATAGCCCTGAGAGTTAAGTTGGAAACCACAGGGGCCTGTGATGGGGTGTAGGAAGTTTGTTCAGACTGGTGGAGGCGGGGTCTGGTGGCCAGATGTGAGGACAGAAAATATCCGGGTTCAGGGGGGAATTATGTTATTACAAGTGTTAACTCAGAGAAGCAACAAATGCTTGCCTCTCTGTGCATGGGTGCATTTGCGTGAGTGTGTGCGTACACACACACTTCAGCTCCACTGAGACCCTGCCAGGCAGATCCAGTAAATGAGGAACCTCTGGAGGATGGATTTGCAGGAGACTCCCCAGGCGCCATCTGGAGTGACCCTCCCATCATTAATACCCCACGGAGCTGAGCACATGCTTTTTATTGGGGTGTATATAAATAAACAGCAACAGGAGCCTCGAAAGAAATGACCCCCCGAGGAAACCTGATCCTCAGGCAATTAGAGCGCTTCTGTTCAGATAATTGCTGACTGAATCAGTGAGCTGGGTGCCAGTCCTCAAAAGGTATCGGTGCTGGCCACCGGATGACAGGAGCCCCAGCCTGCCCAGTGCTGGGAGACAGCACTCAGCAGGCATGCCAGCCAGCCTCAGTCTACTGCAGCGGGCAGGGGCACAGGCAGCTTTCAGGTGTGAACAGCACCTGTGCAGCTTCCAGCGAATCTGGGCATGAGTGTGGCAAGGGCAGGGGCTTCCACCCAGACAGGAGGTGGGTGTGACAATATCACCAGTGGACACTGAGCAATATCTGGAGATATTCTGGGTTGCTCCAAGTGGCATTTAGTAGGTAGAGACCAATCACACTGCTAACACCAAACACACAGGAGAGCCTAGAATAAAGAAGTGACAGCTCAGAATGTCAGCTTGCTGAAGCTGAGACACTATGGAGCAGAGACACCTTCTAGGGCAATTTTCTGATGTGCTCCAAATGCCCACTGAGGGCCAAACACTTTGTCAATCAGTGACTCAACACATCCTGCTGAGGTCTAATTCCAACCCTCATTTTATAGAAAGGGAAACTGAAACAAAGTTGGTTTTAAAAAAAATTTCAATCAACTTGCTCAAGATCCCTGTGCTAGGTCACACAGGGCCAGATTTCAAAGCAAAGATGCAAAGAGCTTGAGCCTTCCTCTCCAAGCTGGATCACTGCTCTCAGTAATAACAGTCCCTACTCTGTGCAGTCATTCTCTCATAATCCTCTTCTGGACCCCATGGGAAATGCACAATGCTGAAGAAAGCAGGGCTTCCTGTATTCAATTCCCTGTCCTGCTATTTCTTTCCGGCAACTTTGGGCACATTAGTGAAACTCTCAGGGCCTCAGTTTCCTCATCTGTAACATGGGCTGATAACATAGGTCACCAAAGGGTTTTCATAATATTACATGCAAACATCTTTGCATATGACCTTAGGGACCTCAACAAACAGCTGTGATTTTGACTGCTACTGTTAAATTTGAAATTCAGAGCCACAGAGGTCCTGATTTTCATTGGGGACAACAGGGGGAGTTGAGAGTGGATCGAAGGGGTTTTGGGAGAAGGTTCCTAGTATGTCAGAACTCTGGCTTCTAACTCCCCTCTGGACTCTGCCTTTGGGAAGTGGTCTTATATTTACTGGTGAAGGTCTATAGTTCTGGTCCATTAAATATCCAAACCTGTCAAAATTAAGTTCCAAGCACGACTAGCCAGGTGTAGAGAAGTAGGTTGAGAAGACAGATCAATTCACCACAGCTGTCAGGCCACTGGCTTTGACCGAGGCACCAGTGTCTCGTGTCAAAGGAGGGGAAAAGAATTAACCCTCCATCACAGCCTCTCCTATTCAAGTACTTTCAATACAACTCACCCAATACTCTCTAAAAACTCCTGTGAGGCCATTACATACCCATTTCACGATCAGGTAAATTGAGGCCCGGGGAGGTTTGCTACTTTGCTCACAGCTGCACAGTTGGAAAATAGACATCAGAGAACCAGTCTTTTATCACTTCAGCTCAGGACTGGCATGCCTGAGATGGCACAAAGAATGTTGGGCCCTTTAGGAAGGGCTCCTCTCTCAATCACAATGGTGTGTGGGTTGGCTGCAGTGAGTTTATTTCACCAGCCCCAGAAAAGCTCCTGGTTTGAAAAGACTGAATGTACTCAGAAGGCACAATAGGAACCTTCTAGAAAGTGCTGTCCAACAGCACTTTCTTCAATAATGCAAATGCTCCATATTTATGTCATCCAATATGGTACAGATGATGGTGCATTCCAAATATGACTAGTTCACTGCAGAACTGAATTTTCAATTTTATCTCATTTCAATTAATTGAATTTTAAAATTTAAAGAGTTATGAGGGCCAGTGGTTTCCATACTGGACAATGCAGAGAAAAACAGGGCTCAAGACTCTGTACTTTTTGCTAATCATGTACTTCCCACAGCTCCCTTCCATAGAAATTTCAGGTTTAAGGTCCACCAATCCTTAACTTCTCTGGGTTGATGGGTAAAAAATCTCTTGGATAATCTGAACTATAGAAGTAAGTTTACAGGATTTGTCAAGATTCTTACAAGTGGTAGTTATATGATTTGCGTCCAAATTTAAATGACTTCAAACATGTTAAGTTGTTTAATTGCCTAATATGCTACAAAATAGAGGTGAAGAAGGTCTGAACGTGACCCTGTGGAGAGAGAAAATTTTCGTGTTTCCCATGTGTGACTTGGACAAGTCACTTCACTTCTCGTATCACCTGTGAAATAGGATATGCCTCTAGATTCTCTTGCAGGTGATTTGGAGTCACAAAGGGGAGTGAATGAAACAGTGTGTGAAAGGTATCACACGGAATGGCACACACAAGCACTCAACATCAGCTCCTGTTATCAGCGAGCAACGAACGTCATTTCACACAAGCCTGGCGCACAGAGTATTAACAGTGCTCCTCTGTGACCTTTCCCCATGGCCCACGCTTTAGAGAGACACCCCTTATCTGACTTGCCACAAAGAGTTCTTTTCCCTATATGACTTTTGACTTCCTGGCCAGGACACAGCGTGGGGAAAGTCACTCCTGGGAGCTGTGTTCTGAGGGTTCATGCCACACCCTGCGGATGACCCAACACCCTTGACTATCAACCTGCTAGATCTGAGTGCAGAGGTTCAGGAGAAACTGAAATGACTGACAATCAGCTAGAGTCAGAAGTGCCAGCAGGGGAGAAGGTATTTATAAACTTGGCACTGGTGATGGAACCCTCCGGAACCTGAGGAGCAGCTTCCCCACCCCACAGGGAAACCAAAGAGGAAAAATACCAACACACTCTGGCTCTGAGCTCAAGCTTCAGTCAAAAGCCACCGATGGCACATCTAAGTCCCCTTCTAAATTTAGAGCATTCAATCAAACCAGTTCTCCCGCTCACTGGGCATCTCTCCCCTTGGCTGAAACAGGACATTCTTCTGAGAGCCAGGGACACAGATGGGAGCCCAGATCCCAACCTACTTTGTCTCCATTTTTGTCCCATCACATTTGAGTGCCAGGGCCTTTCTCACACCTGCATGAGCTCGGTGGGGTGGGAAGCGATCTGAAGCCAGAGACTCAGTCACTTCCTCTCTAGTGTGAACAGAACATTGGACAAGTGACTATGTCTGGATGAGATTTCACTTCATCTCTTACAAAGGCAGAACAAGACTTAACTAGAGCTCTTCCAGTCCTGGACCCTGTTTCCCTACCTGTCACCCTCAGAAGAAATCTGTGAGAATCCAGTCCAAAGGCCCACTACAGTGCCAAACATAGCTGCATATGGCGGGCACCCAATTCCCCTGAGGCTGAACCAACATAGGAAAGGAAACCTAGAAGTCCCTATTCTGACTCCCTCTTTCTCCTTTCACTAAGTTCAACACATTTATTTATATATTACCTGTGTATCCTTTTTTTTCAATCTTGGGATAAAAGCATGGTAGTTGTAATCAAAAGGTATTTCTATATTCCTGACCCCATCTACAAGTGACTAGCATCTAGGTCATCCTTAAACTTCTACTAGTCTAGTACTATTAGCTTTGCTTATAATAATAATAATAGTGATAGGTAACAGCTATTGAGCACTTACCATGTATAGACATTGGGTTAAGAACTTCACATGAATTATCTTATGTAACTTAATTATCAATTATATAGATAGATAGATAGATAGATATCTCAGAATCAGGTTCATTTGACCCAACAATAAAAAAATAAAACCAATGACAACGCTCCTGCTATGTCATTTTATCTCTTCATGGGCCCGATGCCATGCTACCTCGCCTCCCTGGCTGGGGCCACGGAAGGCATTATGCATGAACCCAAGAACGTGCCCTTCTGGATTCTCCATGGAGCTCACCATTTATTTCTTCTGACCAGTTCTTGCTTCATCTCCATGGGAGGATCCACTGTTACACCCAAAGCTCTATGACCCTGCACTATGCTCTCCAGTGTGACATCACTCTGTGCTCCAAAGCTTACCCAATGGAAAGTATCTGTCCCCATTAGTAACCCATCCTGCTTCCCTGCTTACAAAATACTGCTGCCCTGGCTCTGCACACTTCACCATGTTGCGATGATTTGGTGCTCAGTTTTACTCTGTCTTGCCTTCAGGGAGCTCAGCAGGTATGTGTGTTCCTCACACACTGACGCCTGTTCTTGGACCTTCCTGGTCTGCATTCAATCTTCCCTCAGGATGTTTCTTTCCCAAAGATCCCGAACAAATGAAAGAAGAAACTCCACCATCCTTTGGACTTGCCAGATACTTCTGACTCCTGGGGTGAAGATAACAGAAGCCAGGACTTGCACTCAGAAGATGGAGCTGCTGAGTGCCACAGTGAGGCTCAAATCTTTCAGTTATCTTCTTAGTTCTGAGTTGATTTCATAATGACTCATCCACAGCCTCCCCCTGCTTTTTTGTGAGAAACTTTGCATTGTGGAGGGAACTGGTTAGCATAAGGAGTACATCTCTGCTCATGATGATTGTCTAATAAATGCTTGATGAATGAGAGGACAGTTCCTCCATGCACTCATCAGGAAGGTATTCCTATGAGAGCATTCAGGATTTCACCTCTTCAATTGAAGGCCCAACCCTGTGGGCCCACTGAAAAAAGGCAAAGGTTCTGAATCAACCAGGAACTCCAGATCAAGAAGGGCTTGGGTTCTGCACATGCCTGGAATGAAGTCTCGTCCCTTGGTGTGGACTGGCCATGTAAACTGTGAGAAGAGCCTGGGCTCAGAGACCGGCTGATGTAGCAGCGCCAAGATGGAAACTGACTTATAAAATGTTCTTGTGGGAAACCACTCAGGCCACTTGGCTCCCAGCCTGTGACTCAGCAGCCCGAGCTACTGCTTGCCACCACGAAAATGCACGTGTTTGAAAATTTGGTGACATCTGGAGTTTTGGTCTTAATCAGCCTGCTTTTGGCATTTCCTTTCCTGGCACAAAGCTGTTTCTGGGTATTTTTCAAAACTGTCTGCGCAAGTTTCCCCCACTATCTGAAAGTAGAGTTCCTGTGAAAACGTTCTTGAGCCAAGAGGTTGCAAAGTGAAGATGCAATGAGCACTATTTATATGGAAACAATTTTGAGCATTCCCAAACTAAAAAAATAATAATAATAACCTACGGCCGCACACAGGCCGCACATCAACAGTGCGCGAGAAGCCGAAAGCGTGTCTCACTTACCCGAGTCGGAAAGACCGGCCACTGGAGCGGACAGGTGGTGCTGACCAGCGTCGGGCGGCGTCGACGGAGGTGGGTGGCGGGAGCCACAGCGGGTCCTGTGTCAGCGTCTCCTGTCCCGTGTCCCTCGGGGTCAGGTCCCTGAGGCCCAGGAGACGGGGTGCGGGAGCCACGGTGGGTCCTGTGTCAGCGTCTCCTGTCCCGTGTCCCTCGGGGTCAGGTCCCTGAGGCCCAGGAGACGGGGTGCGGGAGCCAAGGCAAGTCCTGTGTCAGCGTCTCCTATCCCGTGTCCCTCGGGGTCGGGTCCCTGAGGCCCAGGTCGGCGTCCGGCCCGCCCGCCCGGCGTGGGGCCAGCTCGCCGTGGGCTCCGGACAACAGCAGCCGGACAAGAGCTGGCCGGTGCCGCGCCGTCGCTGAGGGGACCACGGCCTCCCCGCGGGCCCTGACGCGGGGCCCATCGGGCCTGGTCAGGAGCCCGAGGCGCTGGGTCTGCGGCTCCCGGCTCCGCGCTGA
>RJWH01001115.1:0-461572 GCA_004363575.1 Solenodon paradoxus
GCAGATATCTAAGAAGGACAAGTTACTAAGGAAGAAGTACATGGGTGTGTGAAAGTGGGACTCCATCCTGATGAGGGCTATGAGAATCAAGTTCCAGGAGAGAGTCAGCAGGTAGATGCCCAGAAATAACACAAAGAGGAATATCTTCATTTGAGGATGATCTGAAAACCCCAAGAGGATGAACTTTGTCACAGATGTGCTGTTCCTTCCTGTAGTCATGGGCCTGCATCCTGCATAAAGGTAAGAAGCAATCCTGTGATCAATTAGAATTTTGATATTTTATTATATAAATGGATATTTTTTGAAAAATCCTGCCAGCAGTTAACTTCGAGTTAGCTTGTCAGGCATCTGCTAACCAACATCTTCACAATAGACCTCAGCCTATGATAATCTCCATATTTTGTTTACTAAAAGGGAATTATTTTAGTCTATAATATCAAGAACAAGTGCTAGCGATGATGTGGTAAAGGGGAACTCTTAAACACTGTTGGAGTGTAAAATGGTGAAACCGTTATGAAAAGTCATCTGGAGATTCCTCAAGAATTGAGAATTGAAATTCCATTGATCCAGCTATCTCGTATGATACAGTAATTCCTCTACTGAGTATTTATTCTAAGTATGAACCCCCATATTCATCACAGAATTTTTACAATAGCCAAGAGCTGAAGACAACCTAAATGCCCATCAAAGATGGGTGGATAAAGAAATGTAGTGTATATACACAATGGAATACTACACAGTGATCAAAAGGGAGAAATCCTGCCATTTTTAGCAGCATGAATGAAGCTGGAAGGAATTATACTCAGTGAATAAAGTCAGAAGGAGAAAGACATTTTATGATATCACTCACATGTGATGTATAGAGATAGCAAGCAAACAAATGAACTAAATTAAACAAAAGTAGATTTTTTTAAATAAACTAAATCAAACAATAGATTTTTATCCAAAAATTAAAACAATTCAGTGGATGTAAGAAAAGATGGGGAGTGAAAATGAGCAAACAGGGTAAAGAGTTTTAATTGTATAGTAAAGGAAACAGTGGTAAATTCAATGTATTATATACAATTTTAGATTTACTCTCATGTATATCTTAATCCTAGTTAATGTTATAATGTAATACTCCATCAATAAAACCAATTTTATAAAGAGCTGGAAACAGCCTAATGCTTTTCTTTAAATGAGTGGATAAAGAAGACGTAGAATATCACTCATATATAAAAACATGAAATCCTGCCATTTGAAGCAACTTGGATGGCCCTGGAGGGAATTATGCTTAGTGATATAAGTCAGAAGGAGAAAGATAAACACTGTATGATTTCACACATGTGGTATATAGAGAAACCAAAGAAAAAATCAAATGAAGAAAAAATAGACTATTAGCCTATAGAGCCAAATTAGTGGTTATCAGAAGGGAAGGGAAACAGGTGGGCAAATCAGACAAAAGGGGTCAATTTGTATGTTGAAGGATAGAATTGGATTATTAGATATAAATTTAACATATCATATATAGATGTTGATTTATGATGATGTACATCTTAGTTGTAAGGTAATGTTCCTTTATCGAGTTTAAGTCAATGTCTCAGAATGTCAAACTTCCAAACCCAACAGTTCCAACAATTTATTCAAGCCCAGCAGGGTGAGGAGGGGCTGACCTGCCTGCAGTGACACATTTATGATACATATACGGTACGACCATGGTGGACAATAGTATAGAGAATCTTCAGCATTAAAAATAGAGCTACCATGTGATCCAGCAATCCCATCTCTACATATATATCCATCAGGACAGGATATCACGATCTAGAGAAATGTCTTCTCTCCCATCTTCATTACAGAACTATTAAGAATAGAAAACTCATAGAAACAACCTCAGTGTTCAAGAGGTGAATAGACAAATAGACAGGAAAATGTGAAAGTATACATACAATTGAATATCATTCAACCATAAAGAAGGAATGCTTAAATACTTTTAACGATGTGGGCAAAAGTGGAACCATTTATACTAAATGAAATCAATCAACAAAGAAAGACAAATATTTCATGATTTCCCTTATATGAAGAATCTGAAAATGTCAACTCAAATAAAGCAGAGTAGAATTCTGGGTGCCAGGTCTACAGATCATAGGGATGAGTAGATATCGGTCAAAGTGAAGAAATGTTCAGTTAAGCAGGTAAATTAAGCTCTGGAAAGATAATGAGCAGCACAGGAACAATAGTTAACAAGGCCATATTGTAGATTTGAAGCTTCTGGGAGGGTAAGTCCTAAATCTCTGTGCACACGTACCTGTGCATGCACACACAGGGGTAAATATGTTGAAATGAAGGCTAAGTTATTTAGCATGACTATTTTTAACAATGTACATATGTGTATATAGAGATATAAATTTAAACATCAAACTGAATACCTTCTAAAAAAGCAATTTCTAGATGATAAGATGTCATTGAAGACATTAAAATAAATACATATCCTTCCTTTCTGTTTTCTATAAATTTTGAATCTCCCACAAGCCACTCACCAGCCCAAACAAGAATTGACTACTCTTCACTCTGATATCAATAAATCCTACCACAAAAGAAAGAATGAAAGCAGACAAGAACTTCATTTATCCTGAGTCCTAGACTAGTCTCAAGGACATAGATACCATAAATAATTTTTGAATAAATTTTTCACTTCTTATTCAGGGACAGTTTAGCTTACAAAAACTGATCAATGATAATAATGCAATATGTGACATATAATCACGTACAAACTCTCATTGAGTACTTCCTGAGACTCAAGCACGATAATTAGAACTTGATTTACATTTAATCCTTCCAACAGTTCTGGCAGTAAATACTATGCCCCTGTTACAGATAAAATGTGAAATAAGCTATAGACTTATAATTTCCATTAGTTTAAGAATAAAGAGGAGGGACAGAGCTGGACTTACAGAATTCTTTAGGCAGAAGTGTCCAGACATCTCATGCTACAGAAGAACTATAGCTAGTTGCTACAAAAGAACCAGAAAAAATAGTTGCCCTGGTAATACATTTAAAACCTCAGTTCATCTGCATTTCCCACTGCTCTATGCCTAGTGTCTGGTTCCATCCATTTTTTCTGTGTGAGCCTCAAGCAAACAGTAATACCTGCTTCTGAAAACTGTGTTCCTTATTACCACATCTTCAAAATAGTCTTCGGGATTTCATTATTTTAATGGTCAGGCATAGCCACAGCCTCCTCCACTTCATTGCTCTCTGTCATTCACTCATGGGTCCAAAAAAAAGCCCAAATTGTTAGAGCCAAACATGTATGCATGCTAATTGTTCTCATGGGGTGACCGGGAGCAGGGCCAACCACCCATAGCCAATCTGATTTACAGTCCCCTGTCTTCTTCTCCCCTGAGGTTGCCTAATCTGGCTCCAGGAAGATTTCCTTTTGCACTGGTAGACAGACTTCTGCTCTAAGAGGCTTTCATTGGAAATAAACCTCACACAGACAGACCTGAATTCAAATCCGGTGTTTTAAACCACAGATTTCTAAATGAAAGGATGAGCTCCATTTCTGATTCTGCCATTTTGTTCATAAAAATGTGTACAAAATTGTTTAAATTGCTTAACTATCATTTTCCTCACTTGTAAAACTGGTGTGAAACTAACACCTGCCCCAGAAGTGTTGCTCGATGATCAATAAGGTGTAAAGAAGAAGATCATAGCAGAGCCCAACTAGAAGAAATCATTCAATGAAAGTTAACCAACGACACCATTAATTCCATCACTTGAATGGATGGCCAAACTGTCTTTCCTTTCTATTTGACACTTCAACATGACGCATTTTTACTATAATGCAAACAGTTGCTTTATTCCTCAATGTTTTTAAAGGATAGGTGCAGCAGGAATGAAGGTGAGTAGGCAGGCAGGAAAAGAAAGGAGGAAGAAATATTTATTATATTTAGTTGTTCACCTTAGGTGTTCTACCCAGCCCTGGTCTCAAACTTGGGTCCCATGGATGTATATGGACTGCATCCATTGGTCCCATACACTAGGACATCAGGGTGCGCCTGCTTTTCAATATTTTGTGTCTACTTCCAACACTGTCATGATCTGATATGTGGCTGTAGGCAAGTCAGTCAGCCCCTCCTCACCCTGTTGGGCTTCGATAAATTGTGGGAACTACTGGGTTTGAAAGTTTGACATTTTGAGACACTGACTTTCTATTTTTGGAAAGTTTTTCCTCAATAACAAACTTTACAAAAAAGAGTTCATCTGTTTCTAGGAGATCAAGATAGCAATCCTTAGTCTGAAAGTTACAGTGAATTAAGAGATTCATCTCTGTAAATGAAGGAATATAATTACCAAGGTGACTGGCAAACAGCTTAACAGAGTAAATCAAGAAAAATGACAGGTTATCAGTGTCTACCGTGGACAGAAATTTGTAGAGTGGAGGAATCCAATGAATTTATCGACCTAGACCACAAAAATTTGAGAATGAAGAAGAAAATGGCCTTACCAAACTCACATCAACTCTTTATACCCTTATTTATTTTTTGAAGGAAAAGTGCAGGGAGGAATGAAAGTAAGTAGGCAGACAGACAGGAAGACGAAAGAGGAAGAGGCATTTTTAATTTCATTTGTATCTAGTTGCTCACACTGGTTGTTCCCTCTGGCCCAGGGGGGTGTGGCCTGCTCCTCTGCAGGTGATTTGCCTAATTACTGCTCTCCCAGTGTGCTCCTCTTTTTCTTTTTCTTAAAGAAAAGGTGCAGGCAGGAATGAAGGCAAGTGGGCAGGCAAGAAGAAGGAACAGGAAGATGTATTAATTTTATTTAGTTGTTCATCTTGATTGTCCCCAGCCCAGGGTAGTGAATCCAGGTCCTTGGGATGTATGTAAACTACTTACCGGTCAATGGCCACGAACTTAATCACTGAGCCACAAGAAGATGCCCATTTTCATCAGATTTTCACTCTGAAACAGAAGAGCTAAAGTAGAAGACCTCTAATAAAAACTCAGCCAGCGTTACAATTAAGACGAACTTTGTTAACAAACCATTTCCTGCACAGATGGGTGTATTTTTCAAAGAAAGATGCAGGTAGGAATGAAGGTGAATGAGTAGGCAGGTAGGAGGAGAGGGGAAGAAGAAACACTTTATTTTATTTTTGTTAGATTGTACATCTTGGCTATTCTTCCCGCCCAGGAATTGAAGCCAGGTCCTTGGGATAGATGTGAACCACTCTTTGGTCAGGGGCAGTTGCTAAACCACTACTTTACCAGGGTGTGTCAGCACCTGCACTGGTGGGTGTTTAGACTCACTCGCACCCCACAATGGAAGGTTGTGCCCACCTGGTGGAAAAGTGCCTCAATGGTAGGGTAGGTTTTAAGGTAAGGTGCGCTTTGGAAACTAAAATATACATGAGAACCCAGCATGCAATAGTGATAGATCAGCCTCAAACCCATTATCAAGTACCTGACCTCAATACTCTCATGCAGTTCAATTCAAAGAAATAAGACAAGGGGGGTGTGACACTTACTAAGAGTACTGCAAATGGTGCATAACTCTAGTAAATATATGTATATGTACATATATTATGATTATGTCTTCATTTACTTAAAAGAAAACAAGCAGGAAGGACGGCAAGCAGGCAGACGCACCAAGAGAGAAAGAGGCATTATTTCATCCATGTAGCTGCTCATGTTGATTGTCCCCACAATGCCAGGCCATCAACCTGAGACCTTGGGCTTTCCATGGACTATGCTGTCTGGAACTGCAGATTTTAACCACTAGGCCACCAGGGTGTGCCAACAAATATAATTTTTAAAGAGTGATGTTGGAGAACAAGCACAGGTTCATATTCATGGTACCATTTTAAGTAAACCATATTATTGAAGATTTAAAAATAGACATTATGATATCATACAAGAGCAATCTCACTGTGTGGGCATCATACATCAGTAAATCAGCAGTGGTTGATGTGCTCTGGTGGAACAGTGGAGGACAATCACTTCCTAAGGGATGCAAGCCACATACCTGTGGGTTTGAGTCCCAGGTCCTGAGGGAATAGCCAGTTTGAACTGCTAAATAAAAAACAAATTGATTCTTCCTCCTTTGTCTCCTTGTATGCCTGTCTACTCACCTTCATTCTTTCCTGCACCTTCTATTTAAAAAAAATCATTAATGGTGTTCCATGACATGGATTTGAATCCTGCCTGTTTTCATCTGTGTGGTCTTGAATGCCTTAAATGATTTCACATAAGCTTTTCCTTCAACCATAAGGATCAGCAAATGCATCAACATTGCATATTGTTGAGCATCATCTGATATAAACCCTATATAAAAATCATATTATGAAATACTAGAAGACCAACAAGGAGATAGATGACTTTCCTTGTATTACTTCTAAGATAAACAACTGACACTGATTCCCTAAAGGGACATCATGGAGGGGATCTCACAACTCGGTGGTGAGGCAGAAGCACCCCTGCACCACAGAGACCAGCATGGACTGACTCAGTAGAACAGAAGGTGGGTAAAAAGCATGCAAAGAGGTTCCAGAAGCTTCAGCATCTGCAGCCTGGGCAGAACTGAGATAGCAGGACCTCTGGTACAGACTTGGGCCCCAGGAAGGAGAAAGCAGAAACTGTGGCAGCACAGACCCCTGGTTTGACTAAAGCCCAAAGCAGAGTGGTTGAGATGTTCACCACAGTTAGCTCAAGCTGGTACCTCAGAATAAAGGAAGCAAAGAAAACAATCTAGGCTACATTCCTCCTCACCCGTGCCTCAGGATTTGTTCTCACACGGTGAAGTACACCAGCAGCTTAGCATGTACCGTGGAGACTCAGATGCAGGATCCCAAAGAGGATGGGACTCCAGCGCCAGCTGCGCAAACTAGACCTTCCCCCTACAACACCTGTCCCCCTCATCCCTCCGCCACCCATGCTCCTCTTTCACTGATTGACAGAGCAATTGAATTTGCAAATAAAATAAAGCCATAATATAATTTGCTGATTAAAAAAGGAAAGACAGACAAACTCAGTTCCAATGTTCTCATGGGAAGGCAGAAAAAGATGATGTAGGAACATACGAAACCTGAAAGTATCATATCAGTAGAAGGTAAGAAATAATTAATATTAAAGTAGAATTAAATAAGAGATATCAAAACAGTTATTCAAAGAATCCATGAAACAAGAGATGATTCTTTGAATAGATGACAGCATAGCCAAGACTTTAACCAGACTCACAAAGAAAGAATAGACAAAATCAGAAACAAAAGAGAAGTTATAAGTGATGCTCTAGAACACAAAGGATCATACAAGAATAATATTAAAACCTACACAAGAACAAAATAGATAATCTTAAAAAGTGCACATAATCTTAGAAACATACAACAGTCCAAGACTAAATCAGAAAGACATTTTTGAAATACAATTCCAAGTAAGGTCATTGAAATGGTAATCAAGAGCCTCCCAAACAGGCAAAATCCCAGGCTCACATGATTTCACTAGTGATTTCCACCAAACTTTCAAAGAATTAATATCAGTCTTTCTCAAACTCAAACAAATGAAAAGGAAAGAGAAATTCTATGCACATTTTATGAAGTCAACATTACACTTATTCCAAAGCCAGACAAAAAATCCAGTTAAAAAAAAGAGCAAATGATCTAAATAACACACTTCTCCAAAGAAGAGATGGCAACAGGCCATGTTCTTCATTTTTCATTATTAGGGAAAAGCGCATTATAGCAACAATTTAATCACCTTTCAATGATTTGTGAAATGGCTATTATACAAAAGACTACAAGCAACAGGTGTTGGTGAGAATGTGGAGAGAAGGGAACTCTTATACAATGTTGATGGGAGTGTAAATTGATGCAGCCATTACTGAAAACAGTATGAAGATTCTTTTAAAATTTTAAAATAGAAATTTCATATAAATTTTCATCCCAGCTCTGGGTATTTACCTGAAAGAAACACCAAAAGACTATTTCAAAAAGTTACATGCATTCTTGTGTTTGTTTCCACATTATTTATAATAGGCAAGAATTGGAAAAAACTTAAGTGTTTATCAACAACTGAGTAGATAAAGAAGATGTGGTACACCTACAGAATGAAATATTACTAAATAGTTTTTTTTAAGATAAAATTTCTGTCATTGCAACATGGATGGACTTAGAAGGAATTCTGCTTAGTTAAATAAGTTAGATGATGACAGACGAAAAGTGTAATTTCATGATTTCATTCACACATCGTATAGAGAGAAGTCAAACAAATAAATCAAGCAAAAATAGATTTTTAATCTATAGAATCAAATTAGTGGTTACTGGAAGGGAAAAGGTAAGGGGAGTAGGAAAACTGGTTCAAAGGGCACAATTGTGTGGTAAAGGATAGATTTGGGCTGTTTGTGGTAAACTTAGTGTAGTACATATAGTCGTTAATTTGCAGCCATGTGTGCCTTAACCTGACATGATACTCTAATGCAACATCACCTCAATAAAAAAAAAGGAAGTAAATAAAGGTAGAAAAAGCAAACAAAAATTAAGAAATATATGAATGAATGTACTCTCCCTTATCCATATTTTCTTTGAATTCTACTCCTTACCCTCTACCTTGTTGAGGAATGTCTCCTTAACAATTATTGGGGTTTCTTCTAACTTTTAGGATACTGGCCATTTTCACTGAAGAGAGGCAGTATCTCATTGTGGTTTTGATTTGCATTTGTCTAGCTATAAGCTATAAGCAGCATTTTCATGTCCGTATGTCTTCCTTGAGAAAATTTCTATACAAATCTACTGATCTTTTGCTGTTTGGATTTTTTTGTTGTTGAGTCATACAAATTCTTTATGTATTTTTTATCCTAATCCCTTTAGGATGTATGAGGTGTATATGTCCTCTCCCATTTGGCAGGATGTCTTCTTTTTTAGAGGAAGGAAGGCAAGCGGAATTAAGGCAAGCAGGCAGAAAGTAGGAAGGAAGAGAGGAGGAAGAAGCATTTTATTTATTTAGCTCTTCTCCACAGTCCCAGGCCATGACCCTAGGTCTTTGGACTATATGTGGACGGTGCCCCAGGCATGGGCTTCCACTTGAACCATGAGGGGATGTTCAGGATGTCTTTTTATTCTGATGATACTTTCTTTTGATGTTTGATGTAGTCCCATTTGTTTATTTTGTGGTTTTTTTTCCTCTTGCTGTTGGAGTCAAGTTCCCAAAGATATTCTTAAAGTCCATGTCCTAGAGAATATTTCCAAGTTTTTGTCTTGTCCTTTATGGTTTCAGAACTTATTTATATATATACCCATATATATATATATTAATCCATTTTGAATTAATTTGTGCAGTATTAAATAGTGATCTAGTTTAATTCTTTCACATGTGATTGTGTCTCCAACACCACTTATCTTGTTGTAGAGTAACTGTCCTTATATGTAGGAATTTATTTCTGAACTTTCATTTCTATTCAATTTATTTATGTGTCTGTATTCTGAAACCACACCATTTGATTACTATAAAGTTATAGTACAGTTTGAAGTTGAGCTGCATGATACCTCCATTTTTGTTCTTTCTCCTCAGGTTTGCTTTGGCTATTTGGAGTCTTTTGTAACTTCATACAAAAATTTTAGTTGGATTTTTGTTTTCTAGAACAATGTCTGTAAACTCTTTATCACTCCTTCAATTCTGAGTGGTAACTTGCAGGTAAATGTATTCTCAGTTGGAAATCTTTCCTTTCATCACTTTGGCTATATCACACGATCCCCTTTCTGTCTGCAAAGTTTCTTTGGAGAAATATTCTGAGATGTTCTTTGGGGAGTATGTTGCTCATTTTTCTCTAACTTCTTTTAACATTCTTTACCTATAATTTTTGTGTTTTAATTAATATGTGGCCTGGCGTGTCTGTTTAAGCTTATTTCATCTGGAACTCTTCCAGCTTCCTGCATCAGGCGTGTCCATTTCTTCCCCAGGTTAGGGAAGTTCTCAGATATTGTTTCTTCAAATAAAGTGTATGCCTTTCTCTCTCTTCTCTGTCTGGAACTTGTATGTTGCAATTGAAATTTCTCCTGAAGTTATTCCATAAGTCTCATAAGCCCTCTTTGTTGTTCTTTATGCTTTGTTCTTTTTGCTAATTTATGTGTGTGTTTTCCACAGCCCCATCTTCAAGATCACTGATTTGGTCATCTGCTTCTACTTGTACTGTTTACCTCCTCTGTTATATTTTCTAGTTCAGTTATTGCTTTCTTTAGCTTTATGACTTTGTTATGGAAGAGCCTCCAGATGGCAAGAAGACTGACAGCTGAGCACTCAACTTGCAAAAAGCATTTTATTGTACCAGTACTTGATCAGGGGTATCATTACCCAAAGCTGAGTAATGGGATGGATCTAGGGGAGTTCCTTTTATACTCTGAAGTAATAATGATTTGTCTTCTTGGCTACTGTGGTTTCTACTGGCAACTCTTATTACTTATGTACTATAGAGTATGTAGACAATGCTTGTTTGTCCTTAGTCAAGGCTAACAGGACATAGTTACAGTCACCGTAGAACAGGACGTAGCTGCAGGCTCCATAGAACATGGCATAGCTATTGCCTCCATGGTGTGATAACATTCCTGGCAGACTAACTTTTGCACTGGGGTCAGGAAAGAGGTCTTCTCCCACATTCGCCCCTCTTGATCCTCACACTGATTTACAGCCTTGGGGATTATGCAGGGATTATACAGGAGACGCTAAGCTGGATGTGGGGACAGGGGTGACCAGTCTTTCTGGCTGTTTCCTTCTGAACGGGGATGTCACGGATGTCAAGACCTTGGGTCTTCTGCACCCAGGGGGTTGTAATGGCAGTTCAGTGACCTGGTCTGGAGTAACATCTGAAGCTTTAATATATATAGGCAGGAAGAGATAAAATGGGTGAGTAGGTTCAGGATGCAGGGACCAAACAAGAGTGCGAGTTAACAATACACGGAGGGGCCCTGACAGAGGCAAGAGCTACGATAATTAGCTGTTGTTTCCGAACCCGGACGTCCTGAGATCAGATGAATCTGTGAGATTCTGGTTCTGACTTTTGTTAAAAAATTCAGTCTTCTAATGGACCACGTTCGTAGGGCTGGTATCCTGCCCTGCCAGTCAAGGTACCAGGGATAAAGGGGAGAGTTATAAGCAATAATGTTAGGGTGTCAGAGAAGTATTTCAGCAGTAGTGCAGAGCGGTGGCAGAAAGGGATCTGCCGCACCAGTGACCTGCGTTGACTGAGAAGCAACAGGCTTATGCAAAGAGACCATAGAGCTGGAGAATGAGAGCAAAGGGAAGGAGTAGGGCCCAGAACAAAATGAGAAGGATAAACAGGGTCAGGTTCAGCATCTGCTGAGGAGTTGGGTGGGTCATTGGTCTCCACAAGTCTCTTCCAAAATGCGTGTCAGCCTGAGACAAGTGGGCGACAGTTGCTGGGTGGTCTGGTTTGGACAGTGTCGGAGGAGTCCTCCTTCCACTCAGGTGGCCTGTCACTCAGCAGTGGGCTACTTTCACCCAAGAGTGGTGGATCCAGGTGTTCAGACCTGCAACCTTAAGAGCTGTGAGGGTGGTTAGTATGACCAGATAGGGCACCTTCCAGGCCAGCTTTCGTGGTTCCTTTTTCCAGTCTTATACCCACACGTGGCCCCCTGGTTTGTAGGGGTGTACAGTTATTCCTAAGGAAATAAGTTGTCTGTCAGTTACCCATCTATGTATTTCAAGGATTGCTTTTTCCTAGTCCCTGTAATTGTTTCTGGATTTCTAAGTTTCCTAGTTCCTTTAGGTCCCCATCAGGTCTACTTAAGAGATTCTACTATATAGAATCTCAAAAAAGGGAAAATCTTATTCTGGCCCTAAGGGCACAGAGTACCCGTAGAAGGGCTAAGGGCAGTATGTCTGTCCAAGGCAAACTAGTTTCCTGACATAACTTAGCCATAGCCTGTTTGAGGGTCTGGTTCATGTGTTCCACCTTTCCTGAACTCTGGGGCTGACAGGCCGTGTGTAACTTCCACTGCATGCTATGGCCTTAGTGACCTGCTGCACTACTTCTGTGACAAAGGCTGGGCCACTGTCTGATCCTGTGGTCAATGGCATCCCGTATCATGGGATAATGTCATTTAGTAGTGTCTTGGCTTCCTCTCTGGCCTTTCCTGTGTGGGTGGGGATGCTTTGACCCAGGCTGAGAAGGTGCAGATAAAGACTAAGAGACATTTATTCTCTCTGCTTGGCCCTTCTCAGGAAAGTCTTCCTCTAAATCTTCAAAGGGAGTGTGAACACAGTGTTGAATGCCTGCTGGCCCACAGGACCCTGTTGGGCATTGTTCTGGGCACAAAGGAGACAGCGCTGTGTCATCGAGGCAGAGGGACAGCAGTCGAGAGGTCAGCTAGTACCGGCTCAACAAGGTTTCTGGAGCAGTTTTTCCTGGTGGTTGAGCTCATGCTGCTGAAGGATGACCCGGTGTGCCAGCTGTCCTGCCACAGAGAGATCCTGGGAGCACCTGCCTTCCTTCCTTTGTCACCTTTCCCCGTTCCTGCTGTGCCCACTCCGTTTCCTGGGCCGTGAAGGTGGGGTGTGCGTAGCTCTGAGACCAGCAGGATCCCTGACGGTGGCCACTTGTCTCAGTGCTGAGAATGCTCAGAGGTTTCCCTCCAATATTGAGTCCTTTCCTTTCTGGTGTCCCTTGCAGTGTGTGACTGCTACTTCCTTGGGTTCCCAAACAATCTCTAGAAGTTTTAGGATTTCTTCTTGATTTTTTACTCCTTTTCCTCCTGCTGTTAAAATTTCTCTTTCCTTATATGTAACCCCATACACAGGCAGAGTGGCAAAGGCATAGCGAGAGTCAGTGTGCATGTTGATGTTTATCCTTGTGAGGTCTGATGCCCTGACTCGGGCCCACAGTTCTCCTCTCTGGGTTGATCATCCCTCAGGCAAGGCTTTTGCCTCTATAATCTCATAATCAATACAAGTGCATACTTGGCGTGTCTCTTCCCTTCATCTATGAAACTGCTACCATCTGTATAAAGAATGATGTCAGGGTTTTCCACCTCAAGGTTGGTGCCTCAGTGAGTTTTGTCCTAGGGAAGCTGCTGGGAGGTTTTATTGTTCAACTGCTTGTTGGCCTTCTTTCTCAGTGTCAGTCCCAATTAATGAAGACCTTGTTTGCTGTCTCCAGAAGCTCTGTGGCTTTCTTGCCTGAAAAGCCCTCCAGTTTCTGAAGTTTCCTTCTTACATTTAGATGAGCCAGGCTGACAAAGGTAGCATTAACCATTCTTTGATTCTCTGGGGCCTCGGGATTAAAGGGAGTATAGACTCTAAAAACCTCACAAAGTCTCTCATAAAGGTCCATTGGACTTTCCTCTGGTTTCTGGAGGACCTCCGAGGTCTTAGCCATGTTAGTGGGCTTCTTAGCTCTTGCCCAGACTCTCTGGAAAAAGGCCTGGTGATATCCCTGCAACTGATTTCTCCCATCTTCAGTGTTAGTGTCCCCCAGGGGACATCATCTGGAAGGGCTTATTTTACCCAATTTTCTGTGTTCACGGTGCCCACTGGGGCCTGACTCTGTGGGGAGATCTAAGTTCCCCTCTGCTGGCCATCCTACCCCAAAGGCTGGCCACTCTAATTCACATAATTGGAATAATTTCTAAGGGGCAATTTGATACCATAATCACTTGTAAATCCTTTCTTAAAGTTTTTCAACATACATTCCAAAACAGTGCATCTAGAGCGAATACTTCCCAAGATTGTGGACAATAAATTCCTCCCAATGAACAGAGATGCAAGACAGACACAGGGAAACTTTCACTTCGTCCTTCTGGCCACTACCCTCACAGGGATTACATGCCTCCTAGCTTCAAGGCTGAGTCAGTATAAACGCCTGACCTGGATCAACACTATGAGGAGGAGCTAAATTTCTTCAGTTCCCCAAGTGTCAACAGCACCTTAAGCCTTATGAGGTCACCACGGAACCGCAGACTGGGACTCAAACAGACTCTGTAGCTTTCACCAGAGCAGAACACTCATTTCCACATTCACACACCAGTCGGTCCAAGTTTGACTTCCACCCAAGAAAGTCCCTATTCTCAGAGGCAGCAAAGTCACCTAAGGGGTGATCAAGCCCTTCTTCCCCCATGAATGGCAGGTCTGAACTTGGACTGGGTCCCTGGGGACACTTACCAATCAGATATCTAGTCCCAAAAGGCTTTTCTCTCCTTTACAGAGTCCACCGGGGTGCAAAAGGGAATCCAATGCTGCCGGGCCGGATACGGACTGGGACCCAGAAATGATCTGGTGGTGCCCTCCCTCCGCCTCCGGTCCGAACGGGGAGGACTCACCTCTGGTCCCCATCAGCGGTGGCAACAAAGGGCCGGCATGCTGACAGTCTTCCTGGCCAAGGTACCAGATGTTATGGCAAAGCTTCCAGACAGCAAGAAGACTGACAGCGGAGCACTCAAGTTGAGAAAAGCACTTTATCGTACCAGTGCTGGCTCAGAGGTATTGTTACCCAAAGTTGATCAATGGGGGGGTCTAGGGGAGCTCCTTTTATACTCCGAGGTAATGGTTCATCTCTTTGGCTATGTGTGGTTTCTACTGGCAACTCTTATCAGTTGTGTACAACTGCAGAGTACAGAGAAGATGCTTGTTTGTCCTTAGTCAAGGATAACTGGACATAGCTGCAGTCTCCGTAGGACATGACATAGCTGTCACCTCTGTAGTAAGATAACATTCCTGGAAGAGTAACTTTTGCATTGAGATCAGGGAAAAGGTCTTCTACCACAACTTATGTTTGAATTTCCGCATGTTTCTATGTCTTTGTTGTAGTTCTCATTTTGCTCATTTATTGTTTTCCTAATTTTAGTGAGCATTATTAGTACTGTTGCTTTGAAATCTTCTGGAAGTTTATTTCTGCTGTGTTCAAATTTTCTTCAGAATTTTGTCTCTTTCCATTACTTAAAGTATATGCCTCTACACCTTCATTTTGTTTCATTCTGTTTTTCTTTCTATGAGTTAAGGTAAACAGAAAGGAAGTTCTTCATCAACTGGCCTTGTACTAGGTTTGACGTTTTCGTGGTACAGGCCTGTGGCATTGGCATAGGATGCTGGATTTTCTGCTGCTGCGTAGATTAAAGTCTCAACACCAGTCGCGATGACTGATGTTTAAGAGCACAGGAGGTGGCCCAAGATCCCAGCTTACTAGAAGGGAGTCAGGGCAGCAGGAAGCAAAGAGGTGCTTGCTTCCAAGTGCCTTGGGAAAAAGCCTCCCCAGCTGCTGCAGCTGCATGGCTTATGAATGGGATCTGCAACTACAGGCAGATCAAGGCAAGTTCCACACTCAGAACATTCATTGTAGCCTCAGGCTGACACTAAGACACAAAGGTATAAGCAAAAACAGAGCAGCTGGGGAAGAAGATGTTTCATGGGAACACTGGATCTGGCTGTAGGTTAACACAAGATTAAAGATTCACACCCAAAAAGTATAATGGATCAAGCTTTACCTGGAGGGGAGAGTTCCAGCTACTGGGGGCTAGGGATTGTGGGCACAGGCTACAGGCAAGTGATTCCTCCACAAAAGCAACACAGAGGAGCCACTGATGGCAGAGGAGCAAAGGATTTCACCCCCAACCTTGGCTTCTCGGTGTATTTTGTCCGCCCAGGCCGGTGCCACAGATATAAGAAAGCCCAAGGAAAGCCCCAGCAGCATCTCAGGTCCTGAGGATTTGGTAGAAGACCTTTTCCTTCACCCCAACACAAAAGTTAATCTCAGGAATATTCCATGGTACTACAGAGGCTGCAGCTATGTCCTATTATCATGACCAAGGACAAACAAGCATCGCCTCCCTACTCTGCAGCTGTACATAACTGTAAGAGTTGTCAGTAGAAACCACACGCAGCCAAAAAGATGAATCATTACCTCAGACTATAAAAGGAGTTCCCCTAAGCCCCGGCTGCTCAACTTTGGGTAACAATACCCCTGGGCCAGCACCAGTGTTTGCAATAAAATGCCTTTTTCTCTGCTTTGAGTGCCCCCCACTCAGTCTTCTGGGGGCTCTACCATCACAAGGAGACTGTCCGTTCTTCTATTCCTCCCACTGAAATTTTAGATTTAATGAATTCTAAAACTTTCAGTTATGTCTCTGCACACATCATCAATGCTCCCTTTGTGGTTAGTACAGGATGTCTGCTCCCTGCTTTCCCATTTTTCTCCAAAAGCAAGCCCCTCTCTTTATCACACCTGGAGTAGCCCTCTCCTCTCTGGTGTAGTTTCCTGATGCTGAAACATCAATGTGGGAATCCTTGGAGTCCCTCAGAGCAGCTCTGTGTCTGTGATTTCCCTTCCAACCCTGGCTTGTATGCCCCAGCCTTCCTGGTGAGATCATGTCTCCACTTTACCACTTCCCATGGTTTTTATCACTTTTCCTGGTAGACACCCTGAACCTCCAGTATTCAACTGTGTTGCTAAGGCAGTTGATCCCATGTAAATGCAGGTTCACTGTGTTTATAAGGAACAGGTGAACCCAGGATCTCATTTTTCTACCACCATTTCCACTCTTCTCTGTAGCTGCTTTTTAAAAGTCCAAGCTCAACAGTCTCAGTTTAAGAAGCAAGAATCAAACCTCTTATTTTTCTCCATCTTCAAACATATGAATTGAGTCGTCTAACCTCAAATTATTTTTTGCTTATGAGCCTCCACAGGATGAAAATTCTATATCTTATAGTGATGCAGGCACTCGGGTTAGGTGGTGAGTGGCTGCAGAAAGAATTATTGAGCATAAAGAGTGAAGTTTTATACATTTATTAGGGAAAATGGAGAAGTAAAGCAAAGCATAAGACAGTCTCCTGGGAAGGAAGGACTTCACTGATTGCTATGAGATCCCTACATTTATACTTTAGCCTGAGGAAGGGCTATTGGTGAGGACTGCTTTTAAACATCAAAGAACAAGCCTTCGCTGCATGTGGCTCCAGGTGAGAGAGGAAGAGAGATTTTTCAGAGTAGTTTTAAAAGCCTCTGGCTGCAAAAGGAATTTATGGTTCCATCCTGTTAGCAGCTCCCCATCCTCCACGTCTGTGTAGCGGCCTCTGGCATTTTGGTGGTCCCAGGCTCTTTGTTGTATAGGGTAAAAGATAAAGTTGATGATTGAAGGAATCTTTCCAGAGTGTTAACAAAATAAAGCTTTGGCCTCTTTGACCTTTAGTGAGGAAAGTGCCTGCCCTGTGTGACTCAGATTGTCAGCATATCATTCTGAACTGTCCCTCTAGCAATACTACATCATTCTAAAAATTAAGGGGAAAGTTCCCATTTCTAGTGTGTCTGCCTCTAGTAGAGGAAGACTGCAGGTTTTATGGAAAGAGATAGATTTGTGAATTGGGGGGTACAATTGACCACATCATTACACTTACTGCAATTAAATTCCAGAATAAATGCATGTGCCACGCTTACTCATATGCAGAGCTTGGTGTCAAGTAGTGAGGGGTTCAAATATTGGATCAACCTCCTACTAGTTGTAAAATTTTGAGCAACTTATTGAACTTCAAATTTCCATTTCTTCCTCTCCAAGGGAGATTTCAAAGGACGCAGTAGGTTAACACATGTAAAGTACTTAATACAGTGCTTAACACATAGCAGGTTTTCCATAAGACTGAGTTCTCATCTTTTTAATATACTTCAGACCAAAGAGATCTTGAACGGAAAAGTCTACAGAGAGTATATTTATTACATATTATATTATATCATACTATTATATGCCATCTTTCTTCTAAAGAGTAGATATCTACCTTGCTGTCCTCAGTCTGTTCATCATACACCCCAAAAAAAGATCATGATTGGCCTTAGGGGATAGGAGGAGCTGGCCTTTGGGATGGAGTTTAATAGGCATTGTCTTCAGAGCATTTATATTAGGGTGTGTTCTCCAAACCACCCCAGAGATCAGTTAACTACAAATCTGTGGTTTGGGTGATAGATTCTTTATCTTTCAAAAAGATCCTCAAGGGCAAATTTAATGAACATCTCTAAGGAGAGAGGGGGGAAAGCCACTCAAATTCACCCCCACCCCTGCTTTGAAAATCTTCCAGAATGACCCTAGATACAGATACTAGTGGGTTTTAAAGGGCTTCTTAAAAATTACATCATCTCTCATACATATGTATATACATATATATTGATAAATGTGCATGTGTATATGTGTATATCTTCCTTCTAATTTTCTGTCCACAAATATATATTCTCTGAAACTGGTGGATGTTTTGAATTTTAATGAACAAACCAGCCTCAAGTTTGCTCTCCAAACTCCTTAGCACTTTGAGGAGTGACAGCAGTTACCATTGATTAAATTCCTTCTAAAACAGAGCTCAAAACAGATATCAGCTACAGGACATACAAAGCAAGAGGTGAGTGAAATCATCCTTCACTTATTGTCTTCATTCCATATTAAGCTCAATTCAATAGAGCTCCCTGGATCTACAAATCCATCTAGATGACTAAGAAGATAGTGTTTCTCCATATATGTTCAATCCTGTCTTTCCCCAAATTCACCCAATCTTGCCTCTGTCTCACTGCTCCTTTGATGAACTATGTTTGAATCCTTGCAACTAGGAGGAGAATTAAGAGAGAATAAAGATTCTGGAGGAATTACTGTGCCCTTTAATGCAGTCCCAACTATTAGCAGGTAGTCTGAAAAACAGTGTGGAAGGGTTGTAATTAGGGCAGTCTCTATATAGCAGATTTTCCAGCATTCCAGAGACCTCTGACCTCTAAAATCCTCCTTCTTTTTTCTGCCTGATAACTTGAATTTTTGTCATCTAACTATTAATTCTTGAATCAACTTCTTGGTGCCATCTGAAGCCTCACTTTAACTTGAGAAGGGCTCTTTAAGTTCTATAAATTATTTGTACTTCAGATGAAAGACATACTGGCAAGAACAAGATGGTAGGGCACCGAGCTACTGCACGGTAAGAGCAGGAGGTATCACAATGTGAAGGCCAGCGCCCAAGTCAGGAATGATGGGGAAACCACAGAAAACCCACAACGGCTCCTCAGTGTGGCTGATATTCTCTTTGTCATTGTTCCATTTTTCATCCATCACAAATTACCTTTGTAAAGTTAAGACTAGGCAAATTTGGTTATAAAACTTCACCCTTTCTTATGAACATTTGAGGAAAGATGAGCTGAGTCATATTTAACTCTACCAGCTCCCATAAATTCCTGTGTGCATTCTAAGTACGAGATGCTTAATTTTATTGTATTGTTTTATCTTCACCATAGCCTTGAAGACTAGTATTATGCACAAAGATGTTGTTCCAGCATCTAGGAATCTAATGAGGTCACTGTACCTCTCAAATCCTCTTTCTGCAGTTCTATAAAATAGACCTGGTGTTGCTCATATCTGCAAGATTATAAGGAGTCTAGAGTCACTACAAGCTGAGCCTTTCAGTCTTTTCATAAAAGACTGAAGGTGATTTCCTTTCTCATGGGAAGAAGCACTTCTTCGTGAGCAGAGTTCAGATGGAGCCAATGCAAATGCTCCATACAGCCCTTAAGATACCTTCTTTTTTAATAGTCTAGAACATATTATTCTTTGATCTCACTCCTAAACACTTGTTTCAAACTCATCTGGTCCTACATTGAAATTTTATCTCTGTAAAAGAAACAAACTTCCACCTATCACATGAAAATGTGCTTCTGAAATAAAACTTGGTTCCATAACTAATTCTTTAAGGAATATCCATTGCAGATAGCAATCACAGTTCCAACTTATTAAGCAAATATCCTATCTCAAGCCCCAAGAGCCTTTCACATGTTGTCTTAAGCAATTCTCAGACAACTCTAGTAAGTAATCACTGTTATCCTTGCTTTACAAATGAAGAAATTAAATCTCAGAAAGGCTAGCATCCCCGCTCTGGCAGGTGGCATGGTCAATATTAGAACCAGGCTTTCTCTGCAGTCCAGCAAGAATCATGACCATCACTTTATCCAACTACCCTCTCTGTTATGCTGAATCGGTGCCCTCAAGTGATTCCAGTCACCGCGTGGACCTCAGATCTCTCCCTCGCTAAATGACTGACCCTCACAAATGGGTATGAGGTCCAGCAGAGTTGTACATTTTTACCTCTCGATTTCTCCATGTGGCTCTATAGATGCACAGGATCAAGCTTAACTTTATTAAGGGTCCCTTCCTTTCCTTCAAGGGGAAAAGATCCTTTCCTGAATCTGGAAAGTCTGCATAATTTTCACACAGGAGCATAACATCTAAACATAATGCTTAAAGTCATACTGACAAGATTAGGATTAGTGCAAGGGATCTCTCTGAAACTCCACAAATAATGGTGTGGGAATGGCAAAAAGAATTTGCACATTCTCTCACTATCCAAATGGAAAGGGTTTAGCACTGAAAAAATCTATAACAGGAGCCATTGAGGGAGAAGAGGGTGGGCTCCAATTTCAAGGACACCTTTCTGTGCAAGTTAAGAAGGTCAGGGAGAACTTGGGTAGATATAGATTTACTTATTAAAAAATAAGGATATTAAAGTGAAGTGACTCTCTTAAATTGAGCAAGGAAAATCCAGAGTCAACAGAGAAATCGTTACTTCCCAAATTTTGAAGTTAATGACTTGGAATGATTTCTGTAGTTCATGCCAGTTCTAATGTGCATGCCACAGTAAAAACACTCCCTAGGCATAGAAACACATGCTTGCACATAAAAGGAATCCACCAAAGTGTTAAGAGCTGTTATTTCAAGAGATGGAATGTCATAATGTTTGGTTTCAGGCTTTATTTGCATTGATCAGGAATTACACATGAGTTTTAGGTTCAACCTTTCACAGTGTGTGCCGACCAACCTACAATTCTCATAAGGCACTTTTAACTTCATAAAAGTTAACTTACTCAATTCTGATAACTTATTTCAATTCTGAAATATTAAGTTTGTGAGACTCATTATTTATATATATATATATATAAGAGGTAGCTAAAATAGGTTGAAAATAGACATCCAAAATAATTTATTTATTTCCAAATTGTTTAGGGTAAGACCTGAAAAAGGGCTCAAGATTTATTTGAAACCTTTTAAGGTCACGTACTGTGAGGCAACAGGCTCTCTGACTACACTTTACCTTGTGTCTTATTCAGAAATAAGACCAGACACCCGCTGACATCAGGATTTATTTTTCATTATTTATTCTGATTTATGTGGATTAAGACAGTGTGGACATGTGAAGGAGTGAGAGGCATTTCTACAGGTGCACCCTTGTGGCTCAGGTAGGTGAGACAACTGGGATGTAGACCATGTAAAATCCAGGGACCTGGGCTTCCAACCCTGGGCTGGGTTATTTTTTAATAAAAATAAATAAATTCCTATAGATGTACACTGGGTGGAATAAAGATTTTGAAAGTTGCTTCATACACTGCAAATTCTAAGAATTTGAATTTGGGTTTAAATTATAGCAGCAACAAACTAACTACTTCTTCTGGGCCAGGTATGTCCTAAAGGATATTAGCTAGAAAAATTATGATAATGGATGATAGATACATACATATACACATACATACATATATGCAGATAGATGATAGGAGGGTAATACATAGATGATAAACAGGTAGCTAGATAGATAGATAGATGACAGACAGATACATCCTAATAACAAAGTAGTGTTGCTATTATTATCTTTGCTTTTACAGAGAAACAAAGAAAATTCGTGACCTGCCAAGATCACATACTTATTAAGTTTTAAAGGAAGAAATATAACCCAGGAAGTCTAAAAACTCAGAGTTCACAGTTTTAACAATTAAATAGCTCAGATAACTCAAAAGACAAATTTGAAACTAGAGTTACATTAGTATATTTAGATCTAATAACTGGTAATTAGCATTCTATACACATTTGACCTCTTACCCTAAATTAAAGCATTCTAAGTGTCTGGTTGATTGTTTCATAATGACAAAACTGAAACCGGTTCCACCATTAGTTTCTCCATTCCATATTAAAACTCCAATAAATCTTGACATTTATTTCCAGACATAGCATGACTCACCTGGCACACATAAACCTGTCCTAAGAATAACTTTCACCGGTAATTCGCATCAAGCATATCACATCAGTTGACTTATTTAATTCTTAAAGTAAATATGTGAAGTGAGTACCATCACCTGTTTAAAGATAAGGAAATTAAAGAGGTTAGACATCTCAAATTGGACAGCTACTAAGGGGAAAGCAGGAGTTGTTCATAAGGAAAATGAATCCAAAGTTTAAGCTCATATTTACTATATCATACTAAAAAGCAAATATTTAAGATAATCTCTGCAATTGCCTTCTGGGAGGAAGAGAAACAATCTGCAAGAAGTTGTAGCCCTCTGAAATACTCTGCTCTTGATATCACCCATAATGTGCATCGCCCGTCTTCTCCAGGTCTGCCTCCCCTCCTTGCGAGCCATTCCTGTCCACACATGTCCACGGTGAAGGCCTGGGACAACTCGTCAGTGACTGTGTTCATCCTCCTGGGATTTGCAGACCATGAAAAACTCCAGGCCCTCCTCTTTGTGACCTTCTTGGGTATCTATCTTGTGACCCTAGCCTGGAACCTGACCCTTATCTTCCTGATCAGAGGGGACCCCCAGCTGCACACACCCATGTACTTCTTCCTCAGCAATTTGTCCTTCATTGACATCTGCTATTCTTCCACAGTGGCTCCCAAGATGCTCACTGACTTCTTCCAGGAGCAGAAGACCATCTCATTCACAGGCTGTGCTGCTCAATTTTTCTTCTTTGTTGGCATGGGTCTCACGGAATGCTTCCTCCTGGCTGCCATGGCCTATGACCGCTATGCAGCCATCTCCAGTCCCCTGCTCTACACTGTCATCGTGTCCCACGGTCTCTGCACACGCATGGTGCTTGGGGCCTATGTTGGTGGCTTCCTGAGCTCCCTGATCCAGGTCAGCTCTATATTTCGACTCCACTTCTGTGGACCCAACATCATCAACCATTTCTTCTGTGACCTCCCACCTGTCCTGGCCCTTTCCTGCTCTGACATCTTCCTCAGCCAAGTGGTGAATTTCCTCGTGGTGGTCATCGTTGGGGGGACATCATTTCTCATCCTCCTTATCTCCTACAGTTACATAGTGGCCGCCATCTTGAAGATCCGCTCAGTGGAAGGCCGAAGGAAGGCCTTCAATACCTGCGCTTCGCACCTGGTGGTGGTGATGCTGCTGTTTGGGACAGCCCTTTTCATGTACCTGAGACCCAGCTCCAGCTACTCGCCTGGCAAGGACAAAGTAGTGTCTGTGTTCTATTCACTGGTGATCCCCATGCTGAACCCTCTCATTTACAGCTTGAGGAACAAAGATATCAAAAGTGCCCTGAGGAAGGTGCTAGAGAAGAAGCGAGTGTTTTCCTAGTTCATGAGAGAAAACGTTTCTCCAAGCTGCCAAAGACTTAAATGACCCCTGGCATCTACCTCTACCTGTGGCGTAGCCAAGGGAAACGCTTTATGTGCATATTTGAAAACGGAGGCTCTTCCTTCCAGATTCCTCTTACCATTTCTCATAGTCCTCTGTCCACTGACCCCACCGTGGAGAGTTCAAAGTAAAGAGAGATTACTTCAGAAAATAAATAAATATGTAACTCCCTAGGACAGTGTATTCTCACAGGCAATATAACCAGCTTTTATAGAATGTTTACAATGCATGAGGAACATAGCTGGGGGTTTTTAATGCTCTCCTACTTTTTAATAGTGGTGAATTTTTTAAAGTGGAAAAAGAAGTTTTAAGGAAGGAAGAGGAGGGGGACACACTTGTATTGGTTTATTTATTGATGTTCCCCCACAACCCTGGTCTGCACTCCTGGTTCTTGGCCTTAACCTGGTCTAAGCCCCCAACTGCCAGCTTAACACTTGAGCTACCAGGAGGCACCACAAAAGTTGTTTAGTTAAATACTCACGGCAATCCTACTATGCACATATTATCTCCATGTTACAAGTGAGAAGCAGGTCCCAGAAAGAAAAGCTGAATTGGCTAGGGTCAAGAGAAAGGATGATGATGTCAGGTGATCCTGGTCATAAGGTGATGCAGTCCCGGTCATCCACACTCCAGAACCGTGCTCTACCCAAATACTGATTCCACATGCAACACCAAACATGAAGTTTCACATATGTCTGACTTATTACTAGCATATGGCAGAACACAAAAATGTGCACTAAGTATAGTTTAGGTAAATGATAAGAACAAGATGTTTACCCCATTAAACAATCTCTCCCAAGATATCTCTTTTGGATTTTCACTATTCTATGTAAAGGCCTGGGTATTTTGGGTCCCATGACACCATATCCATACTCTTCTTTTCCTAGTCTCAGTCTCCTAAACTATCTACTCAGTCAGTACCTCCTTGATTTTAACCATGTCATTCCTTCATCCATTCTGCACCTGCTTTTACTTCATAGCTCAGACTCCCTGTTGATCCCCACACTGAGTTTCTCTTGCTCACCTCTATCTGAACCCATTGCTCCTATAAAATACCTGTTTCTTTACCTGCATGGGTCATGATATGCAGTCAGACATTGAATATTATTTGCCACTATCTCTGGGAGAAATCATCCAGGTTATCACCTCCAGGTCATTATTCCTTCATGAATAACACTTGCAGTGAAGCTATCTCACCAACCAATTCTGCAGATCCCTCTCACAGTCTTTCATGACCCTGTACCCTTCCCAAGACACTTTCCCATTAGCATAGGTCTATTTGATTTGCAAAAGAGTATTTAAGTTGATTACATCGTTTATATAAGTGGATTAACTATTTTCTTCACGTCTGGAAGAGCATAAACAAACATGGAGAAGAGAGATCAGTCTCATATTTTCTGTGTTCTTCATTCTCTTAAATTCTTTTTTAAGAGAGGGAAAGAGGAAGGGATGGAGGGAGGGAGGGAAAAAACACTTTTATTTGTTTATTTGTTTGTGGTTGTTCCCCCTGATCAAGAGTCACAAACCCAAGTCCTTGGGCTTTACATGGTAGATGCCCCAGACACCAGATTTGCGCCTGAGTCATCACCTGAATCTCTTAAATTCTTTCCATCTAAGGCCAAGCAAATGTAAAGTGACTCCAACAAAATTATAAATGTAGATAATATTATCACCATAGTCATATGCTGATATTTGTTGAGTGCTTACTATATTTCAAGCCCTGCCTTAAATATTTTACATATATTAAATTAATTCCCCAGTTATACAGCTGGTGGGTGCAATCTGAATTCAAAATCATTCAAAAAGTCTCTTCAACTCTTCATTACTGTGATACACTGCCTCCCAGTGTGCCCATGATTTGCTACATGGCAACCAAATATAACGCCCAAGGAAAATACAAAAAATACAAAAAAATTAACTCACACGTCCCCTTCTTTCAACTCCCAGTACTCTCCTTCTCCACCCTTTCATCTCCCATCTTCGAAAATATAGGCCCATAAGCAGAGACCATAGTCTTAAAATGAAGAACAATTGCTACCCAGTCAGACTGGAGTATGAGGCTGAAACAGTGAAGTCCATGTAAAGTTAGGAATGAAAAGCTGACAGTGTGATGTGTGTTAACAGAGCTACTTAACAGAAATATAAGTAAATAAATCAAATGTGTACAGATGTTTTGATATCAGAAGGCAAATTCAGAGAGAACATAGAAAGGGAGATTCTCTGATTCTCGCTGCTATTTAGTTTGCAGTGACTTCATTAGCATATTCAGGCATTATTAAATAGTGAATGAACACATGAGCTTTTAAGTCGTATTTACCTGAGTTCAGATCCTGGTTCCCTTATTTCCTAACTATCTGATATCAAAATTCAACATATTAAACATGGTACTAATCTGAATACTTATATGAATGAAGAATATAATGTTCAAACATGATTATCATCAAGTCCAGGACATACCAAACACTCAATATATGGCAGCTCTTGTTAGTGGTGATGCTATGGCAGAGCCTCCGGATGGTAAGAAGACTGACAGCTGAGCACTCAAAGGTAGAGATAGTAGCACTTTATTTCAAACACCATTGCTGGCTCAGGGGTATTGTTACCCAAAGCTGAGCAATGTGGGGTATAGGGGAGCTCTTTTTATACTCTGAGGTAATGATTCATTTCCTTGGCTACTTGTGACTTCTACAGGCAACTCTTACCACTCATGTACAGCTGCAGAGTAGGGAGGCGATGCTTGTTTGTCCTCAGTCACAATAACAGTTCATAACTGCAGTCTCCATAGTACTATGGAACATTCTTGGAAGACCAACTGTTGCATTGGGGTCAAGGAAAAGGTCTTCTACTGCAGTGATAGATGCAGAGGAAGTGGTAGTAGTTATAATAGTAATAATTCAACCAACTGTTATCGAATGCCTAATTTATACCAAATACACCATGAAACAAGGAGAAATATAGATGAATAAGACAATCCTACAAAATTTTATCATTTTCAAAGTGTTTTGGGTCAAATTTTGTGTGATGATCATTCAAAATTATGAATGCATTTAATACTTAACTGTACACTTAAAATTGTTAGGTTAGTAAATATGTATGTCATGTGTACTTTGCCACAATAAAAATGGAAAATAAACAGTGGGCTAAGTGACTTTCCCAACATCACTCTCTCCAAACCAGAAGTCCATGTTCTTCCCACCATAACACACTAGTTGTACATATTACCACACTCTTGTATTCGCCAATAGGTCACTTGGATCCCAAGACAGAGACAGTCATGTAGACAGAGCAAAATAAAATTATGGATGAACTGTCTTTTGAGTATACTCCTGCAATAATTTTGGTGACCCTTTCTACCTTTCAAGATCTTCTTTCCTTACTTTTCTTATTGCACCCTGGTCTATTCCATTAGATTCCTATTAGTATTTAGACAAGTATTCAAATATTGATTTACTAGTGAGATACCTATGGTTGTTCTGGATTGAAGTTGCTCTGGGAACGTGGCAATATTACGTATTTGACTTTCTTTGTACAAGACAAATGTGATTTACAAGGAAAAGAATAATACATGCTGTACTGACAATCATGGAAGGGGATGAAGACTCCCTTGACTTTCCATCTTGATTGAAGAAGATATAGACATAACCCCCAATATGAATTATGAAGGATATGCATCAGGAAAAAAAGTATTATTACTGAAAATTTGGGGATATTTGTTACTGTAACAACCCAAATTATCTTGATAAATATACTGTCTTATCAAGATAAGAAAGGGGAGTCAGAGATTTAATAATTTTCTACAATCTCAACTGCATTTTGTTGTCTAGTCTCCTCTGATTTGAAGACCGCCTTAGTCATCAAGAAGATTTTAAATTATTATATCAGTTCCACATAAAATTCCCAATGGGCATTCCCAAAGGGAACTTTTCCTGAAATTCCTTTATTAGTTACCTTTATGAATATTACAACCTATATGTCATTCTATAGAAAATTCTGGGAATAATCTCGATTAATCTCTGAGTCCAGGACATTTTGAATTTTTTATTTCCTCAGCTGGCTGAATATGTAAAGAGATCTTTGGGGTCATTTCAGACATAAGACCTAGTAGAGGGATTTGGTCAAGCAGATAAGACTATATGACATAAGAATAGATTATTCCTCTGATGTTTAGACTTACCAGGCTTGAATTCTGGTATATTTCAATACAAATAATTATTCTGATTAAGTATAATTTTTCTTTCTTCCTGAAGGAAGGGATTCAATTTGTAAAAATTTGGAAAACCTTACCTTTAAAGAAATTTCCAAATCATTCAATATCCCTTCTTTAAATTAAAACACACACAATTTTTTTTCCTCATCTGCCCTATTAGCCATCTCAGTCCATATAATTTAAACCCTCATCCTGACCTCAAGAGACAGCTTTACATGTAAGCAAATTAAAACATTACCACTTTCCCAAATTCAGAACATTACTGCTTGTAGACGCTTGTCCTATTGCCAGTACCCTGTATTAGACTATAACTTCCCTAAATATAGAGACAGACCTCTGTTCACTCTTATTCTCCCACTGCCTAACACAGTTTCTGGCACATATTAGGCATGTAGTAAATATTTGCTTAATAAATGAACAAATCACTGTTCACAGTAATTTTGACTTTTTGAGTGTAGTGTTTATATCAGTGTCTTTTTGTACAGCTAGCAAGGCTTCTCCTAGATTGATTTCAATGAAAGGGAGACTGGACAAAATTAAACCCCTTTCCCATCCATTATTCCTTTTTTAAAAAAAATTTAAGGTGCTTTTAATTAAACTGATAATCATAATAATTCAAAAATTTGGCAGTACTCATTACTATTGATATAATACACATGTTAAAGTTAAAGAATTAAAGAAGAAAGCAAATACTGGGATACTGCTCAGATTCCAGAATATCAGAATAAATAATACAGCTCAGGCATCAATCCTCAGCTATTTATTATTTTTGCTATTTCTAAATAAAATTCATTTAAAACCCATGCAGAATTATTTAATTGCAACAAAAGATAAGTTACCATGTTACTGACTTGAATGAGTGTGTGTCTTCATCAGATACCATATCAAAGTACCCATTTCCCTAATCCAAAAAATCCAGCTGTGTCCAAGGTAAAAGAGAGTCTCATTCTCCCATGAGGTTTCCTCAGCCTCTTCCTCTACTGGGAAGTAATAAAAAAGGAAATCATCGTATGCTAACACGAAGCTACTGTTTCTAGAGCAAAATACTCTGTGAAGGTTAGCGTGTATCCTTTTGCTCAGATTTCTTTCATCTCTCAAATTTAGCTCTTTCTCTTACAAAGTAAAGACTGATTTGACTTGGTTAAAGTACAAAGTGATTTTAAAAGTATTTACAAGTCTAATTTTACAAAAAAACACTTTTTAAAATTTATTTAAAGTTTATATGCAGACATAAAATGTACCCACTTTATTTTTACTTCTCTTAATTTCAAAATAGTTTAAGATGACTTCAACAATGCGTACACTGCATTTTAAAAAATGTTTAAAGCAAGTTGCAAATAAGTGAAGAGCCATATTTTTTAAATCAAAGTGCTCTGTGCCACTTTATTTTTCTTTCTTTCTTTATCATGCATTCATTTATTTATATATGTATATATACATATATACATATACATATATGTAGTAGTCTTAGAATATAAAAGATATTCCTAAACTTAATGTTAAAAGCAAAACCATACAGGGAAAAAGGATAGTTTTAACAATAATAATGTTAAAATCTGTATGGCAAACAAAACATAAAAATGAAGACAGATGTTTAACCAGGGAAAATATGTGTGCCAGAAAGGGTAGCA
Organism: Solenodon paradoxus; assembly: GCA_004363575.1. Taxonomy (NCBI): domain Eukaryota; kingdom Metazoa; phylum Chordata; class Mammalia; order Eulipotyphla; family Solenodontidae; genus Solenodon; species Solenodon paradoxus. The sequence continues at coordinate 29,245 of RJWH01001115.1, forward strand.
ATAGCTTATATAAATATCTCTTGCAAAATTAGAAAAAAATTAAACCAATAGAAAAAATGGACAACTATGAGCAATTCACAAAAGGAAAAATACAAATTAATAATTTGATGAGTGTATACTCAACTATATTAGCATTTAAAGTGAAAATGAAATGTTTCTATTGAAAAACCATCTTAAAAATAACAATGGTATTAAATGTTAGCAAAAGTATGGGAAAATATGTCCTTTATACAATTTATGAAAATATAAATTGTGCTGTCTTTCTGAAGATCCATTTGGCAGTAAGCATCAAAAATTGGCATGTCCTGGTGGAACGGTGGTTGGGTCGATCGCCTCCAAAGGAGCACAGAACGCATACCTCTGGGTTCACGCCCTGGGTCATGGGGAGGAGGGGGGTTAGGGTGGGGCCTGGACAACTGGTGTGAACAACTAAAATGGAAATAAAAGGAAATGCTTCTTTCTCCTCTCTCTTCCTGTTTGTCTGCCTACTCACCTTCATTCCTGCTTGTACCTTTGCTTTAAAAGAAAGGAACAAATCATTTAAACGTATGTGCTTTTGCCCAAGTTATCTTACTGTAATCTGGTTTGACAATAAGAGGGAGAGACAAGGGAGCCAGATGGGCTCTAAGCGAGACTTCATTGTCCCAAGTGCAGGCCAGGAAAGCTCCTTTCAGAGAAGAGGGTGCAGCAATCCACCAATGCTGAGGAAAAGAGGGTCTTAAGGGGAAGTCTCTGTCAAGCACAGCTGCGATGGGGGTGGAATCCTGATAAGGCCACCTGGTGTGCTGTTGATAGCGGGGTAGGGAGTCAGGATGCCTTAACAGGAGGGTCTGTCCTTGACTTCGCTAAATGGGAGGGGTTGACCAACATCTGGTCTTGTTTGAAACTGCAAAACATTCCATTCTTCATGCTTGGCTGGAATGTGACAACTTCCGGTTTTTTGTTTTCTTTTGTCTCCTGTCTCACTAGAATGGATTCTAAGAGGTTCATATGTCTTCAAGAATATTCTTCACAGAGCTATTTACATAGCAAAAATTAAAACAAACTTATGAACATTAAAAATTATACATGTCTAACCTAGAAGCATTTCTTCTCCTTAACTGGTTATAACAGGAATAAGAATCACCTTCTCTCTACTTTTCACTGTTTATTTTGATTATTTAATTAAAGTCTAAATCTGTTTTGTTTATGAATCTAAGCAAATTAAAGCTTTTGTGTCTATGCTAAATGCATATTGAATTGAAATTGCATTGAACTTTATTAAATTAACATTATATTAAAGATAAATAAGGGTATAAATATTTAACTAGTAAGTTGCTTTTTTAATGAGTCCACCATCTTCTACTGCTTTTTTTTAAGAGGAGGAGGAGGCACTGTATTACTTTATTTTTGGTCGTGCTACTCCCCTACCTCCCGCAATCTGAGTGTGTTCATTCACTGCTGCTGTGGTGCATTACTACAGCAAGGGGAGTAAAGAGATTGATTCTGAGTCAATATTTAGGGTTCATACCTGAAGGACCGCTCCAGACAGTCTGCTAAATCTGCACCCCATTTATCAGGATATCTCCACAATTTTATGCAGGTTACAGAAAGGCAGGGTCCACACAGGAAAGGGTACACCAATTATTCAACAACACATCCACTGCCGCAACATCTTGATTAAATGTAAACGGTCTAGAAATAGGTGTATATCTTTAAGAGATGCATTAACTCAAGAAGTAATCTATGTGTAAAAATAAGCCAAAGCCAGTTTATGACTTCTTTCCTGCTAACAAGTGTCTCCTCCAGATGTGTTGGGTCAACCTTAGCCTTGGCAATGCAGTTGGACCTTAACAATCCCATCCCATTTGCTTCCAGCAGCTGTCCTCCAGCACTGAGGGTGAAAAGTTCATTAACCGTGTCTCTGACACAGGGCGCATGGCCTACTGAGACCTGTGCATTCAACTGACTGTGGTCTCTGTAACCATCTCAATACCAGGCACCATTTGCTCTCTGCTTTTGTCAGCATTTCAGCTCCCAAGAGCCTTCTGTGTGTCATTCTCATGGACCACAAAGGCAAATTCCATATTGGAATAACCACAGGGAGGTGGAGTAGAATCTAAGGGTCTGACCACTGGAGTGGAGAGTAATTAGCTCTGCTGTCAAAAAGTTTAAATGAGGGTGTGCTCCTTAGCCCCCAGGGAGTGATGAACTCTGAACGGTGAAGTCTGGATTCTGCACGTCCTTCGCTGACAGAGACACTCAAGCAGTCGATGTAATGACTCCTCTGCAAGGATCTAGAGAACAGTCTCCCCAAAGGCACCCCTAACTGAGGACTCTGAAAACCTCTTCTCTATCACCTTGAACTGCAGACGTTGTTAATGGGCACTGGAAAAGACTTTTAAAGACAGGCCATACTCTGTCTCCTAGCTCCCTTTGTCTCTCACAACACATGCCTCCACACAAACACACTTCTGGCATCAGTCTCCTGATGAATAGCTCACATCACATTCTCCCAGTCCCCAAGGACACTCAGAGGACTGAAGGAAAGGAATGATTACACTGCATCCAGTGCAGAATACAGTAGCTAACGGACTGGCAAGAGAGGCAGGAGGGAGAGGGCAAGAGAAGATGCTAACTACTCTTTGGCATTTCTTTGTGTGTGTGCACCCTTGGTTTTATTTATGATCTCCCAGAGCTTCTGCAGGACATTTAGTGCTTCTTCGTTGTCCGGTGCTGTGGTGCAAGTGCTTGCGTTCTGGCAGAGTAACATCCTGCCTCATAGACAGTCTGAGGAAATCACGAAAACAGACCGGCAGCAAGGACATGGCCTTTATTGACCTTATGACAGGTGGCTCCGATGGCAGTGGGTTGGACATTTTTCCATGTCCCCAGTGGTGGTAGATCAGGCATCTTCTGGAAAGCTACCGCCACCCGTGGGGAGAGCGGCTGTTTCATAGGGGGCGTCAGCAGAGGGAGGGTCGTAAGTGGGCAGGAACAGTCAAGTGGGCAAGAACAAAGAACAAGTAAGCAAGGACAAAAACATTCCAGGGCAGGACATCTTGGGTACAGATGCAAGAGAGGCAGTTATCACCCCAAAAAGTCCATCTATTACTTCAAGTCTGTGTGCAGCATTGTCCAGTCCCCGAGCCCACTCTTCAAGGTTGGGCCCAGGTCATGTTCTCACACTACCCCACCGTCGCTCTAGTTCCTACCTTTCCGTGACTCCACCCGAATCTTCTGCTGCCACTCTAGTGACACCCACTCAGGGGCACCCTGATCCATGTTTGAAGCCTGGCCCAAGGAAGAAAAATTTAGAAAGAAAAGTTGACTCTCTTGACTCTCTTGACTCGCTCTTGACTCTCACCCAGATAATCAGGCTGTGATGTATTTTAGACTCTGGGAAGGTCCTGAAGCTCCAGACTTTCCCTTGTTTGTGTGCTGATGTTGGGAATGTATCCTCTGAAATGTGTCCATTCACTGGAGACTTGTTCACTTTTTTAAATGCCAAACTTTACCTCTATTTTTTTATTGTGGTAACATTAGTTACTGCATAGAACCATATCTCTGTGTATATATATGTATATATCACATTACATACACATAATACACATCCATGATATCAAATATATGTGACATATATAACACTATGTGTCAGGTATACATTATAATTCAGCATCTTTATATGCAACAGTGTGCTCACAACGAAAAGATTAGTTCTATCATCCCATACAGTGGTGTCTCCCTTTACCCATTTTGACCTCCCCCCATACTCCATTCTCTCTGGTAACCACTAATCTGTTCTCTTTATATAGAAGTTCTTTTGTTGTTGTTCTGTTTCTTCATTTGTCTGTTTTTTATAGTTCACACGGGTGTAAAACCATACAGCATCTTGCTCCATCTGACTTATTTCATTTAGCGTAAAGTCCTCAAGTCCATCCACATTGTCCCTAAAAGCAAAGTTTCACCTTTTTAATGGTTGAGTAGTGTTCCGGTGGGTATATATTCCACATCTTTATCCATTTGCCTGTCAGTAAACATGCCGTTTTCACATGTATTATAAATAATGCTCCAGTGAACATAGGAGTATATTTATCTTTTCAAATTACTGTTTTTATTTTCTTTGAGTAGATACCCAGAAGTAGAAAATTTGGGTCATATAACAGATCTTGCATGTAATTTATACATAAAATTTGAAGAATCAACATTGTTAAAATGCTGATTTTACATAAAGTTATATATAGATTTAATGCTATCTTCATTAAAATCCCACAATCTCATTTAAAGGAAATACAACAAAAAATCCTGAAGTTTATGAAAGACCCCAAATAGTCAAAGCAATTATGAGAAAAAAGGACGAATCTAGAGGGACTACATGCCCACACATTGAGCTATACTAAAAGGCAACAGTGATTTAAAAAATACAGTATGGTACTGGAATAACAGACACCAACCAGTGGAATAGAATTGCCAGAAACTGACTCATACACATAAAGTTAATCTATGGCAATGTAGCCAAAAGTATATATGGAAAAAGGAAAGTCTCTTCAATAAATGGTGTTGGGAAAACTGGACAGTCAAATGCAAAGGAATGAAGCTAGACCATTCTCTAACACCAGTCACAAAATATAACTCAAAATTGACTAAAGACTTAGACATAAGACCGGAAACCATAAAATTCTTGGAAGACAACATAGGAAAGACATTCCATGACATCAGCCTTAGAGAGATCTTCAGGGACTGAACTCCAGCGTAAAGGGGAACAAAAACAAAAACAAACAGCTGGGACTGCATCAAACTAAAGAGCTTCTTCACAGCAAAAAAAAAAAAAATCACCAACACAAGAGACAACCTACAAACATATTTGTGTTCCATATTTCTAACTAGGGTTTAATATCCAAAATATACAAAAAAAACTCATAAAACTCAATATCAGAAAAGCAGGCAGAGGAATTGGAGAGACATTTTTCTCAAGAGAATATACAGATGGCCAACAGGCACATGAAAAGATGTTCCTACACTCTGGTTATTAAGGAAATGCAAATCAAAACAACAATGAGACATCACCTTACACCTGGAAACAACAAATGCTGGTGAGGATGTGGAGAAAGGGAACACTTTCACACTGCTGGTGGGAGTGAAAATTGGTGCAACCCTTGTGGAAAACAGTATATAGATTCCTCAAAAAGTTGAATGTGGAAATCCAATAAGATCCCACCATCCCACTTCTGGGTATTTACCTTAAAAACACAAAAACACTAATTCTCAGCGATGTAGGCATCCCCACATTTACTGCAGCCCTATTCACAATAGCTAAGAACTGGAAATTACCTAAATGCCCAAATCAGATGAATGGATAAAGAAGATGTGGTCCATACACACACTGGAATACGACACGGCCTTAGAAGAGATGAAACCCTGTCATTTGAATCAACATGAATGGATCTAGAGAGGATTATGCTAAACAAAATAAGTCAAAAGAAGAAAGATAGATACCTCACTCAGAGGTGAAATGTGAAGAGACAAAATAAATGAACAGACAAAACAAAACCAACCCTCGGACACCTGCAATAGAACTGAGGTGACCAACAGGGAATGGGATGAGCTGGGGTGGTAAGTAGAGCCCACTGGACAATGGTGATTTGATGGAGGGCAGAGTGTGTTGATGTATATCTAAGGAATGAGGAAAACATACATATGGGGAACTACACATATGAGTATTCTAATTTTTAAAACAATTACTGCAATTAAAAGATTTTGGAAAAAAAAGCATCAGGCATGCATCACGGTCTGAGACATGAGCCCCAACCTTCCCTGACTCCATCTATGTCACCTCTCACAACGATGTCCTTTTCTAAAACCCTAGCATCCTCAGTGCTGTCTTGGTGCCTGCTTATTAGAATACCTCAGCTAACACAAATGCGTATATTTCATATAAGCTCCAAATACTAAATAATATAAATATTCACAAGATGTGGATGAATTATGAGTCCATATTATTGATGATAAGTGCAAACAGATTATACTTACATGTAACAACTTGACTTGACCTCACAAGCACACAAAAGAGACCAGGCATAAAATAAGACCTACAACGTGATCTAATGCACATGAACTTCAAAAACAAACAAAATGAACTATTTTGTTTATGATTTCACAAGCTGTTTAAATATTTTTGGAGAAAACCAAGCAAGTGATTGTCATAAAAGCTAGACTTGTGATTAACCCTACTGGGAGGAGTTGGTCCAGGCTCAAGACTCCAGGGGTTCTGAAGTGCCAGCAATGCTCCCTTTCTTGATTTTGGTGATGGTGACACAGGATCTGCCCTATGATTAAGCCTTTCTTTGATAAAAGTGAATTCATTTATAATGAAAAATATTAAGATACCTAATTATGTAAGTAGTCTAACAACATAAAGACAAAGACAGCAGAGCGGATTTTTTCAAAGATCTAATCATATACATTTTCTATAAGAAATCCATGCAGATAGATAGATAAATAGACTGATAGATGTTAGATAGATATGCATAGATAATAAATATAGACAGGTATAGATAGATGATAGATGGTAGATAGTTAATAGATAATAGATGATAGATAAATGGAGATGTACATAAAGACTCAGATATATCCAAAGTAAAGCAATGGAGAAAGATATCAAAAGAAAGGCAGACTAGACATATTTCACTAGATATGAGACAGACTTCAGAACAAGGAAAATTACCAGAGATAAAGAGGGGATCTTTATAGGCTACTTACTAAATAGGATAAGATATTTACAGATCATATATTGGAAAAGAAGTTAATATCCAAAATATATAAAGAACTCATAAAATATGAATGCACCTTGTGTGTATTATGCTAAGTGAAAGGATTCAAAGATATCATTAGAAATACTACGTTATTTCAAATAATCAGCTGAGTTTAAAAAATGAAACAAACAAAACACATGGCTATAAAGAACAAACTGGTGTTACCAGAGTGGAGGACTTAGAGGGTGAGGAACATGGGGGGCTCAGGGGCACAAATATCCAGTTGTAAAATATATGTTATGGGGATTCAGTGCACAACATGCGGCTCACAGGAAATGATGTGTCATTATAAATTTGAAAAATATGTTAAGAACAGATCGGGAAGAGACTTACTGTGGTAATCATTTCACATTGTTCACAAATGTCAAATCTGTATTCTGTACACCTGAGACTAATATTATGCCATATGTCAATTTTACTTCAATAAAAAGAAGAGGTTTCTATCATGTTAATGATAAGTGGGTCAATCTTTTGAGAATTAACACACATCACTTAATAAAAGGATGTCAAAATATATGAGACAAAAGCTGATAGGAATGCAATAAAAAGTAGATAAATCCCCTAGTATATATGGACGCTTCAACATCCCTCCTTGGGTAACTGACAGATCTAACAGGAAGAGAGCAGGAAAGAAACAGTTAAATTCAATGCCATTGGCACACCCTGGTGGAATCGTGGTTTGATCCACAACTTTCAGCCAGTGCAGCCCACGTACATCTCAAGGTCCCAGGTTTGTGTGACTGGGGCCGGGCTGAACAACCAGGAAGCATAACTAGACTAAATAAAAAATAAATGGGGGTGCTTCTTCCTCCTCTCTCTTCCTGCCTGCCTCTGCTCATCTTCATTCCTGTCTGCACCTTTTCTTAAAAACACCACCATCATCCACAGATCTACCTGATATTTATGCAATGTCAGGATCTACCTGATATTTATACAATGTATCAACCAACAGTAGCAGCATACTCATTCATCTCAAGCTCAATAGAAAATTCATCAACATAGACCTCACTATCCTCATACAAAATATATACAAAGTATGCTCTCAGACCACAGTGGAATTAAACTAGAAAGCAATAACCAAATGATAAATGGAAAATCCCCAAAATATAGCTATGTTGCTTAGTAACTTTTTAATAACTCCCATTGCATCTGCAGCTGATAGCTTCTCCATTGAAAATAACACGTCCTAAAAATATCTAACACTATTCCCTATGCTGATGATATATTAGTCTCTAATTCAGTAGGTAAGGACCAGTGTAGGCAGATGTGAGCAGCGAAGATGGCGGCCCTGGCAGGCGCACCTCTATAGCACTAAGGTAGGTGACAGCATCCAGAAGACACCACTGCAGGCAACTTTAACGTTGCACACATAACATTTTATTGTTTTGATAGTGTTCAGTCTTCAGTCCCTGAAAATTAAAATATCCATGTCCAATTCTTGATATGTATGCCATTTAGAACTAAAAGCCTTAAGTGGATTGAAATCTGCCTCTCATGTAAAATATTAGGTTTCTCAAAATACATTTAAATTAATATTTTTAATTAGAACTCATTCCATAAATATTTACTGAGAACCTTCAAGGTATAGAGAAACAATTGTCACAATCCTTTCTAAAAAAAAATAGATTAAAAGCTGGTTGGAAGCTTCCAGTTATAAGACAAATGCACAGGAAGCAACCTGCACTATCAGAATATTATTATATCTATAGAAGGAGACGAATGTCAGCTGAGTCTACTGCAGCAATCACTTCACAACACAGATAAATCAAGTCACAAATTGCTATGTGCCTTAAATGTTTAAGTGATGCATGTCATTGATTTCTCAGAAAAACTGGAAAAATAATAATACCAAATACTCAGATGAAATGTTTTCTAAATATAGCTGGGAGCAGGGAGGAACAATGATAGAATGACATCAGCTTTAAAGGTGATATTAATACTGTGTGTTGGTATAATGCTTTTTAAGTTTACAAAGTTCTCCCACATGAATTGCCACTTAGCGGACATACACAGCAACAAAATGAAGGTAGGTTTAGAGTGAAGGCAGAGATGGAGTAAAGGAGAGCAAGTGTATACTTTTGGGGTAAGTGCTGTATATAAAGCACTGACCATCCATTTATTCATTCATCCATTCAAAGAGAATGACCGTTGCACCCCTGGTGGCCTAACGAATCAGTTCGCTGTCTCTGGCTGACAAAGCCCACATATACATCCCAAGGACTCAGGTTCACATCTCAGGGCCGGGGAGAATAATGAAGATGAGCAGCTAAATTAATAAAGTGCTTCTTCCTCCTCTCTCTTCCTGCCTGCCTCTGTTCACTTTCACTCTTGCCTGCAACGTTCCTTTAAAAAATTACTGAACAAATAATATGTGCCAGGAAGGAGCTGGGATACCCTGGTGACAAGACATAGATCCTGCCTTCAAGGAGTTTATAGTTGGAGGGAGGGGCAGAAACAGACACGTAACGACAGGCAATAAGATGTCCGGTTATCACAAGTAAGTCCCACTGCACAGCTAGCCTTATGCTCCCTGCTCTGTGGAGGGAGATACCACAATGCATAAAGAGTAAGTCGCTCAGGATAACACACACACAAATTTAAAATACTTTCAACTGAATTCGAAGGCTGTGCTTTTTTGAACATGCTGCCTTGAGGTCCCATCATGCACACCTGAGGTTTCAAGATAGAAGGACCACCATTTCATCCTGACCTGATATTCTAGAATCTTCTAAGGTGACTGGTCAGAAGAACAAGTGGAATCATATTCATTCAAAAGAGGAATCAACAAGTAATCCCAGTTTCCAGAGATATAACCTGGCTGATCCCAAGCTCTCCACTGATGCCAGTCAATGCCTCATGGAGACACAAGAATAATTTTGCTGTCTTCTCATGCACCCCTTTCCTTAGGAAGTCACCTTTCTGAGAACAATTTTACAGAAAAGAAAAAGAAAAATACAGAAAGCATATGCCAGTCCTCCAATTAAGGGGGGAAACTTTTATGCCAAGTTGTAAGTATATATATGAGGCTTTTCCCTCACCCCGATTTTCAAGATCAAAAGTTATTTAAAATTATTTTTAACTCGATAAATAGAATCTATTTTAAAGCAAAATTGTCAAAATCCAATTTTTCACAGATAATGGCCATCAGCATTGTAATCTACATCTCTCCAGATTTCTGCTACACATGTGGTTTTTACCAAAATAAAATGACATGATGCATTTAGTGCTTTGATCTGCTACTAAAAGCAAACTTTAATGTGTCTACAAATAAAATTCTACATTATCAATCTGAATGGTGACAAATAATAAATTGTTGTATTGTATCAGCTTTCTTTAATATCAGACATTAATAATTTTTTCTAAGCTATACTGTGATGAATTTTCTTTTAGCTTATGACATTAAGCGCTTGGATAATTAGCTCTTTAGTGTAAATTCCAAAAATAAAATTCCTTAGTCAAAACATTTTGACACTTATTTCCAAAATGACCTCAGAAAACTTGTCCCTGTATACTCAACAGTAAGCTATATATGGATGCATTTCTTTCCCCTTACTCACGCAATAGTGAATCTTTTCAGCACTGGCCAATCTTCTAGAGTAAAAGTAATATTATATTCCAGTTTTAATTTGCATTTCTTTGATTAATATTGTAACTAACCACCTACCTTTTCATCTGTGGGCTAACCAGCTATATTTCTCAATAAATCTTGACCCATTTTATTTTAAAGAATTTACTTCTTATTGAATAGGAGCTCTTGGTATAACAAAGTATTAAAGCCTATTTGTATTATTTTTTCACATATATTTCCCAAGATTTTCATTTTATTTCTATTTCTATTTTTTTTAGTGTTTTCAAAACACGGATGCTTCATATTTTTTATTCATCAAATCTAATCATCTCGGTGCAATGCTTGCAAAGCTCTTCCCTGCACCCAAATTATTTTAATTTGATAGATATTATATTATATTTAAATTCTACTTTAATTCGTTCATGTTACCTTTATTTTAATAAGAAAAAATCTCCAGTTTTCCGTTTCCATGAGGAGTTAAAAATATTGTGACTTATTTCAGCTCAGAGTATCTATCTAAAAGAAATCAAGGCTTTAAACACACTTAGAATTAGACTATTTCTTTATGCTACCTGAATCTTCAGTTAAATTAGAAACACGTCATTTGACCTAGTAAGTTCAGTTCTGGATATGCACAAACATGCATTAATAAAATTATAACAGCATTATTTGAAAATAGTCATTAGGGCCCAACTAGGCTAACTGAAGAAGACAATGTATATATAATACCAGGGCCCAGCCTGACTCCCAATGCCACCAACCCACCCCTAGTTTCCATGTTCCTTTCTAACCTCTTTCTCCTAAGACTGCTATCCTATCCTGACTTGTGCTCCATTCCAAGCCGGCTTTTGTGGCCTCTGCTTCTTCTCAACCTGCCTGATCACCTTGAAAAACCAGTCTCTATCTTGCAAACAATATATATTTACCAATCACAGTCTGCAAGGAATATGGAGACCCTGCAGCAACAACCACAAAATACATACAGTAAAACAATTAAAATGCAAGTTAAAATTGTGGAGACTATACTTGAAAAAATAAGGAGTTAAGGAGTCAAGTTACATATATATCTGTGAGTATGTGGAAGTCAAAACAAAGAGAAACAACCCATAAGCAGTCTTCATCGTCTGAAAGGAAGAACCTTACTGGTTTCACTGGGGATTTCTCTCTTACACTTGGGTCTAAAATAAATGGGGTTTCAAAGGGATGGAACTGAGTAGACTGTGCCCTTGATGCAGTCCTAAGATGGGTCCTTCTATGTAGACAGCTTTGATAAAAGGCAGTAACATAATTCCAAACATAGTATAATATACCATTATTATAGCTCTCTGCTGTCTGCTGGATGACAATGTTTTTAAAGAACCCAGAGTATTAGTTTTAGAGAATGTGTTACTAAAGAATAGCAGGAGTGTGATCTTCCTAGATTATATTAAAAGAACGCTTACAGAGGAAATTCACTTATCTATAAAGATTAACTGGTTCTTAATATGAAAACATCACAGGTCTAGGAAAATCACGAGACAATTATGTGAGGCTTTCTGCACATCCTAAACCCTGAAATTAAGTCACAAAAGGCACCCAAGCGTAACATAACTGACAAAAGAAATATCAAGCCATAAGTTGTTTGCTTTATTTTGCTTTTCCACAGAAAGCTCTCTCTTCTCTTTTTTTTATCCCATCTCTTCATCGTTTCTTTCTTATCCTACTTCCTTCTGCTGTCATCCTCATTGCTTCCAATTCCAAGAGTGCTGACTTTTTATTAAACTGTATTTTAGTCGTCTTCACTTCGTAAATTTTTTTATTATCTAGGTTGTAAGACATACAAATATTCTTATTGAAAAGTTTTGTCTTCTGGTGGTTGCAATCTAATTCAGGAATAAAACCCTCACTTTACGAATAGAGAAAGATTCTTTTTCAGAATCAACCTGAATAGGTGAGACATGGAGAATTAAATATTTTCAAGTAATTTCATGATTTTTTTTGTCCTGGGAACACTTAAGATTTACCATTGGATAAATTTAAAGTATTCAATAAAATCAGATCACATGTCAAAGGTAAGGCCTTCTTGCTAGACCAACTGAGCTCAAACTAGGTTCAGCAAGAAAGGGCATAGCAGGACTAGTTAAGAACTGTGTTCAAAGGAGCCTAACTAAACTAGAAGGAAACTTCAAGTCAGAAAAATTCTCTGGGTGTGCATCCTTGAGCTGCCAACTGTTAACCTGTAAACACTTTTTTGTAGGTAAGTCATTCACTGCCCTCAGCCTCACTTTCCCATATGTGAAATGGAGATAATCATAACCAGTCTACACTCCACAGTAGCATCCTAAGCATCAAAATCAAGATGAGATGCTGCAGGTGAAAGCTTCTGGTAGAGTAGAGGGTTCTGCATACATGTGGAAAAGGTGCTCTTACAGGACAGAAGATAGATCATGGTCATGGGACCACAGTCTGTCCATCTCCCTCTGATCAACATAAGGACATAAGAGGGCAATGGTCTCACTGACATGCCAGTACATGTGGGTAAGGGAGCATGAATTCCTAAACCACAAAAGCAAAGATTCTAGCCCAGTATTTCTAAGTAGTCATGAGCCGGGTGCTTGAGAGAGCCTTATTAAGACGCGCGATGAATGATGCTGCCCCCGAATGACACCACACTTCTACCCCCAAGCATCTTCTCTCAAGCTAGACCGAGAAGAGGGTGATCCCGTCATGGGCCAGAGCAACCACAGCACCGTGAAGGACTTCATCTTTGTGGAGCTCACCCGCTTCCGGGAGCTGGAGATTTTCTTGTTTGTGGTCTTCCTCGCCGTCTATGTGACAACCCTGCTGGGCAACGCCCTCATCGTGGTGGCCATCACCTGTGAGTCCCACCTCCACTTGCCCATGTACTTTCTCCTGAGGAACAAATCGGTCCTGGACATCGCTTTCTCCTCCATCACGGTGCCCAAGTTCCTCGGGGATCTTTTATCAGAGAGGAAAGCCATCTCCTACAATGGCTGCATGGCGCAGATCTTTTTCTTCCACTTCGTTGGGGGGGCGGACATCTTCTTCCTCTCCGTGATGGCCTATGACAGATACCTCGCCATCTCCAAACCCCTGCATTACATGACCATCATGAGAAGAGACGTGTGGGTGACCTTGGTGGTGGCCTCCTGGGTGGGTGGCGGCTTGCACTCAGTTGTTCAGATCATTCTGATGCTGCCGCTCCCCTTTTGTGGCCCCAACATCCTGGATGCCTTCTACTGTGATGTACCCCAAGTGGTCAAACTGGCCTGCACTGACACCTCTGTTGTGGAGCTACTCATGATCTCTAACAACGGGCTGGTGACCCTGCTGTGGTTCCTCCTGCTCCTGGGGTCGTACACCGTCATCCTGGTGATGCTGAGGTCTCACTCTGGGGAGGCCTGGAAGAAGGCCCTCTCCACCTGCACTTCCCACATCCTGGTGGTCACTCTGCATTTCGTGCCTTGTGTTTACGTCTACTGCCGGCCGTTTACTACACTCCCCATGGACACAGCCGTGTCCATCAACAACACCGTCATCACCCCCATGCTGAACCCCATGATCTACACCCTGAGGAACCAGGAGATGAAGTCCGCCATGAAGAGACTGCAGAGGAAGCTTGGGCCTTCTGAGAACAGCAAGCTGGGCTGAGCTGCCAGGCTAAGACGGGAAGCCTAACACTGATTGGGTTTTCTCGATCTGTGGAGACAAGACCTCTAGCTCTTTACTCGCAGACAGGTCTCTGCAGCCTCACTGTCACTCCGTTTTATTAGAGGGAGTAAAAGAACAAAGGGAATAGATGAGACTGAACAGCATGAGCTGTGGGGATGGTGGACTGTGAAGAACAGAGCCTAAGAGAGAAAAATCATCTAAATGCTACTTGGAGTGATCCAGGGTCTTCATGCCACCATATTTCACTTTCTCATGAATCTCACTCATATCACACTCAGTTTCACCACTTTCAATATGGAAATAACATTGTCTACTCAACAGTTGTCATAGGAATTAAAGATAAAGGGTGATAAATTTGAAGGGTTGAGAGTTTCAAAGGTTAGCATCATGCCTGGCATTCATCAGTCATATCATTATTTTTCCCTCTTATTAACCCTCTGTTCTTAAATCCGCACATATGCAGAATATTGATGTATTTATTTCATAGATGCCCTCTCTAGTGACTTTTATTTCTATCAGATATTAAAATCATGTCTAGATTTTATCATTTTAGCCCAGAGAGTCTTCAATGCAATTCACCAATTAGTGAAAAGAAGTTAAAATTGTGTTAAGTCAGATGTATACATGGGTAAATTTATGTAAGGACCAAGTATTTCTTGTTCTCATACTCATTCTAATGATTTTCCCACTAAATTAATCTTAAAAGTACTTGTACTTTTGGTTTTAGATGTATCTGCACAAAATCCACAGTCATTTATGTTAACCTGCATTTCCTTCTTCCCTCTAGCTCCTCATTGTTTCATCCCTAGGGTTTGTTTTTGTTTTTTTGTTTTTTTTTTTTTAAGGCATAGGCAGGAATGAAAGCAAGGAGGCACACAGGCAGAGAGAGGAGGAAAAAGTATTTTATTTTATTTCCATTTTATTGTTTCTACTGGTTGTTTCCCCATAAAACCAGAACCCAAATCTAGGGGTATGTGACCTGCATCCTTCAGAGGCGACTGACCAAACCACTGCACCACCAAGGTGCACTTCTCAGGATTTTATAGCTGAAGTAAAGCTATTGTTTTTGTCTGTGTATACATACACAATTCATGACAAGTCACTGGAGTGAAAAAAAATAACTTCACACAGTCAAGAACTATTTTTCTCACTAGAAGAGAAAAACATATCATATGCAGGGTCATTTTAGAATATCCACTGGTTCTCTCCTGTAATCCACCTGTCTCCCAAGAGAAGGATTCTGAGAAAAGAGAAAATTGCAAGACAGAAAAATTTTTGCAAATTGTTATAATGCATTAATATTTGTCAAAAAAAATCCCAAGAGGTGACACACATCTGTGATCTTCTCTGAGTCCTACAAGACAGACCTGGGTCCAAGGCACTTAATCAAGTCAATGCTTCTCAAACTTTATTAAATGACTTCCCCCAAAATATTACTAGATATTTTTTCCAAATTATTCTCCCACAAGATAGTCTTCTACCAAATACTGTATATCTTTTTAGGTACTTAGGTGTTCTGAAGGCCCACACATCATTGTGATATCCTAAGGTTTATCATTTTGACTCCTAAGAACTAATGCTTGTCCACGTGGGCATATTACCCACAATGAGAATGAATGATCCTGTGATATGATATCAGCTATTTCTATTGACGTGTTTCCTCAAAACTCAGGGGATCACAGAATAGATCTATTTATGTCTTGCAAGAACTTGGAGAGTATAGAAATATGGGCATCTTCATGGTGTGCATGTGTTGCTGTGTGTGCATGTGTGCATGCTGTGTGTGCATGTGTGTGTGATGTGTGTGCTCGTGCGCATGTGTGTGCATGTATTGCGCATGCTGTGTGTGCATGTGTGCATGCTGTGTGTGCATGTGTGTGTGATGTGTGTGCTCGTGCGCATGTGTGTGCATGTATTGCGCATGCTGTGTGTGCATGTGTGTGCGTGTGTGCATGTGTGTGCGCATGTAGTGTGCATGCATATGTCTGGATTTGCACTCAGTAATGACTTGCAACTGTCTAACAACTTCCTCTGCTCTGAAAGTCCAACACTATCAGGAAAAACACCCATCCTATTTTCATACTCACATTCAATAAAATTCACTCTGCTAATTCTTTAGTAGGCTTTGACCTGAGCGACTGGTGTGCATGGCAAGGACCCTTTGGGAGAAGCAGAAGAGACATAATGATGTGACTCCGAGTCTAACCTTTCTAACGTGAAGGCTGAAGAGAAGGCATTGGGGTCCAGTAAAGCAATCTTCAGAAGGACTTCACCTTCTAACACTGTTCCCCCAGAACTCAGTCCACGGAGGCTCAGTTACCCAGTGTCAGAGGGTGTACATTCCAGGGTGGACGCTAAAGCACTTAGGTCAGGACACTGAGCTGTCAGAGTGTGACACACTGTGGACCATACATGAATAGACAAGCATGAAAAGTGTACCAGTGTATAAGACACTGCCCCCCAAAAAGTAGAGGCCTTGAACCACAAAAAACAAGTAAATGTTAAACACTGGGAAAGGAGGAATTTCTTCAGATGCCGAAGAAGTCGCAGAGACAGGGTCAGCTTGGAGAAAGAGAGAAGATTGTCTTTAATGAAAGCGTTGAGTAGCGTTTAAGTAGCAGATTTTATTCCAGTGTAGGGTTTGACCAGAGGGATCACAAAGCCTCTTACCACAAGGGTGGTGCTTCCATTAAAACATGATTTTAACCCCAAAGTTCCCTTAAAAGCTGGGCATCCAAAGGCAGCCCCGTAGCTATACATTGCCGCTGGCTCTTCTGCCTTTGATTCAGAGCCGGTCTTATTCCTGAATTTCTTGAAGGAGAAGGAGCACGTTTTGCTCAGTTTATATTGTGCAACAGTCCTCCAGAAATAGAAACAGCCTACGAAAAAATCACCCACAAAATTATGTTAGTGGAAGACTATTACTGATCTCCATGGCGAATCCATTTCCCACCTCATTCCATTATTCCTTCAACAAATATGTATTTGAATATTCATTTATTCACTCATTCATTATTGAAGCCTGTGATTTGCTATAAACGCTACCTTTTTCACTTGTTTATTGAGATTCAATTTATCTATAGTTGTTCACTTTTTAAGATGTATAGTTTATGAGAAACCGCCACTATAATAACTAAGATATCAAATATTTCCAGCACCTCAAAAAATTCTCTCACCTCAACTTGCAATACTTTTCCTGCACACCACCCGCGTCACTTGCAGGCTAGATGTCCTCGGCCATGTGAGCTCTTAGGGCATCTTGTCAAATCCTACTCGACCTTCCAGAATAAAGTCACATGTCTTGTTTCTATAGCTTTTTCTTTTCCAGAAGGGCATAAAAATGCCATCGTGTAGCCTTTGGTGTATGGGGTATGGTTTGTTCCACTCAGTGTAACCCCTGCTGCTTCCTATTCCAGAAATACATTTCCTGCAGGCTCTGAAGACGGACGCAGGGAGAGGGAGAAGGGACAGGGTAGCTGCTCTGCGTCTGGCAGGCGGGTGGATAGATGGCGCGCCCAGAAGGAAACTACAGAAGCGACCGTTTGTATGACGGAGCGGAGTCAGAATTTGATCAAAGAAAATTATGTCACATGGAGAGATCACATGTGGGCTATTCGGATTCTTCCAATTCACAGTGAACTGAGACTTAACAAACGGGGTGGGTGGCCTTCGGGATATCTCGCTACTGAAACGGTATTTCCCCACCGCGTTTAAAGATGGGTTTGGGAGGGGCAGGGGGCGTCCCACGCACGCGCCACCGCTACCGGAAGCAACAAAAAAGGTGGGGAAAAGGGCCCTTAGGCGGACGCAGGCGCAGAGGCGCGCGAACGCGCGGTAGGGCGGGGCCGCCTGCACCTCCTGGAAGCGCCACGAGGGGGCAGGTGTGCGCGGACGTCCTGGGAGCGAGACCTGCGCAGTCCTGCGGGACTGGCGGAACGCGCGAGCCCAGGAAGAAAATGCTCATCTTCTCCCACTTTTCCGAGCAAAATGCAAGAAGCTGGCAAACATCCGGCTCACTCTAAAAGGATTAGAATATCGCCGCAAAAGGGATCAGTACCGCCTCGTGGTTCCACTGGGGCTCGAACCCAGGACCTTCTGCGTGTAAAGCAGACGTGATAACCACTACACTATGGAACCCCACGCTATGCTAGTGCTACAAGAAACTATAACTCTGCACAAAAGCCTGTTTTCCCATATAAAATGAGATTCGGATTTGAGGCCTTGTCATCGCTCACCAAGAGAAACTTTGGAAAGGATTTCACATGTTCCCGGGCAACTCGTTCAAGCTACTCTTGTCGGTAACTCGGGCTCCGCCGCCTCTCGGAGAAAGGGACCACGGTCAGAGCGCCGACGAGTCCCCGGACAGACGCCGCGCCCCGTTGATCTAAGCAGAGCGAAAGAAACTTAACGTCTGGCTCTGTGGCGCAATGGATAGCGCATTGGACTTCTAGACAGATGGAGGCATTCAAAGGTTGTGGGTTCGAGTCCCACCAGAGTCGCTTTTGTTTTGCTTAAGGGGAAGAAAGCAAAAGTGGAGAAAAACAATATGAACCCATTAAAATGTCCAGACTCAATGGTCCACAATAGGATAAAAATTAGCTCGTTTCCTCTTATGTCTTCGTGCTTAAAGGGACTAGTCATCTACTTACTTGGAATGGATTCTCTCCTGTTAAGTCCTCTTCGGAGGTCTTCGGAATTTCCCTTCTTGAGATTTCTCAGTCACGTTCATGTGACCGCCGAGTTCAAGGTGACTGGAGATAAAGAAATTAGCAAAATGTGATTACGATTATGGAGATTTATTTCCCATACTCTTCTTTTATGTCAAGAGTAAACAGTGTTACATTGTTCTAAAACTTTTTAGTAACTTTATATTTTTCAAGTGGTCGAGAGCGGTAAGGTTTTCTTCATGTACCAGAATGGCCGAGTGGTTAAGGCGTTGGACTTAAGATCCAATGGATTTATATCCTCGTGGGTTCGAACCCCACTTCTGGTAAAGGCAGGTCTGCATTTTCCAAACAGGATTCAACTTTTCCGAGTCCTTGTGTTTGTAAGGATTGTGGGCGATTTTGCCTCTTTTGCATTCCTACCGGAGACTAGTCATAATGTTTAAGCAGCAATGATATTTTAACCTGAAAGCTAATGTTTTTTTTTGCCAGACATAGAAAATGTAGTAATAACTTTAGAACTGATGCTTTGGGAAGCAGAAAGAAAACACCTGCCTGAAATCTATACTACATTTTAGGGGACCAACGGGAGTCCCATTGTGCCGGGGAAAAATCGTTCACTCTAAAATTAGTCAACATTAAGATCCTGGCATGTTCCAAATTTTCTTCAAAACTCAGGACTTGTGGGCATGCAGAGATTTACATTTAAAAAAAGTAAAACTAAATGAAAATATAACAGTAACCAAAAGGAAAAAAATTACACTTACCTAGTAACAAGGGAAGAAATGGATTATAAACAGACAAGGCAGAGGCTTTCACATGAACCCTATAAAGAAAATAAGACAGGATAGCCCGTTGGAGTGTCATACAGCTTTTTCGGGGCAAACTTACTCTATTTGATTATGGACAGCAATCACTCTGAAGGGAATATTCTCTCTGTCTCTCTACCAAACAAAACCTCCAAGGACCAGTTCTGCCCCCTTCTCCTCTCCACTAAGAGGCTCCCAGACCCAGGGCCCTTCTCAGCTCTCCATCCATTCTTTCAGCTGTGCTTTCTGAGACCTCGGGCTGTGCCGCCCACCCCGGCAGTGCGGGTGGGTATCAGTGAGTTTCTGTTCTCACAGCTGAAACATTCTAGAGGAAAGACAGACCCACTGAACAAGTATTTAAGGTAGGTGGCAGTGGGCAGAGCAGCAAGGACAGGCTCAGCCCGCCAGCACCTGCCTCCACCTGGAGATCTCTGAGGCCAGTGCAGATCCCTGTCTCCTAGAATCAGCGAGATCGTCCCACACCAATGAGCTTAGAAAGTAGGGGGCGGTGGATGGCATTTTACTTCAAGACGGGCATGGGGGGACATGAACAAAGCACGAAAGTGTGTTCAAGGAAGCCCGTGCCACACTACTGACACTTGATCATTTGTGTCTGAGCCTTTCCTCTTATCGTTTGGTGCCTATAAATATGTCCCAGCCTGGGAAGCATCTTCAAGTCCTCAGGATTAAAGCTGGGCTCTGCAGTCCTGGGGACCTGGCACTGTTGTAAGACATTGCAGTGATCTTCACCCCACAGTATTCTCATCCTTCCAACGGATCTTATCCAATGGAGAAAATAAGCTATTTATGTGCATCCTACTTATGGAAACAGCTGTCAGGGTAACAGGATTCCCTAAAAACGTCAAACCCAGCCTCTATGTGCCTGACCAAAATCTTTCAAATGGAAGCTTTAGGGAAAGGTTCAGATTGGCTAGCGAGTGTCGGTTTCCGTGTGCTGTACCTGCTGCTCAGAATTCTCCTTCCACGACGTCAGGGACCCGGGCACCACGGCCTGGCACTGGTGTCCCAGCACCCGGTCCCGGGCTGCGCGCCGGTCTTCTCGCCCCGCCTACGTAGGCGCAGCCCTACACGTTGGCCTGAGTGCTGGAGCCACTCAACTACCCAGGGTCTGTGGGAGGATGGTTGGAAACCTCATCACTTACTCCTGCTGCCCCGCCCCCACACGCGCCGGGGCTTCCAAAGACCAAGCTAGGAATTAGGAAGTCTGAATCCAGAGAGATCCTCGTGGATTGTTCCCCTTCAAACAGTCGCGGGGGTGCTGTCCTGGGTGGGGCAGACCGGGAAGGATTTTTTGTTCGTTTTCGTTCTCTTTAGCAACTTTATGGAAGTAGCATGGCATTAGAACATATAAATCCAGGTGTGTAGCAGGTAATTTTTCTTTGTAGTCTATCTATGATGAGGGAATAAAGGAGAAATAAGCTCTTTCCCAACAAAGGCCTGCTTGACTGATTTGGCAGTTTCACCTTTCAGGGAATCAGCCAAAAGACTCAGAATTGTAACCTAACAGGATTTTTAATTCAAAAGAATGAGGCCAGGTGGTTTAGGGTACTGTAGGGAGGCTTGGGAGAAGACCCCCCCCGCTTTCAGTGGGCCTGGGTAGCTCAGTCGGTAGAGCATCAGACTTTTAATCTGAGGGTCCAGGGTTCAAGTCCCTGTTCAGGCGCAGGCAATTTTAAGCTTTCCAAACAAATTTGACTGTGTTTGAAACTGGAGAGGTTGTTATGAAAAACACAGCGCCCTAGGAAGCCTGTGAATTAGAGCTAGAGCAGGCTGGTTTTGCCTTCTTATCTCAGGTTCTCAAGGGACCTTACAATTCTTCTCTTCTTTCCCTTAAAACTAATCTTCATATTTTTTTTTCCCTTAAAACTAACACATTATACTTATATCCGAGATCCGATGTCTCCGCACAGTAACGGTGGAACTCTGGGCCGTGTCCTTTTTATTATCATGCACCTTATTAAACGCTTGGTGAGAAAACAGGTCCCAAGACATTTCAGACAGTCTTGGATTTACAAATCCCATCCCCAGCTGGCTCCCATTCTGTGCCAGGCTTCTCATGCTGGCGAGACCCTGACTCCCGATTTGTCTTAGATATTTTTGGAGACTGTCTCCATACCTGTTTCCGATGAGAGTTGAACGTATCATTGCAAGACTTGTGATTCCTTTGAGAGGTTTAAAATCTGCATTCTCATAGAGCTGCCTAAATATACTCTTTCCTCTTCATTACTGCTAAGAGATAGATAGAAAAGCTCCGTGGGTGGTGTAGGTTCAGATACAATGCGGAGGAGCCAGTAAGGAAAGGCATGAAAGCCGCTCCTGTCCTACGATGACGCAGCAAAACCCCTACCCAAACCCGGGATGGAACCAGGGACCTTTAAGGTCTTCAGTCTAACTCTCTCTCAACTGAGCTATCTCAGCAAGGACAAGGGGCTCTTTCATCTTGTTACAGAGACTTAAAAGAAGAAAAAAGTTCCATCTACTTTTCCACTTCTTTATTTTACCTTTCCGATTGTCCTCTTTTTAGCCCTGAGGTTTTGAAAGTAGCAAACAAGAAAACTATTTCCGGTCACTGCAGAACATTTCGCGTTTGCTCTGTCCCAGGTTACCTGATGTCTTCCCAATGCTTTCTCCACCTTTCCCGGAGCCCAAATAAGAGTAAAGACAGCCACACACAGTGCCTGCTGTGTGCCCAGCACAGGTCTACATGACCCGTTCAATCCCCACCCACTCCTACCTGTCATGAGGTGGATGGATACACGACCATCATTTTTAATGAAATAACGAATTTGGTCCTCATCATCCAGAATTGAACCAGAGCTATCTGACTCCCGAGGCTGAAACATCTTTGCGCATATTCAGGGTTGGGTTGGGTTTTGTTTTCCTCGCTTTTCATCCTTGGGTGGAAAGGAGAGGGAATGATCTTGAGAACAATGAAAGAGCTGGAAGTCCTCCACTGTCTCCTCCCTGGTCCTCTCCTGCAGAAAATGATGGAAGCAAGGAGACTCCACTTCTCAAGGTTGCCATGAGTGCCTTGATCCCTTTCAAGAAAATCCCTCACTAAGCACCACAGCTCCTTGAGTTGTTTCTCACCCTAGAAAGCCATCCAGGCCTCACATTCACCTTCTTGAAGAAAGAAACCTGGCCTGTCAGGTCAGCCTGTTCCTCCCTGGGTTAGTGACCACAGCTGACACATCAACACAAGTCATATGAACATAGTTCTATGATCTGGGACATATTGGGAATCTATTTCTTTGAAATTGTTCCATACCTCTTTCGATATGTATCTTTTTTCCTCTATACTGAAAAATTCTTTAATCATAATATCAATAATAATACTAGCCACGATATGTTGAACTCTTGCTGGAAGACAGCCTCTACTAAGCCGGGTGCATCCTTGTTCTCATTCAATAGCAAGATTCTGAGATGCATGTTATTAGTATTCATTCATCTCTCTCCTAATGAGTGCTTTGGAGAGAGGATATGATTGTGGGTCTGAACGGCATTCACGCCTGGGGGGCTGGAGGTGTGAGGGGACCCCGGCCCTGCCTCCCAGCTTGGGTTCTACAGGCATCTTGGCCCTACTCCACTAATCCGGATTCCTTGGGTACCGCAATCCAACAGGTAAAAGAGCAACTGCTTTAATCAAACCCATCCTGCTCACGAGATCAGGACTGACCTATTTCTCTTCCCCAGAAGAAGCAGGAAGACTCAAGCTGCAGATGCCTGGAGCTCACTGACCTCACGGAGGAAAAGTGTTTAGTCATGGAGAAGCCACTTCTGAGCTCCTGGTGCCCACAGACAACTTTTGCAAAACTTCTCAGGGGTCACATGATCCCCTTATTCCTGTCTAGCCCCTAGGAGCTAACTTTTTTGGTGTTGAACCATTGGGCTTGTCCCATTTCAGACTCTAATGCAGACTTCCTCAGTATGCCTCCACTCCCTCCCACTGGCAAAACTGCCATCTCAACCTCAGTTTCTCCGTTTTCAGGGTCACACTTTGGGGGGACAGGCGAGGAGATGAGAGATAGGACCTTATTTAGAGATGGGGAGCTGCTCTGTGTGGTGCTTCAATCTCGAGAAGCTGAGCCCTTGCTTTCCAGAGAGTAGCGAGGCGGCGTGGAAAGGGGCAGGAACCCCAGAGACGGCCAGGAACCCCAGAGACGGCCAGCAGGGGACGCGCGCAGGAAACCTCAGAGATGACCAGCACCGAGCGCGCACAGGATGGCCGCGGGGACAAGTTGTCTGTTCCCCACCTTTTAACGACCGTAGTACGTGGGACCCCGTAGGCAGAACAAATCAGTCTATTCAATTCCTGGAGCGAGCGATGCCTTGTCTCCGGATACCTTTGCGCTCCGGCCCAGCGAACCCACTATCGCGTCGGAGCCGTCTCTTCCCGGGAAGTATCCGGCCGCCACGTACAGGCGCCCAGATGTTACTGTCCTTTCTAGGCAGCGAATAAACGCAGCACCCTAATGTAGATCGGCAACTTTTTAATTAATGAAAAACGAAGGAAAAACATTCCGCCCGAACAGGGACTTGAACCCTGGACCCTCAGATTAAAAGTCTGATGCTCTACCGACTGAGCTATCCGGGCTCACGGGTGCATCTTGCCTTGGGTGAATGAACACTCTGCAGCGTTGGCGCTGAGCGGAGGAATACGGCCTGCTCCCGACGCCTCCCTTGTGCGACGCTATCCAGTCCCAACCCACACACACCGTGAGGGCGGGGAAGGCAGAGAAGAGTGATCAGGTCGTCCTTTAGCAACTGAATATAAATTTCTTAAAATGTAAAAGAATAAAAAATAAAATAAAATACATACTCCTTTCATGTAGAGCCCCTGAACGCGAGTCCTGAATTCTGCAAAACCCTGCGGAGGAAGGGGTTCCCACATCTATGCCTTTCTTGACCCTAAACCCAAAGGGCTCGTAAATAAAAGACTCAGGATGTCCCTTCTTCCAAAAAGGCACCACCTCGTAGTTTCTGGTAGGAAGAGCCAAGCCGATTAGCTGAAAAGAGACGATCTGGTCTCAGGTCAGACGCGGTGACAGCCACCACTCTCCTGTCCCCTGAGAGAGCGTCTCTGCTCCCAACCCCGCCCCGCTGACCTGCAGAGGCCCAGACAGAGCAGGGTGTGGCCATGCTGGCAGGTCAGAGCTGAACCTCCCTCCCTCCGCCCCTTTCCCGGATGCCCAGTGGACAGGCCAAACCGCCAATTACTTAAGGAACAATTCCCTCTGAAAATAAATATGAAACTAGCTGATCTGCTTCTCCACAGGCAAGATTTTTTTTTTTTTTAATCCACCTGAAAACTCCTTCTTCAAATGTGCTAAAATGTCGCTGTCACCTTAGCATCTGTTCATATATATTAGGCATAGATGCATCACTTTCAAAGTGGTATTTCGGATATTTTCATAGTAAGAGGCCGGAAAACGAGAGTTACAATAGCTTCAAAGTTTTCGGTTTGAGTCTTTGGAATTTGCTAGCTGCCTGGATCTGTTAACAGCGTCTGACTGAAGTTTGGGCCTCTGACCACCAGACTCCTGTGAAAATTCATTGCTGGTCCAACGACCAACATCAAGTGGAATGAGAACTGGTGGACATATTCAGTAAACATGACATTCCTGCAAACCTCTCAACACTTTAAAGAAAGATAAGCCCTTTGGTCAAGAAAATGGGGTTTGTAACTAAAAGTCTGATATGATTGACACGAAAATAGAAACTTTGTTTTATTTTGTTTCTGTTATAGGCAAAGCCCTAACAAGCATTGTAGGAAAGTACAGGCTTCAGGATTAAACCCTGTATGTCCTAGTCCCGAATTCTGAGTTGGTGGTGGGGTGGGACCCACATCCAAACCGGCAGATAAAGCAGAGACATGGCCTCTCCAAGAACCCTAGGCCAGGCTCAAAAACCAAAAACAGGGAAGGATTTTTCCACCACACCATGCACCCCAGTCTTTGGGAGCTGCACCACATGGAAAAACATCTGGTTGGAAAACCAGCAAGCACTTGTGTTCAAGGCATCCAAAGTGTTGTGGGGAACTGAGAGCCTCCTATGGAAAGAAAGGGTTAAACATCTCTCTCAAGATGGTTAAGATGAGGCATGAAAATTATTACTAAGCTGGAGCCCTCTGACACACTGTAATGGTTTCTAAACAGAGAGAAAGAGATAAGTGTTGCCTAAGACAAGGGTCTTGCCAAGACCCTGGACTCAGTGTCACCAAAAAAACTTTAAATCCAGTACGTGTTTTAAGATACTAAGCATACAGGCATGTCTATTAGTTAATGGTATTAGAATTCACCCACTCTCTTTGGAACAGCCAAACAGTAGTGTGTGGAATTTTTATAAAGTCATGACATGTTGATAAAATGGCCTTATACCTTTCTCTGTAACCATCCCTATTCCTCTGAAAATGTCTGTGTGACTGAGTGATGGTGCACTGAGGATGCGCTGCATCAGAGGCAGCTGAGAGTCTGTGGGTCCGGGCTGGTTGCAATCCTCAAATCTGGTCATTAGAAAACTCTTAGATTTATTCTCATTTTGCCTTGCTTTCTTTCATCAATAGATACTCCTTTTGTTGGGCTCACTTATAGTCTCACTGGACCTGGGATCAAAATGAATGACTAACTAAATAAAAATTTTTTTAATGCTTCGTCTTTCTCTTCTCTCTTTCTTCTTGTCTCTCTTCCTACTTGCCTTTATCCCTGCCTGCTTTCTTCCTCTTCAAAAAAACAAAAAGACAGAGTCAAGCAAACTAAGGAAAATTTTCCAGAGAAAAAAGCAAGACAAAAACCTCAGCAAAAACCTTAAGGACAGAGATAAGAAATCTGATGGATAAAGAATTCAAAGTCGTGCACCCTGGTAGCTCAAGTTCCAAGCCAGTGGCTAGGGCAGGGACCCTGTAAAGTCCAAGGACCTGGGTTTGTGACACTGGACTGGGAAAGAACCAAAAATAAATAGAACAAATACATTTAAAAGTGCTTCCTCCTCCTCTCCTTTCCTCCTTCCTTATGCTTCTTCCTCCTCTCCCTTTCTTTCTCTCTTAAAAATAATTCTAAGTAATGGTCAGAACAATTCCCACTGAACAAAGTAAGAACTTCAACCAAGAGAAAATATATGAAATTTCTAAACACAAGTCACAGAGCTGAAGAGCATAAGAAATGAACTGAAAAAAAAAAATGTACTAAAGGGGTTCAGTAGCAGACTAGATGAGACAGAAGAATGGAAAAAGACGAGTCATTTTATGAAGCAAAACAAACAAACAAACAAACAAACTTCTACTTCTAGAGTCTGGTATATTACAGGATCAACGTTTCCTGAAATAGTCATCAAAAAGATTTATTCAGTGGGGAGGAAAAGCACATTTCTGACTAAATGAGCAAGAAGAGCGGAACTATTTCTCACACTACAGTCAGCTACTGTTTCTTTGTGGGATGAATATGTAACAGAAATTGGCAACTAGGTATCTATCCCTTTGAGAAACTACACAGCCTGTGTGTCTCCCTTTCCCAAGGTGGCAGCCATTTTTCAGATCCATTTAGAGCAAATTCAGCCCAAATTCTAAAGAGGGAGGTAATAGGGGCTTTTACCTAGTTTCCTCTGCTGGGAAAAGCAAAGCACCAAGAATTCCACAACGCTGGACACTCTTTGGGGGCACCAGGCTGTTCCAGGTGAAGTGAAAACCTTTGGTTCCGTCTGGGAAGTTTTCAGAGACACTGAAAGCAACATAAAACCCCAGCACACAAACCGAAACACATAGGAAGATGCACCTGTTTTTCTGGTTGCCTGGAGGTTAGGCTGTTATCCCCCCACAGTGCGACGATCCACCACACCTTGGGCTTTTAATCAGATATATTTCACTAGGGGGAAAAAGGAAATCAGGAATCATGTAGCAATTTGATGCAAAGTTGAAGCTCTCTTTAAGGTGGAAAGAAATAGCCAAAGAATGATGATTCTACTTGTATTATTGTAATACAATAGAAGCATAATAAGAAGGATAAAGAAGGCAGCACATCTTATTTTCATATATTCGTGCAGGTTCTTAGCCTGAAAAACACTGAGAAATGCGCCACCTGCTGGCGTTTTGAATGTAGGTCACTGAATTTTCAGAGATGTTTAAAAGGCCTTGAAAGTTCAACCATCTTCCTTTTGCTTTTTAATAATAATAATAATGATAATAATAATAAGAGTCCTCCCAAACACGCCTCAGCCTAGGTTGAAAACATCTTAGGCCAACAAGCTGATTTGTTGTTCTACAGCTTTGCAGTTTCAGCTCTTCCATTTGCTATCCTAAATTTCATGCTAAATATTTTTTCTTGCATAATTTGGTTTTGAATTGCAGCTTCAAGTCTGCATTCCAATACATTTTATTTTCTCATCTTCTTCACTTAGTCTTCAAGCCCTTTCTCTAAGCAGTGAAGTGTTTTGCAACTGGGATCCAGTGGTCTGCATTAAGAAGTATGTCAGTAGGTAAGGTGCTGACAGTGGAAAGCGTATGGACTGGGGTTTGAGACTCCATGTCGGGGATGATGTAATCTACACTGTGTGTGTAGATATTTCCCCCTATTTGTTATGAAAGTTTTCCAACAGATATTTAAAAGTAGAAGAGTATAATGAACTCCTAGACTTCCATTATGAATTGTCAGCAATTACCAGTTCAACTTCACCTATTGTCCCTCTAGTCACTAAATTATTTTGAATCAAATACAAAGCATCATAGCTTTTCACCTGTAACACTTTAGTATATAATTTAGTATATAACTCCAGAAGACGTAGCTTTTAAAAAATATATAATCACTACTAAAAAATAAAATATTAGCAAATATCCAAATATCCAGCCAGTGTTCAAATTTTCCTGATTGTATCATATTCTTTTGTTTTTCTTTTCTTCCCTCTTTGGCAATTTGTTCATATTAGGGTGCAAATAAGTTCTGTACATAGCAATTTGTTGCTATTTTTTTTGTTTTAATCTACAGGTTTCACCCCTTCTTTTTTTTTTTCTTCAGCTCTACCTTCAATTAGAGTTAGTCTAGATTTTTCTATACTTGTGCTGTGGGGATTATCATGTTCCTTTGTTCCCTGTATTTCCTATAACTTTGGTCTAGAAGCTTTATCAGATTCAGATGTAAAATTTTCAAGGCAGGCACACCCTTGTGGCAGAGAGGCTGGTGTGACATTACCATATAAAGCCCAGTGACCTGGGTTCAAGACTCAGGGCCACTGAAAAACCAAAATGAATAAATAAAGATGCTCCCTCCTTCCTTCCTTTCTTCCTTCCTTAAAAAAAAAGAAAAAGAAAAAGAAAAAATACTTCTTACTCATCTCCCTTCCTTAAGCAAATGAATTTATTATTCTGGGCAAAACTATTTCAAAGTTTGGTTAGATACTTCCGAAGGAAGGTGCAAAGTATGTAGTTGTGTCTTTGAAAAAATACCAGAAGGTCTTGATTATCTAGCTCCATTATTTCATTAGAGGTTGCAAAACAGTGACATTTTATTCTCCGCCTTCACTGATTAATTGGACCCTTTATAAAGAGAAACTTCCCTTCATTGACTGTCAGTTTCCCTTGCTTTGCTCTTTTTTTTTAATGTATTTATTTACCTTTCCTTTCCAGCCTCAGGTCTCAGACCCTGGTTCATGACTTTCAGAGACTGAGCTACAGCATGGCCCTTGGTTTGTCATTTTTAAAAGGAGAAATCCAAACTTTGCCAAAGTGGGAAGGCAATCAAGTCCAGAATTTTGCTTTCTGAACCATTTCCTGAGATTCCAAATTCTATGCCAATCTTACCATTTTCTCCTTTAATACTACAGCAATTATCTTGCAATTCCAAAATCCCGAAAATTCTGAAAAAAAAAAAAAGTGATTTTCAACCTCAAAATCTCTGAACCCTAGAGGGGTGGGATGACCTTGATTAATTTATTTGCTGGGTAAATCTGTTCCGCCTTCATCCAAACCCTTTTAACAAGTAAACCTGAGAGGGGCTGGTCTGAGGTGACATGCTTGTCCCACAAGGACGAGTCCTCTATTTTACTGAAAACAAAACAAAGCACTTGGTTCCTGGGTTGTGGTGGTTGACCAGTCTAAAATCTACTGGGCTGAACATTCCTGCAAGAACGGGTGCCGCAGCATTTAGTTCAGACTCCGACGGGCAGCCATCGGAGTGCAGGCACGTCCCCTGTGACAGTCGTGAAGACAATTCTGGTTTGTTTTTGTTTTTTTTTCCCCGGGAACCCCCAGCCTTTGCTCTTATGCCTTCAGTTGAGTGGAAGCTTGCCTGGTCTAAGCGGCAGTCAGCTCCCGCCTACTGAGTTGTGTCCGTCTTATCTCCAGGGCCACCTCGAGACCCGGGTGTCATCCTGTGCCGACCATGCAAACTTTGAACTGTTGACTCTTAGTTCGCGTGTTGCTTTCCTTCCTTTCCCACCACTGGCGTGTCCACGAATCTCTTATCAAAAGGCATCCTTCTACCCAGAACCCAAAGAGCGGCTCGTCAGTTAGCATCGCGGCGAGACTAGCAGAAAGAGGAAGGCGGAGAAGTGGGTCCAAAAGCAAGAGCTCTCCCTTCTGCCTCTCAGGGCAGTGCGGGGTGGATTGGGGGTGGGCATGAGAGTCTAGAATATGAGGATTGGACCTGCGTCCTCTCTGCCGGCTCGGACTGGCCTGGCCCCAAGGAAGACACCCCTATGTTAGCAAGTGCGTTGTCTTGGCTCATCCATTTATATGATTTGTTTATTTATTTTTATGATCTAGTCCAGAGCTTCCCCATTCCCTTCTCCTCCATCCCCATCCCAGAGCAGAGTGGACCACTCCGGAGGCCAAAGTACAGGTGAGCTGGGGGACGCCTGGTGACCCCGCCAGGGCCTTGTCCCGTGGTGGTGAGAACCAACCAGCCGATGGACACGATGCGTCTTGTAAACGCCAACAGGTGCGAATAGGCCGCGGCGCTGGGGTTTGACGCGTCTGCGCGGCCCCGCGCGCTGGGCGGTCCTGGGAGCGCGCGGCGTTCAGAGCCCGGCGAGGGTTTGCTAGGAGATAGTGGTTTGTGATTCAGCAAATACAATAGTTAAATTCGTATTTCAAAGCATAAGTACTTGCTTCTCTTAACGTGTGCATGGGATACTATATAATGAATAACCTAATAATAGGTGCATCTAAGTAAACAGTCGTTTCTCCGAAATCCACATTTTATTGGGCGTCCTGTATTTGATCGGGTCACCCGAGTGTGGATGGAGACCAGAAAGGACTTCTGATGCTCTTCCGCCCCTTCCCCAGCTGACCTAGTGACTGTTAAACCAGTTGGAACAAGCCTCGGTGAGGTTATCTTTAGCCAAGAGAGGCCCGGACTGCCCCACAGGCAAGGCCACCAAGTCCCGGAGGGGAGCTCGGCGCGTCCCTTTGTCGCGGGGGCAAAAGGTGACAACGCAGGCTCCGCCCCGCCCGTGGGACACAGAGAAGACGGTGGGCGGCGCGCGGAGCTTGGGGGCAGCGCGGTTCCCGCAGACCCGACTGAGGACAGGGACGCGGACCTCCGGTAGACAAACAACCACATCAATGCCTTTTCAGCTTCCAGTTCCCTCCCTCCCTCCCAGAGGAAAAGGAAGACCAGTTTTTCCGCGTCCACCGGAGCACGAGGGAGAACGCCCAAGGGTGCAGCCTGCGGTTTCATTAAAAGACCCGAACCGCAGACAGAGGTAGAAGGCCAGGAGCCACTGTCGCGGCGCCCAAAACCTCTGCCGAAACCCGGGATCGAACCAGGGACCTTTAGATC
Organism: Solenodon paradoxus; assembly: GCA_004363575.1. Classification (NCBI taxonomy): domain Eukaryota; kingdom Metazoa; phylum Chordata; class Mammalia; order Eulipotyphla; family Solenodontidae; genus Solenodon; species Solenodon paradoxus. Next base: position 60,535 of record RJWH01001115.1, read on the forward strand.
TTCAGTCTAACGCTCTCCCAACTGAGCTATTTCGGCTGTTTTTGCAGAAGATTTCTGCATGTATATAAATGACATAATATGTGCCCCACGGTTTCAATGGCCAAAAATGTATAGAAATTCAGCTGGAGGTAGGTAGTCAAATATTATAGAGGTGATGAGAGGAGACCTGTTTTATAAGCCGGAAGTGATCATTCATTTCAGTTTTCTCAGTTGCTTTTTAACTACCTTTTGATTTGTCCTGCTCATGGAAAAATAAATCAGATTGTTTGCATGTCAATTATGTAGAGCTATTTCCTTCTTTTTAACCCATGCCCACAGTACTGAACTGCATGCAAACGTCACAATGTATTTGATCAAATTTATAAACTGATGGAGACTTTTATTCCTCTAGTTTTCCTTATTAAAGACACACCTACGACGGCTATTCTTTTCTATTTGTTTTTCTTGTGAGAAGGCAAATGTTGCAACAACAAAATAATGAATTTGAATTTTTTTATTTTTCAGATGTTGTCAAATTGGATTCAAGAAATCTATGGAAGAGGACAGGAGAGCCATTTGTAAAGACTTCAGATATGGACTTTCATTCAGATGGATGGATGGATGGATAATGGACAGATGGTGGATGGATGGAGGGATGGATGAATGGTGGATAGGTATGGATGGATTGTTGGAGGGATGGATGAATAGGTGGATGATGGGTAGATGGATGAGTGGTGGATGGAAGGAGGGAGGGAAGGATGGATGTATTGCGGATGGATGGAAGGAGGGATGATGGATGGATGGATGAATGGCAGATGGATGCAAGGAGGGATGGAGGGATGGTGGATGGATGAATATGATATATAGATGTAAATTACACTAGTCCTAACTGAATCAGAATCTCTGTAGATGGGGCTCTGGATTACTGTTTTTAATTGACCAGGTGATTTAAATGTGCAGCTTCTCTCAGCATCCCAATCCTCAAGTCTCACAAAAATGTAGCTACTGCAGGCAGACACATTTTTTAAGTTGCTGACTTGACTTCTCCATAGGCACCTTCAGCTCAGAAAATCAAAAAATGAACTCATCTTAATCTCTAAACGTGTTTGTCTTAGTGCCACCTACCATCTAGTGTCACATGCCAGAAAAATACAAACTTCTTCCTCTCTCCTACCGCTCTCCTCCCGTAATCACACCCAAATGCTGCTCATCCCAGGTCAATAATTCTGGAACCCCCTCTCCACTCCCCACCTTCTCTTCATTCTGGTATCTTCACCAACCACTACTTTGAGCTTCCTGTCAATTATTTTCCACACCAGTGCCCATCGTCCTGATTAAAAACCCTTCACCAGCTCCCTGTTTGAAAACAAAAGCCTGTGTTTCTTTACCTGGTATATAAAGACTCATAACTTGGACCTTATCTCCAGCACCACATGCGTGCTTTCTCCTTGACCCTGAACTCCAGTCATTGTGTAGCCATCCAAACTCAGTATGCGCTCCTCAATTTCATCTGTATTTTGCATATTGACTCTTCCAACCCTATTAAACCTGCAAGCTCAGGTATATTATCCAATTTCTAGAGCCTTTATCTGGTGTCTCTTTCTCCTCTTTCCTTCCTCCCTGCAAGCTAGCTCTTCTCTACAGAGCTTTCACAGAGCTTATCAGACTAGAATACAGTTGTCTGTTTAACTCTTTATTGCCCTTTGTTTCCTCAGGGCCTGTTACATCACAGGCTGGAGGAACTGTATAATGATTGAGAAAATGAATGAAGACAGTCCTAGTCAACTGGCAGAGCCAGCTGATTCTTTACTAGCCTCTGAAATCATCTGGTCAAACTCAGCTTCTGAGCGCTGCAGTTCCGTTAAAGATGTCTCTTTTCACTGACCTGCCTCTTTCCCCCGAGGGAGCAATGTGAACCAAAAAAGAGGGGCATTATACTTGGAGACAGTAGGGAAGAAAGCTTGACAGGAGAACCACAGATTGTTTCACAAACTTTGGGAGGGGAAGTCGTGAAAGACCTGGGATGCTTCCCACGGGGCAAGGCAGAGTACGGAGCAAAAGCTTTATACTCTTTTAAAAACAAGCTCTCATTTTTCTTAAACAATCTTAGTTTTTCACAAGGTATATACACGTTATAGTGAATAAATTCCAAAGATGGTTCTATGCCTCCTGTTAGGTCTTTAGGGTAGGTTGGTTTCCATGTATCTTGCTCAAAGCAGAGGAGACCTTGACATTTATGGGTTTAAAACAGTTTTGTGGGACTGAAGAGGTCACTGACAAGTGTACTACTTTAGAATTTTGCTGCATCATAATTCTGAGTCATGAGCGAGTGTGGGGGATGCCTCAGGATCCACATCCCAGCCCATCATGTAATGTAGCCCCTTAAAGGACTAAGGGAGGGAAATTACATGCCGCAGCCGTGATCAAGATTACAGGGTGCGGCTCTCATATTGTCAGGGGGCTACTGCCACAGCTTTTAGCTGGCCGCCAAACATCAAGTCAGCCAACGAGAGGCCTTCTCGAGGAGTAGACTAGAAAAATGGTCCCTGGCAACGGCCATTCTGTGGACACCAGTCTGAAGGATGCTTGTGAAGGACGTGCCTTCCTTCAGCTAGACAACACCCCCCACCACACACACACACACACATGGTGCTTTCCACAAGAATATGCCTCTGGAAGTAGAAATATGCATCTCAGTGTGATGTGATCTAATCTAGGAGGAAACTACTTATCGGCTGCCTTTCAGCCCAGTTTCAACCAGGAAGCGAAATTGGTGAGGTCACAAACTGGGGTTAAGCACTCCCAGCTTTGAATTCCTACACTGTGACTAACAAATCAGCTATGTGATCTGGAACGGGTTCACTTCAGTCAGCTGTGAAGGCCTTTCTTCCTCTTCAAAACAACGATCGTGACTGACACCACTCGCTAAACCCTTAACATTAGTTTCATTGCAAGCCAGACCACGTTCAGAGCTCCTGCCTCAGCCAAGCGGACAGAAGCAGGTACTCAGCATTAAATGTGCAGCCCGGTCCCCCAGGACAGGACAGGCGCTTCATCTGGGGCCTCTCCAGTCCCCTCAGGTTACTTTGCCATCTCCTCCCCTCCCTGAAGAAGCATTTTCACCCTCATGGCCTCCTTCCAAGGTCTTCAAATCAATACTCAATTGTTCAGTATGTTTCAAAATACAGAATCTGAATCCCTCCTTGAAAGGCTACAAATCTGAAAACCTAAATGGGCAAAAGAAACTGAATTCAAGACCTCACAGTCCATGTGGGGGTCTCAAACCCAGGTCCTTGGGCGCCTATGTGGCCTGCACCTTAGCCAGCTCAGCTGCCTGAGCCACCAGGGTACACTGAGAATTGAGTTGCAATAGGACCTGTATGAAAAACACTGGGAACAGCTTTGCTGTAGAAGGCAGAACACTGACAACTCCATTACATAACAGCAGCAGAGCCTGTGAGAACTCCTCTGCTCCTGGCCCCTCCGGCATGTTGTTCAACAGCTGACACATCTGGAAACCCACGCCAGTTCGCCTTATTGTCTCACGAAGATGAGAACTCTCCAGAACAAACTGCCACTGGAGCCACTCAACTCCTCCTCCCACCGCCACTTCCTGCCTAGGAAGCGCAGAAGCAAATCACACAGACGATGTCGTTTTAAAAATTATTTAATTTAGTAGTTTTTTCTTGGAAAAAAAAAAAACAATAAGGCAAAAAAACTGAAAATATATATATATAGTTTCGTTCTGTTTTCATGTGACTTCATTTCACCTGAAGGACTCAAAGCATCTTCCATTAGCAGGAATCTGATTGGGGGTTAGGCTGGAAATGTAGTGCAGGTGAGGGGAAGAGACGGGGAGAAAGCAGGGAAGCTCAAAATTTAGTCAGAGATTCCCGCTCAATCTCACCCGGCCTCCTGGGGAGCAGCTCTGGCATAACCCCTTGCTTATGCTGGGAATCGGTTCTCAGGAGGAAACCCCCAGCAGCTGCCTCTTCTCAAGTTCATCACCATGGAGGAGGGAAGGCTGGCGGTGAAGGAATGAAAGCCCCCTTTACCCAGTGCAAATCCAGCTTCCCTGGAGGGGTGGCTTCCTCTGGAATGATATTTTCCCCGGAGGACCCACACTGGCTGAGGCTCAGCAGTTAAGGAAAAGAAACAAAAAACACTAACCAAAAGCATACAAGGAAGGCACCTCAATTTGTGATCCTCGACCAAGGTGGGTTGACAGGGTCGTTTTCAAAGGAGACAACTGAAACACATTACAGAACATGAAAGGACGGAAGCCAGGGCCCAACAGGAGCAGTCCTCTCAACCAGCCCAAGGTTCTCCTGGGAACCAGCTGTGCATGCTGTGATTTGGACCGAGGCAGAATTAAACTGGAAATCACCCTCCTAACTTTCTACCCACTGTCTTCCTAACACAAGAAGGAAAAAGACAGGAAAGAGGTTAAGATTTCCTTTTCCAGCGTCAGGTCACTGGAGGAGCAGTGGTGGGCACCCCATGACACAAACCATGGATAAGGTCCCTGTTCGGCAACTGCCAGATGCGAGCCTGCTCAGGTTTGCAATGTCTGCCCTTACAGAGGGGAAAGCAGAGTCGGCTGCAATCCAAATTGGTTTCTAAGAGCGAGTCCCAGGGAGACGAGTGATATCAAAAAACAAGATTCTTAATGGGAAGGAAAATCAAACAAAAAAATTAGATTTTTCTCTACATATATATAATATACAGATATTTAACACATTATTTCAGAGGTGGCTCCAGTCCATGGGGCTTGAGAGACGGTGAAAACTCTCATTCCAGATAAACTCCTCGCAAATTCTAAAGCATATCAGGAAGGGACGGGCAATGTTTGCTGCGCACTGAGGCCCAGGCCCAAACGGCTGCTATGCAGACAGAAGAGAAGCTGGAAAGGCAGTGAGGGTGGGGGTGGGTGAGGGGGAACTGAGAAAGCACAAGTGGCTGGCAGTCTTCTTCCGTCCTGCCTGGTGCTCTCAGCAGCTCTCCGCCCAAGCAAGTTCCTAAGACACCTTGCAGGAGAAGCAACCCTCCTGTCCGTCACCACAGTAGCCTCCATTTGGTGTCCAAGCTGGAGAACAGCAGAAGGGGATCATATGCAAGACAGAAACTTCTAGGACTGTAACTCAGAGCATTTCAGCCTGACAGCCCCTCTCACAAGTGCTCCAATATTGCAGTTACCATGCGCGACACCCAGAAACCTGACCCGCCTGTGAGCACACAGCCTCATCTCTGCCCATGCGCCACTGCAATCACTCACAACGCCGCCACTGGTGAGCCTCGTGTGTTTCCTTTGAAAGGAACTGAAAAAATCAGTTCTTGCTCTGTACAGCACCAAAATGCCCCTGAATCAGAATCTTATGTAGATCTTGGTTGAGCAGAAAACTATGAGGGGAGGGCGAATGACATCATCTTAAACTGGGGCAGAGGGAGAAAGAGCCAAGAACACTTGACTTTGCGGAAGTGGAATAACACTAACGCTCAGCCGCTGAACCTCTGCCTTCAAACAGGTCTCTAGCATTTCAATTTCAGTTTCATTCAGCTAAGGCAACCAGCCAATCACCACCACGGGTGTCTGCTTCTGGTGATTGATTTGTAAATGATTGGTTAAGACAGACAAGCTTGAGGAAAGCACTCAGCAGAGGCACAGCGGCCAGCTTTCCTGCGCACCCTCTGTCCTCTTCTCCTCTGGATGCTCCTCCTCTGTCACTGCCTTCTCAGAAAATGTCCGGGCATGAGTTCCAGTCCTGTTTTTCTTTAGACTCCCAGTATCCTCCCCTATAAATATGAGTCAGCTCCTTGGTAACAGGGTCCTTCTTCCGCTCAAACCACAGTGCCTTGTAGGGGTCATAGGGTGTGCCTGCAAGGGAGAGAGGGGAAGACAGAATTTAGAGCTGAAACACGCTGGCAGTCTCCATGCCTCCGGAAACAGCAGAGGGCAGGTTCCGTACCATCCTCTGTGGCTTTCATAGCTTCCGCTTCTCTCTTCTTTCTGGAAAGTCTTTGTTTTTCCTCCAAGCGCTGCTTCTCAGCATTTGCTTCATCCCAGCGCCCATTTTCCATCAGTCTCTGATCGGGCCGTAACCGGCTGTCCGTGGGGGCAGTGCCGCCTTCCCAGGCATTGAGAGTCAGAGCAAGCTCTGAAAAGTAGTACATGTTTTCTGCATTCTTCCTGAAAATAAAGGGTAACAGAGAGAAGGGGTGTAATGCGAGAGCCCAGGCCTGACCTGGTTCAGGGGCCCAGGCAGTTCTGCAAGTGGAAGGACTCTAGGACCATCACGTTCCCCTGACTGGGAAAGCCAAGCTGGGCCAGCCCTCACCCTCAACCCGGTTTTCTGCATTGTGCTCAGCCGAAATCAGGAAGAAATTCCCAAGGAAGACCAAAGCATTCTCGGTGAGAACTCCTTACTTCTTTCTTTGGCTTTCTTTTAAATCCCTTTCTGGAATGATCGTAGCTATTACTACAGACTGAATGTGGATACGATGACAGGAGACAAATGATTTCCTTAATTGTTCCAAAGTCCTGTACGTACCAGGGAGCCCTGTATATTGCCACTGGGCCTTCAGGCTCAATTGCTACTCTAGACACTTCTGAATAGTCTTGCTCTAAATGACAGAAGAACATCTGTCTGACTCTCATTCCAAAGGACCTTTAGAAAAGCACCAGGCGCGTCTTGGCAGACGTGATCTGCCAGTGTGAACTTCCTTTGGACGAGCCTTGCTACACACGACTCAAGTACAGCACCAACGTTCTGCTCTCCTCTCTGGAGGTTCTGGTTTCCTCTGCTCACATAAGAAGGCGGGAAAGAGGCAGAAAGGCCCCGGCGCGGCTCCCAGGTTGAGCTCAGAGCCGTCTGTGGGCAGCAGGCGCGCACACTCACGGCAGCGGGTTCCGTCTCCACAGCATGACCCTGCTCTCCTCTGCCTCGTGGCCTCTCTGGCGAGCATCGCCCCCGTTCTCCCCAACGACCGGCTGCACTTTGAAACAATCCATCTTCTCATCCCACGTCCCCAGAAGGGCAAAGTGAACTTTTCCTGATGGATCGGTCACCTCCCCCGTCACCTGCAAGGGAGGAAAGCACGGTTGTGGGGTACAGCGTGCGTGGCGGGTCAGCTTACCTGACTGACTACTCTGGGAGCCAAAGTCCTAGGGGAAACAGTGGTTAAACCTTGTCACAATAAACACCACGGAGTTTTAATCTTTTTGAGCTTCTTCAAATCTGAGCCATGAGGTGAGGCGTCACCATCATTTTGTTGTACAGGGATTTTTGTTGCGATGATAATACGCAGGGAAAGGATCTGACTAATACTCAGAATTACAGTATTTTCTTCTCTCCAGAAATCAGAGCCCCATACAGAAAGAAATGCTTCATTTCCCCACTGAAATACAGGGGACAAGTCTGCTGTGGTGGTGACAGCCAGCTCTTGCTCCAACTCCACAGCGGTCAATGGCCCACTCCCTCTTCCTGTAATTTTTATTTTTATTTTTTTAAAAGAAAGTGTGCAGGCAGGAATGAAGGCAAGTAGGCAGAGAGGCAGGAAGGAAAGAAGAGAGACGAGGAAGAAGCACTTTGTTATTTAGTTAGTTGTTCATTCTGGTCAGTTCCACTGGACCTGAGTTGTAAACCTGTATGCTGGGGCCTCACGTGCATTACACCACAGCTACAGATTGAATGCCTGAGCCACCAGGGTGCTCTGACTTTACTCTTTCATTCGCTGCACTTCTCAAAGAAAGGGACTTGGTTTAGTATTGCAATACAGTGACGATTTCCTGTACCTGTCCTTTTTTTGAATCACCATCTTTAGGATCTGTCTGTCTGTCTGTCTTTTTATCAGTCCCAAAGGAGCAGGCTCTCTAAGATGCACACTAAATGAAATAAACTTAAATTCCATTTCTCTTACCTTTCTTGCTACATCCCGAGAGAAGTAGCTATAAGGAACAAATTTAAGATTGCACTTGTCTCCTGTTTTATGATTCACAATATCAATTTCACCAGACTATAAAATGAAAAGAATCACAGATTAGTTTCATTAAGACTAGATGACTTAAATATGTGTCAAACCCCATGCCTTATGATTTCTTACTTTCTATTCTTACAGTAAGTAAGATTCAAGCATTAGCCACCAGCCTGGAGACACTGTGGAGTCCCTTTGCAACCTTGGTATCAAACTAGGTTGGGATCAAGATCAAAAGACCTTTTGGTTTTTAAAAAAAATTGTGCCACATGTTAGGCTGCATGCTTCTTTGACCATCAGCCCACATATTGAGAGTCACATAGAATTACCTTTCTAAGCCAACCCCCCATACCTCTCATCAACTCTGTGCTTAGATTAAGTACTCAACTCACAATACGCTGAGACTTTATACAATTTAGTCATTGCATTTTCTCCTTTGTCTTCTAAATCTCAAACCAATCTTTAGGGAGTCAGCCTAATTCCCCCACCTACTGTACAGATGTCCTGAATGCTCAGACAGTAGCCCCTTTACTGAATTTATTGCAACCATTATCTTAAGAGCAAATTGACAATGAGGTACTATCTTAATATCTCTTACACTAGTGTATTTTGTTAAATACTTTTCACCTACATGCCACACAGTTCCAGTGATACAATAACTCTTTGAAGGACAAGGTTCCATCTGACCTTGTATCTCTAACTGGCAATCGTATTTGATGGAAAGTGGGAGCCATGTTCATTATTTCCTTGTGGGAGTCATAATGCCCACTGCAGTCCTACTGGACTAGCTATTGAATGAATATTATTACTTCATCATTAATAAATAGTAACTTGTCATATAGAAACTTGGGGAGGGTGGAGGGCAGGGGAGAAATTAATGAGCCAGTAACAACAGTCTGAGTCCAGCTCACATGCCCTCAGCACGGCAAAGATGTCCCCAAGGAGGTGCGCTCCTGAGCTGCAGAAGCACTTTGGATAGCTTTGCTTACCTGATCTATCCACAACTTGCCCACAATAATGTTGTGCACTGTCGTGGTAACTTTTTTCCAAGTGTAGTGGTGCCCGGTTGCGTGGAAAATACAGTGGATGCTACCTGGAAGCAGAGAGAAATATGCAAATTCAGCCAAGTGTTAGAAAAACACCAGCATGCTCACTAGAAATAGCAATGGGTTGATTTTTTTCTATCGATATTTCTTACTTTAAAAAGAAAACAATACATCGAAAAGGATTCATGCTGGAAGCACTGATTGAATGTTCTCGCTTTCGAGTTTTATGAATAATCTGTAAGTAAGTGATGGCTTACTGACAACTACTATCGCTTAGGAGGAAGAGATATTCTGCAGTTGTAGAAATAAAAGTGAAAGCAAAAACCCCACTGTGTTGCCACCTCTGCCCCATTATGAAAATGACAGCAGCCCTGTGGAAGGTGGAGCCCATGCTGGTAGCCAGTACTGGGGGCCGGGCCCCATTGCTAACTAGCCACGCCCTTAAACAGGCCACTTTTTTAAGGGTCTGACTTATAGTAAAAAAGGAGAAGAGGGTGGAGCCGGCGCACTGGCACCAGACAGAACTGCGTTCAATCCCAGTCCCACCTCTCATCAAATGTATGACTGTTTATAGAATAAAGAAAGGTCTGATTTTTGTCCATGATTCCTGGGAGGAAACCCCTAAATCCTTGGAATTTCCCAAGGGATAGTACTGCCTTTGTTATTCAGGGGGCCCTGAGAGTTTATGCAATGAGGCAGCAAGATGGGGCCCCAGATAGGTTAGGCTAACAAGATGACTCACATAAGGGCCAGAAGGAACCACCATGAAACTGCAGTTAAAGTGTTACTGATACCAGCTGCGCCTCCAAGAAGTTTGGATTTCTCAAACGGTAAGAAAATGTGCAGCACAGCCCCGATAAATTATGTTTATTGTTATTAAATTCTCCTTAGCATTAAATAAGTCCATCCCTTTAGAGATCCTCCAGGGGCTGAACAATTCTCCACGGGTAAAAGTCACACTTCACAATGTAACCATGAACATCCTAGTTCTGCAAATTAGGTGGGAGCACTCCAGGCATCTACTACTTTGTTCTTTAAAGGAAAGGTGCAGGCAGGAATGAAGGCGAGTAGGCAAGGAGAGAGCAGGAAGCTTTGAGAAGTTTTATTTTATTTTTGTTTAATTATTCACAGAGGTTGTTATCCCAGGAGCTGGGATGCAAACCTGGGTCTTTGAGATGCATGTGGACGGCGCTCCTTTGCAGGAGGTTGACCTAACTGCCACTCCCCCAGGGCATGCCAACATTTACTACTCTTAACCTAATACTTCTGAGTGATTAGTTTCAAAGACAATTACGCTCCTCAACAAAGATAACCAAAATCACTCTTCTTTTCATGTAAGGGTCGTCTACATATTCATCATGAAGTAACAGAGTTAACACTCCAGCTTCTGTTCTTTAACTATGTTGCAAACATTCCAGGATTTTTTTCTAGCTGACTTGAGTTCGCAGTAAACCTGTTGCATTTTGTGTTTCTGGGAGGAAAGGGGAATGCATTCAAGGAGACGATTTGATTGAAATCACCAAGAACGGTTTGCGACACCTCACAGACAACCAGAAGCAGGCCATGGAAAGCCACGCGCAGCTCAGGCCGTTACCCTCAGCTCTGTCTCTAGGGAGCCACCTGGCTTCTCTCTCTCTGCTTTGTACTTCTTTCTCTGAAGCCCAGCATTCACGCTTCAGTGAACTCATGGCCAAATGTGGCTGCGCCAGTTCAAACGAGCATGGCAAACGTCTGCCATACTTTCTGAATCAACTAGTTTTCCCCGATGCAGACTCTCTGACCTTGCCTATCAGAATCCCTATTCCCAGGCAGGCCTGACCTTTCTGATCTTGGCACAGAATTAACTTCTATTCCAATGAAGATATTTTTAAAAATGCAGTTTCATCTTAGCTGGAATTCAGTCATTACATAAACGGTACCTAACTTGACTGGTAGAGGAAGAGAGAGAGGGGAGAAAGAAGAGAAGAAGGGGGAGCGGCTAGCTGAGAAACCTAATCTTGTACTCACAGGAGTTCTGATTTACAGAGAGCGCCTGATTGCTAGGGTAATTCGAGAAACACCACCAGTAAGAGACAAATTTTAATTCGCTCACTGGAGTTTCTATTCGACGGTAGCACTTAAAGATGCACTCAGCAGAATTATGATGAAGAATTTATGAGTGGCTGGGTTCTTCGAGAGGCACTCACAGGGTAGAGCTGAGGAGTGACGGGCCCTGCCCAAAGCTGGGCTGCCAGTTACAGGGCCCAAACTGGACCTCCGGTTTCCTGAGCCCCTACCCCTATGTCATACCAGAAAAGCTGGCCTTCCTGGAGCACCAAATCTGACAAAGACCACGCCTTACCGAGGGGCATAATGGAGAGGTATTTTCCTCGAAATTTGCTGGTGATTTTGATCTCCTGACGCAGCGTCCAGCCGTGTTTGGACTCTGCGTGGTGCGCCGCAGCAGGGGGGTGATGACTCACCTTGAAGAAGGAAAACGGGGAAGAAAAGACACTACTTACTAGCTGGAGAGAAACACCCTCAATTCACACATTTTTACACCCACGAGAGGTGAGTCAGGGTCTCCGGCGTGACAGTCCTGAGGGAAAAGAAGGCGGTCCGGGGTGACAGGGACTGGTGGGAGCTCTGCAATCGTCACCCCAAAGTCTGCAAAACACGTCACAGGCCTGTGGCCCCGTTACCTGCTCACAGAGGGATCGGTAGCCATTCTCCTCTGACCGGTCCAGCTCGAACGTCTCCCCCAGGAGTGGGTTGAAGGGCTTGCTGGTACGGAAGACAGTAGTGGAGTAGGAGGACACGGTGAAGGCAGCAACGTAGCAGAGCTGTTCTAGAGAGTTCTCACATTTCGCAGCCCGGTCTAAGAGCTCGTGGTATTCCAGATCTTCAGTGAGTCGCTGAAGCATGGACAAGGGCTCATTGAAGTTCACCTGTCAGGAGAGAGGAGGTTGGAAAATTGCCCACACAATTGTAAGAGGCAGTTTAATATTTTACTTTATTTTTTGCAAGTGGAGAAACAGATCCCAAGGTGTCTAGATGATAAAGCAAATCACTGGGAAGAGTAGTGGCCTTTAGTAGAGCAGTTCTAAGATCTAAGCAGCAACACATTCTCCCTCATCACTTGCTTCTGTTCCTGACCGGAGACATAGCCATTTTCATTTGTTTCACTACACTGAAGTTCTTTGAATGGAGACCATGCTTTCTCTGTTCACCATGGCATACCCAACAGCCATCATGTCTGGTTCATAGGAGACCATCATCAAATAAGCACTGAAAAAATGAGTAAAAGAGCAATGAATTTTAGCACATGAACATCCAAAGAGGAAGTTAGGTATTTAAAATCTTGAGGGAGGAAGGAAAAAGCATGCCCTGACTAGCGAAAAGATTACAATGTCTGGCTTCTACTCCTGACTAGACAATTGTGAAATCTTAGCTCAATTCCACATCAGGACTGGATTCTCATACCTTCTCTGAGCCTGGACAGCTGTTTCTGGGCCCAGAGTGCTCATGACAGGGGTTGAAAGAGGTTGTGACTATGTCTACCTTTCAGGTTTTGGTTTTTTAAAGGAAAGGTGCAGGCAGAAATGAAGGTGAGTAGGCAGGCAGCAAGAGAGAGAAGGAAGAAGCATTTTATTTTATTGTATTGTATTTATTTGTTCACACTGGTTGTTTCCCCTGGACCCAGGACTCGAACCCAGGGGTGTGTGACCTGAGCTCCCTTGGAGGCGACTGACCCAACCACTGCTCTGTCATGTTTCAACTTTTAGAGCTCACTTAGGGCACTCAACCACTGGACAAAGTAACTGCTTGTGAGCCTTTTTGAGGAAATGTTCTTTCACTCATTTATTCTTTTATTCACGTATTCTGTCCACAAATATTTATTAAGCCCCCATGAGTGCTAGATCCTATGATGCACTGGGTGTACAGAAGTGAACCAGAGCTATTTCTGGCCCCCACCAGCTCCGCCAAAAGGTGTCAGCTTCTAAACTGTTTGGAATTTAAGGTGACTTTACTATACAAAAAATTAATATAAAAAGAGGTTAGGTTCCCAGGCTAACCTAGAAAGCTTATTTAAAGAGTAATTTAGCAAAACAAATCTGAATATCACTTGCCTGGGTTGAATGCAGAGAACAGAGGAAGGAAAACAAAAATTCTCCTTTCTATTGACTGGAGCTGGCCCAAAACAACATTTCAGTTAAAAACCCAAATGAAAACACAAATCTTTTCTACTATCCCACCTCATTTTCTGCATTTTTGTTCAACCCCCCCACTCACCAATCTCTGAGCCACGCACTACCTTAATCTGTACTGTTTTCACGACTATGAAATAGCTTAATTTTCACTATAACAAACTTGGAAAATAGATAAAGGAAAAAAATGTACTTGGAAGTGACATCATTCAAATATAACCATCGTTAATACTTTGTGTTTATTTCTATACATTCATAAAATAGATAATGTCTGGAGCCTCCTTTTTCTCTGAGAAATACACCAAGCACATCTCTGTGAAGATTTCTCAGCAGTAACAGAAACAACATTAGGATCTCTGGAAAGGAGAGTTGCCTGGCCTTGGCGAACATAGTACCATCTTCTCAACTGAGAAGCCTAAGAAAAACGCCACTGAGAGGCAGTAGACTCATCAAATTTGAACCCCAAGAGTCTTTCTTTAAGAGGGTTATTAACTACTTTTTAACTCTGCCAACAGAATCTCTCACCGGAAAATTTCAGGTAACATGAAGTAACATTTCCATTCTTTTTTTTTTTTTAAGGAAAGGTGCAGGCAGGAAGAGAGAGGAGGAACTTTATTTTATTTAGTTGTATATGTCAATAGTCCCCACCAGGCCTGGGTCTTGAACTGGGGTCCTTGGAAGGTATGTGGACTGACCTGGTGATATATTAAACCAATGGCACTAGGATGCACCCATTTCCAAACCCTTTGAAAAACACTGAGGCTGGGTAGTGTCCTCTACTAGTGCCTACAAGCTATAACACACTGCCTGGGACTCGAACCAGTGCATGCTTAAGCTATGGCTGCTTTTTGCTCTCTCTCTCTCACACACACACTTCCACACTCCCCCATTCCCACTCTCGCAACTGTTTCAGGAACCACAGTTTTTCTGAAAGTGCCAAGCTTTTCAGAGTGATCGTTTCATCACTCTGAGGCCTATTAGAGAAACAAATGAATCCATGAATTAATGTGGAAGAAAGTGGTGACTGAGTTATACAGCGGCTAGAAAGCTGTGTGGCCTGCGACGGCCTGGACATTAGCCACAGCAGGACCCCATGCCACAAGTAGACTGGAGAGAAAAAGAGAAGCAGTGGGAAGACTGCAGACAGAGGCCAGAGACAGGCATGTGGCAGAAGTGAAATCCTGGGTGGCCGGTCCAGCGAGAATGAGAGCCACGCAGCTGCTGCTGGAGCCCGGCCCCAGGGAGCGTGGGCGGGGTGCCCGGGGTTCTCTCAAACCCCTAGTGGTACCTTGCACTGGGAGAGCCGGTGGGTCGGAAAGCCTGAGCAACACAGCCTAGAGGGATCAGCTTTCCTAGGACACAGCACACAGCAGGGGAGGGCGAGGGGGCTGGCGAGCAGGTGCAGGGTCGCACATTGCCAATGGCAATGTCACCAAGGAACTAATGGTCAAGGGGGGACAGAAAGGTCACCTAGACTCAGAAGCTGCTTCTAAACAGGAACCACAACAAACTGCTGGTTCAGCTCACCTTCCCATGACTTCCTTCAAGGCACCAAGCAAGCGGGGCTTCTTTGTAGGCCCGAGGGAACCAATCAGTCTGTTCCTCCAGCAGGCTTACGCCTGGCCTCTTCTTGTTTGGAGGCCAACCACTTTTTCTAGCAAAACTCATCCATACTTAAGATATATATATTGATTTGCTTTCCAATCCTCAGTTAAAGAATTACTTCGATGCTTGCTAAATGGCATATACAGGCCAGGCACTGGCAAAGCACCAAGAATATGAAGACGATGGAGACACAGCTCTGCCCATGACCACGCCTCTCCACAGGCTGTGGACAGAAACCACACGCTCGTGTGTGTTGAACGCTTCCTGTATTTCTACTGGCTGCGGACCTGGATGCGGCCGCCCGCTCCTAGCCATTCCTCCCTTCTTCCACAAGTGCTAGAACCCTCCATTCTTCACAAGGCCATGACACCTGGTACGAAAGTCTTTAGTTCCAGTCCTTTCTCCTGCTAACAGTGGTCATATAATTAAGTTCTAGCTACAGAGATAGAAACGAAATGGTTTATGCAATTTCTAGGACATATTATTAAAAGACGGCATTAGCATGTCCTGATGCAGGAGCGGTCTGATCAGCTGATTTCAGCTGGCACAGTCCACACACATCCCAAGGACCCCAGTTCCTGTCCTGGGCCAGTGGGAACCACCAAGATGAACGATTACATAAGACAAAGTGCTTCCTCCTCCTACTCCTCTCTCTTCCTGCCTGCCTCTGCTCACCTTCATTCTTGCCTGCACCTTTCCTTTAAAAGATAAAAATCCTTCTTTCCTTGCCTTCTTCCTACTGACTGGAACAAGACTCTGACGGCCAGCCTGGAGCTGTTGTTTTCAACCTAGTAACTGAGTCCACAGGCGGCAGAGCAGCCAGACAGGAGTAGCCTGGCCCTGGCTCTCGAGTCCGGTACTAAGCCTGGACCACCTACTCTGGACTTGAATGTGAGAATGAGCTAAGCTAACGTGTATAAGGCTGGAGTGGGCCAATTTTTTTTTCTGTAAAAGGCTAGATAGTAAATATTTCGGCTTTGAGGGCCATATGGCCTCTGTCACAGCTACTCAACACTGCTGTTGCAGGATGAAAGCAGTTACAGATAAACAGTAAATGAATGTCACTGTGTTCCAATAAAACTTCACTGACGTGAATGCCTACATTTTATATAACTTTCATGAAACAGTCTCCTTCTTCTGATTCTTTTCCAATCATTTAAAAAGGTACAGATGGGGAAGGGGGCCAGGGGTAGGGTGGGGGCACGTGGTGGCGGAGCCCACTGGACAGTGGTGATGGGCAGGGTGTGTTGTCATATCTGAGGAATGGAGAAACAGCACATGTGGAGAACTATACATAGGAGTGTACTTCAATGTGTAAAACAAAGTTACTGCAATAAAACACTAAAAAAGTTTAAAAAAAAAACCGCATAGATGGCAGTCAGTTGGCCAGAGGCCCCTAGCTTGCCGAGCCCTGATTAAGTCACTGTATCTTGTATTTGCATCTTTCCACTGAAACCTATGTCTGATACACTGGTACAACACCAGGCAGAGGCAGGTGCTTGGCGAACGTTAGTGGAATAAATAAACATGAGTTTCCCAAAGCCTCCGCATGAACAGTTGGCCTGCTGGAAAACCAGGGAAGAGAACCTCCTCCTGACTGAATACACGAGTGAAGGTTTTGCTCAGAGATGACATGATAACTGAACCCTCAAAGGCTATGAGTCATAGCAACAGAAGAGTGGCAAGGGTGGGTGAGGAGTTGGTGGGTGCCCCAGAGCAAAGACAATGACGTCCCCTGAGCGCCTATGGGTAACTCCCAACGACCTGCACGCAGGATTGTGGGGCAGTCTCGTCCGTGGAAAGCATCAGTCCACTAAGGAGTCTGACTGCCCTCAAACAGTAAGCATCCAGTAAAAGATTTTAAGCTAAAGAGCGACATAACCGCAGTTTCATTTTTCTCTTTTTTTCTGTCCTCTACCCCCGGGCCCCAGGTCTCGAACCCAGGTCCTTGTTTTTAGGGCCACCTCAGCTGCCTGAGCCTCAAGGGCACGTCTAGCTCCAATTGTTAAAAGATCACTTTGGCAACGGTGTGGACAGACTGGAAGAGGGCGTGAGCGAGGAGGTCGGTCCACATGACCTCTTCATGGCACCGATCATGGAGATGATCCTTCTCTGCCCAGGTGGAATGAATGGTTACGGTTTCTGTGCTCCCCAAACCCTTGCAGGCCCAGTACTTCTCATAATACGAAACATAGAAAACAGTATTTCCCACCTGCTTCCCTGTCCATTTCTTTAAAACTACATGCCCCTTGAAAACAAACTATGCTGTGTTCATCTCTGCATGCCCCCAGCACATCCAGCACAGGAATTTGCTATGACTGGACAAAGGCATCTGATTCCAGGTGATCTGGAAACATCCTAGATCCATAGCCAAATTAAAACAGTTAGTTTTAAGGAATATTTATGACTTAAGGGAAGCAAAGACCATGCCACAAACTGCCACACGAGTGGCTGGGGCTATCCCAGGAGCGCTCTTTCCACAAAGGCCAAAGCAGCCGCCCAGGTGCGCCAGAAGCTCACCGGCATGGGGATCTTAGAGAGTTCTTTCCCGATGCAGTTCTTCATGATGCTCCATAAATTGAGGCTATAGTTTGGCTTGTATGGTATTCTAGTTCTCTTTTCCTTCTTGGTCTCTTCTAGCTGATGCTTGTACTAAGAGTAAAAACAGAGCCATTCGATCACCCACAAAGAACAGAAAACCAGTATTTATAACGTTCCTTCCCCCATGCTAAAAAAATCAGTATTTTCTCTCAGTGCTTTACAAGCAAATCTTTGGGAATTACGCCCCAAGCCCCTTCCTTCTGACAGCTCCCCAATGAGAGTTACCTGTTCATCAAGGCTGATGTCACTGCTGGCTCCACTGATGTTACTGCCAGTACGTCTACATGGATGGGAAACATGTAAATTAGAATGAACATCACAACCAGCGTTTGGTCTTCACTTTGTCTTTAAAAAGCAGAAGACTAAGCACACTGTACACACTTAGCAACAGGGCTCAAATGAGAACAATGAGAATAGAGTAGGTATCAATTTAAAAACCACCGGAGAGCTTGCTGAGTAAAAAAGCTGATAGTTTCTACTTACTTAAGGAGAAAAGTTCAGATCCAGTAAACATCAAAAAATATGACAGAGCCAATGAAACATTTCTAACCCTTTGAATGTCAGAGATGTTCATTTGGGGGATGGTGGGGCGGGGATCAAAGATAACTTACTTGTGGCCCAAATTTTCAGGCATTGTGATGATCTCAGGAGCATCAAAGAATTCATTCTCGTCATCCTCATCACTCATGTCTCCTTTGCCAGAACAGCATTGATCTACAAGGAGAAAAATCTCATTCATTCACTTTGGCTGTGTCTATCAAAGCCTGGCCCAGTAGGAGCCTTTAAATATTAACCACGAACTGTGCAACACGTGGTAGAAAATAGTAGAAAACTGAAGAAACAAACAGCTCCAATTCTGTCACACAGGAATTACTGAGTCTGGAGAATCTGGACTTGCATCAATTGTAGAAACTCACCTAGCTTATCCCAGAACAGGCTCCGAGAACCCGGCACCGTACCTTTTCCAGAGCCGGCACTGCCGGGGGTGTTGGCTGGCAGCACCGTGGCCCCACGGAAGGCCCTCTCCAGGTGATTGTGCTGCTTCGCCAGCTGCTCCAGAGTCTCTTCCAGGCGGATACGCTGATCTCTTTCATACTGTAGTGACTTCTGCCATTTTTTACTGTGCGTCTGGGCTAACATGAGGAAATCTCTACAGGCCTGAGTAGAGAAAGAGTTAACACATGTGACACCAACTCCACTGTCAAAGAGTCCCCTCAGGCCTCTGTAAGCCCATTAAGTAACCTTATTCTGGGAACTTGAACTGGCAAATGACAATGAAAGACACTCCCTGTTATTCCACAGTGTCAGGGACAGCCAGCTCTGTGACGCAACAAGGTCAAACGCAAAAAGAAAATGAAACGTGGCTGTCACAGTTCCTTATATTCCTGGTCAGGAGGACAAAACAAATGCCAAGAGAGCAGTAACCTTAGAAGAAAGTATTTGTGCCACGTCACAAATGGCAGGCACATGAACTGCACCAAAAGAAGAAATCTACCGACAGAAAGATGTGGGAAGCCTAGGATAATTGCTTTCAAGAAATTCTTGACTAAACTCAAGTCATCTGAAATTGAAGAATCCAGACATAGAGAACAAAGAATTTGCACTCACTTAGATTCAATATGGAGAAACTTAATTTGTGTTTATTTTGGTCACTAAGAGAAATAAATGACCTTAAAAATTAGAGTCTGGCACGCCCTGGTAGAGCAGCAGTTAAACTACGCAGGCCACACACCCCTGGGTTCCAGTCCTGGGTCTGAGGGGAAACAACCAGAGTAAACAACCAAATGGAAATAAAGTGAAAATGCTTCTCTCTCTTCCTGCCTTCCTGCCCACTTGCCTTCATTCCTGTCTGGACCTTTCCTTTAAAAAAAAAAATTGAAGCCTGCCTGAGGAATCAAAAGAGGGATCTAGATGCCCTGGTGAAGCAGCGGTTAGGTCAATCACCTCTGAAGTAGCACAGGCCACATACCTCTGGTTCCAGTCCTGGGCGGGGTGGGGGGGGGTGGGGGGGCTGATGATGGACAACTAGTGTGAACAACTAAATAAAAAATAAAACACTTCCTCCTCCTCTCTCTTCCTGCCTGCTCGCCGCCTTCATTCCTGTCTGCACCTTTCCTTCAAAAAAAAAAAAAAAAATCTAGAGAAAAACACAAACTGATCCAGTTTGTCCGGTCACTGGCTCCCCACTGGCACTAGGCCCAAATCCTAACCAGTGGTTCTAAAGAGAGAAGACCCTTCATAGTGTGGCCACAACCTGCCTTGTATATTCCTCTCCAAATGGCTGTACTTACAGCAAAGTCACCTTGAACTGCTCACCACAGCTACGGGCTATCCACTCTGCCTGGACTGCCCTTTCCTTCCCCTCTTTCTACTCGGTCAAGTCCTATTCATTCTATGACAAACGCTATTTCTCCTCTCCTGTAACCCCGCCCTGCCAATGCCCATCTCATAAACAGTGTCTTCTCTCCTTTTCCATAGGCTTTGCACAGACTTTGCTCTGCACCATCCGCAGTAGAACCGGACTGAGTTTCTGTCTCTCCACACGGATCATGAGCATATTTATACAGTGTATTCACATACATATCTCCGGTTCTCAATTTAGTTGCTTTGTGCAGACAGGAGCCTGAAAAAGTTTGCTTAGGAAACAGATGAAGGAAAGAAGCAATGTCAGTGTAAAGGTCTTTGCCCTGTTACAGAGGAACTCAACGGCAAATAGAATATCCCCATGGTTCAGCTATCGCCCATAGGTGAATGACTAACAAATCAGTCATTCCAAGCCCTCTGCTCACAGAACTTCAAACCAGAATATGCAGCTGCCTAGTCAATGGTGCAAAGTAATCTCAAAAACAGGGGTCTCAAAATGAACTCACCGTGTTCCCTTTCTGACTGTGCTTCTCCCTGTGGGGTTCTCCAAGCCAAGAAGAGTTCCAGGGCCCTTCCACCTACCCGACCCCGAAACCTTAAGAGGCATCCTTGATTCTTAGTTTTCCTTCCTCTCACATTTAATTATCCAATCCTATGGACTCTTCTCTAGTAGATCTCGAAACTGTTCTTTTCTTTCCATCTTCTATACTCAGGCAGTACAGAGTACATCCTCTGGCGTTGAGTTGTGGGGCTCAAATCCCAGCTCCGCCCCACTAACTAGCTGTGGAATCTGGGGCTAGTTATTAATCTCATTTGCTTCATCTTCCTTATCTGTAAAGAAACCCAATACTAAATACCGCACAGTTAGTACTTTACACGCAAAGCACTTAGAACCATACTAGCTCACAAGAAGAATTCAAAAAGGTAGTAGCTATTAGAGCTAATAAGCCTGCCTGCATCAAAATCAGTCTGATGCTGTTCTAATCCATTACTATCCAGCTCATTTAGTATGATTCCCACACTTAGTGCCTCTCCAGTCTCATCTCTAGCTACTTCTTTGTTCTACTAAGAGTCAAAAAGAGTTTCTAGACTTTAAAAGAGAGGGAGAGATGTGCGTATGCCATCTCTACCCTGATCAACCCTTCTCCCTTACTGCCTCTCAATACAGAGCAGAAGTACACTGCAGAGAGGGAGACCACTCTGTGCTGGTGCTGGGCTGAGAAGCCTTTCAAGGACCCTATGACCAGCTTCTGGAATTGTGGAATCTGGAATTCTGGAATCCAGAAAAGGAATTGAGGTCCCCGAGGAAGAGGCTGTCCAGGACATATAGATGGTTAACTGAGGCAGCTGTACTTCAGGACCGCCAGCCCTATATTGCTTTTTTTCATAGAAGACTTCACTGAGGTGTAACCTTTAATCCTCCTAATCTGCACTAAATGTCTCCACTGTGCCGTATCATAGCAGCCTGTGCACATTTCTACACAGCATCTAGCGCACTCCACCGTGATCTGTTAATTCATCCTCCAACTTGAGAGTAATTTCCTTGAGGCAGGGACCACATATGCATTTAAAAATACCTCTTTTTTTTTTTGCATTTCTTGCATATCCTCTAGCCAGTGCCTGAAAACAGAAGATGTTGAATAGCTACTCACTGAATAAGAAAATGCAAACACTAAAATGGTCAAATTTACTGCTCTGGTTAGAGTCACTTTGGTAAAAAGAGGAGCTATCTCCCAAGCAATCTGAGTGAAATGCAGTCTTCCTTTGATATAACATCGCCCATTTCGAGATGTAATATACTAGTATGTTAATTTTTAACATGTCTAGTACATGTAAGACCTTGCCATCATTACCTAAAAGGCATAAAGGAAACAACAGAGAGATTTTTAAAAAAACACATTTCAAGCAATAACTATGAAAGGCAGTGTACCCGGGGAGAAAAGAATGAGAAAAAAATTTACCTCTCACTTCCCAGGGATCATTTCCTTTGACACAAATTTGGACACTGAGAACTTGGAGAAGAATTACCCCCAGGAACAAATAGGAACATACTTTCAAAGGATTAGCTCCAAACTAAAGTTTCACTTTTACGAGAAAATTCTAAGTCGAAAGGTGTTTCAGGTAGCAGATCGTTCACATCAGCGCAAGGGAGGAGTGTTCACTTGATGTGGATAAAGGGTAATATTCACTAAAATGAGAACGTGCGTCCCATGTTGTTCTTTTTATAAAATATGTTAACTTTCTATTGATTATGTGACTTTCAGATTTCTGGTGTTGCCCCAATCACAAGAGGACCAGAAAAGCAGACACAGAGTCACTGAGAAGTGCAGGTGTTTGAAAGAAGAGCGCATGACCCAGGACCGGACCTCAGAGACAGGCGTGCGGGTGGAAATGCAGAGCCGCCTGGAGAGACAGCTGATCTCCGTGTAGTCCTTCCTAGACGGAGCGAGTTGTCCTCTCTACCTTGTGTGAATTAGAGCCCTGGAGAAGGTGTTCAATGCTTCAGAAAATGAGACAATCAAGGCAATCATCACTTTCTGCAAAGTAACAAAGGGCTTCTAAAAAGGAAAAACTGAATCTCCCCATGGTCACAGGAAAAGACCTTTGATCTCTAGGAGCCACGTGAACTTAAACCAGTTCTAAGCAAACGTTTCATTATCGCTCCCTAAATCAGGAAAAATCTGGCTCTAGTGAAGTAATCTCATCCCTCTTAATTAGATGGGAGAAAACCACACACCTGCATAAGCCCTTTCTCAGAGTACTCTTCTCACCAATCAACGAAATTCCTCTGATGTGGAATCTAACTGAAACAAGCTGCCAGGTGAGAATCAGGCATCGGCATTGTTTAAATCACGGGTTCATTTCATCCCTATCACCCAGTGTCTGAACTACACAGCTACTGCCCGTGAGTTTGTTGCTTTTACCTCGCACCTTGCACCCAGGAGCAGCTGAAAAAGTCTACAAGCCAACGAGAGACACGTGAGGTGGGAGTTCTAAGGTGGCAGAAGCATTTTTAAAAGTGCCCAACTGGACAATGGGGAAGAACACTGGTGATGTGGTGGAGGGCATGGTGTGTTGAAACAGCTAAGAAATGGGGAACCTATACATAGGAACTTATTTTAATGAGTAGAATAATTACTACAATAAAAAATAAAAAGCCCAAGTGGAGTAGCAGTTTGGTCAACCACCTCTGAAGGAGCATGGTTCATGTCTGTCCCAGGATCTGGGTTCTTATCCCAGGCCAGGGGTAACAATGAAGATAAAGAATTAAATAAAAGAAACACAAGTTTCTTCATCCTCTCTCTTCCTGCCTGCCTACTCACCTTCATTCCTGCTGCACCTTTCCTTAAAAAAAAAAAAAAAGCAAGCAGAGTGCTCAAAGTTGAATACTTTGTCTTACTGCCCAGAACCACCCTGAAATCAAGGACTAAAGATGGGACTATTATAAGGTTCTCACTAATATTTGACCCCACCCCCACTCACTACTTTGTCGGTCAGAATGCATTAGCAAAGAACGTGAAAGCAGAAAGGACTCGTGGAGACCTTAGTCCAGACAGATAAAGTTAAACAAAATTAATAAATAAGAACAGAACCCAGAGAGGTAAAGGGATTCAGCTCACGTCGCCACGGTGTCCTGCTGCTTGCAGGGGCAGGGCTGGAACTCGGCACCACTATCTCCCTGGCTGGGAGCGGTGCCCTCCCACCCTCTGAGCGGAGCACAGAAGTCAGGCCAACTGTGCAGGCTGTTCATTCCATGCAACAAACAATGTCACTGAGTCCCTTGGGTAGTGAAGCAGGACTTAAAGTGCTGCGTTTTATCAATGACAATGCCCCTGGCATTTGGGGAGAATTACATGTCAAAGAATCAAAAAGCATCAGGGGCCCGGCTGCACTCACATTGATCATGGCGTTGGACGTTATCCTAAAGAGCGTGGCCCTCTCGTTGACCTGTTTGATCTTCTCGCTGCTCTCTGCAGGCAGCCGCAGGGACTCCAGCTCACTGAGGGAGCGCTGCAGTGCCGTGCCGTGCTTGGCGATCAGATCGTTGCATGTGCTCAGGTCCTCCACTTTGCTGGAGAGCGTCCGGAGGGTATTCTGCAGCTCTGTCTTGTCAGTTTGTGAGACGGACTCTTCATCTCCCGACTCATCTGTAGGGGAGAAGAGGAAAGTGATGTGACTCCAGGCCCCGGGCCAGCAGTCAGATCCCTACCACTTCCAAACACAACCCAACTGACACTCCGCGCTGTGTGTTCTGACCAGTGGAGGGTTTGCAATACCAGATGATGTTGACATGTGGTCCGCAGCCCACCTGCATCACCCACGTCTCCTTTTCCCCTGGGGCCCACAACATTAAGCATTTGTTTTGCTCATGTCTCCCCACCCCAGTTTTACTGAGATGTAACTGCTGTCTGCCCCGTGTAAGTTTCATCTGCACAATGATTTTTTTTTACAGGAAAGGGGCAGGCAGGAATAGTGAGTAGGGTGAGCAGGCGAGTAGGCAGGCAGGCAGGGAGAGGAGGAAGAGCATTTTTATTTTATTTTTATTTAATTGTTCACAATGACTGCGCTCCCCGGACCAGGAGGCAAACCCCAGTCACTGGGATGTATGCAGACAGCGCTCCTCCAGAGGCAGCTGACCTAACCACTACTCCCCCAGGGCACACCCAACATGATTTGACTACATGTATTGTGAAAAAATAACCACAAGAAGTTTACTTAACATTCACCACCTCAAATAGATACAAAAAAAAGACAAACCCCCAAACGATTTTTTCCCTCGTTATGAGAATGTTTAGGATCTACTCTCAGCAACTTTCAAACATAACCACATGGCGGGTTAACTACAGGCATCATGATGTACGAGAAGTGCGTGCTTTCTGATCAGCTTCATCCAATTCCTCTACCCACCACATCCTGCTCCTAGGCTACTCCTGGAAGGTGCAGAATCTCTAAACCTGCCCCCAGAGACTCTGATTGGCTCGTGAGGCCAGGCCCGAGAATTTGCACTTTGATTAAGCTGCCCCAGTGAGTGACACAACCTGAAGCTTGAGATCCAACAACCTGGAGGGCAGGAGGGAACGCTAAATGTGTCCTGGTAGTGAATTTGTGAGCCTTTTAGCTTTAGCTTGATGATTCTAATACAGTCCAATTTGATTATTACTGCAAATCCACTGTCATCTGTTGGAATCTGTATGTAATGGGCTGAGAATCATATCTCACTCCTTGTAAACTAATCCTACATCACAAAAAAAGCTCCTAATTTATTCTTTCTGGAGAACTCAGCAATTTCAGGATGAGCTCATGTGACATTAATGCCACCACTGCCTTCAGAGCCATGTGCAGCCTTCTGTGCAGTGACTCCAACAGTGAGAAGGCGGAGAGAGCTGCGTTATGCCTCTGACTGTCACTTTTGTACTTGATGCATCGGAAGTGCAAGTGCTTTCCCCGCAGGGTCACTTCCTTTGGGTGAGCACACATCAGCACTAAAATCAAAACAGGAGAGATAAGGAAAGACCTGCCTCCCTTATCTGCTAGGCAGAGCAGCAGGGTCAAAGGGAAAATATAACCTGTTAGAAAAAACAATGTACAAAGCAATGAACTTTCCTTTCACTGCCTTCTCGATATTGAGAGCAGTATGGAAATGACAGGGGGATAAGAAAAAAGACAAGGAACAGAAGCCAGCAGGTGGCCAGTTGGGTCAGCTCTGAGGGAACAAACTCAGTATGACTGAACTAGCGACATCCGAGGGGGCAGAGGAATCTTAACACTTTCCTTGAAGAAAAACCAAGACAATTTGATTGTTCTTTTTAGTAAAACAAAGGTAGCAAAATGAAGAATTTTCATGGAAAGATATCACATATGTTCTTGGCAGTCTACAAAGATTGTTTATTTCAATTTAATTAACAAATGTTAAGTAAGAAAATGTCAGGAGGAAAGAAAAATAATAAAGATAGATTCAAATTGCAAGTTCTAATCATCCTAAAATTGATTTAGCAATAAGGCATTTCTTTCATAAAATTTTAAGGTAGTCAGTTGGCAATAAAAGTTAAAAGGACAGCGCACCCTCCCTGGTGTAACAGCTGTTAGGTCTGCAATCTCTGGCCAAGCCTAGTCCACATACATCCCAAGGACCCAGATTTGCATCCTGGGTTTGGGGGAACAACCAAAATGCACAACTAAATAAAATAAGTGTGTGTTTCTTCCTCCCTGCTCTTTCTTCCTGCCTGCTGCCTGCCGGCCTATTCGCCTTCATTAATGCTTGTATCTTCAAGAAAAAAGCAAAAAACACAGAAGGTAAAAGGACAAATAGTATATCTCTAGAACAAGAGCTTCTCATCCTCAGCACCACTGACATCTGAAATCAGATAACTCAGGTATGGGTGCTGTCCTGTGCATTGTAGGAGGTCTCAGCAGCACCCTGGCCTTTATTCGCTAGATGCAAAAAGCACCCCCATCCCTCAGCTGTGACAACCAGACACTGCAAAGTGTCCCCTGTAGACCACTGTCAGATGGATGGATAAAGAAGATGTGGCAGATACTCACAATGGAATACTACACAGCCCTAAAAAGGATGAAATCCTGTCATTTGCAACAACATGCTGGAACTAGAGATGATGCTAAGTGAAATAAGTCAGATGGAGAAAGACAACTACTAGATGGTCTTGCTCATGTGTGGAAGATAAAGAAACAAAGCAAAGGAACAGACTAAACGAAGCCCAACCCTTGGATACTGACCACAGGCTGAGGTTACCAGTGGGAAAGGACGTGGGAGGTGGGAGCAAACAGTGGTGGGTCCAAGGATAGCGGTGAAGGCCTTTTAGTAATGTGGTGGCGGGCAGGGTGTGTTGTCAGGGATTTGAGGAACAGGGAACCTGCACATATGGATTTATATTATTTTGTAAATCAAAGTTACTTCAATAAATATTAAATAAAAAAATGTCCCCCACAGAGCAGAATTGCCCCCAATTGAGAGAAAGCTCCCGGTGTAACACTGCATGATGAGAAGCCTGAGACAGGTGACCATTAAAGACAACAAGGGATAAAGTAAGATTTATGCAGAAGAGGGACAGAGAGTTCCTTGGTTTTGGCGTCCTTTGCTCCCTACCCGACTCAGCCAGCATCTTCACAGCCTTGGCCTTGGCCAGTTCCAGGGCTGTGACCCAGCGCTGCCGCTCCACTTCCGAGCTGGCCTTCAGATGGTAGGTCTGAGCACCCCCGTTGGAAATGATGAAGTTGCAGGAGTCCTCCACAGTGATGTTGGCTGTGGCGAGGTTAATGGTGCCGCGGCAGGTGTGTCTCATTTCTGCCTTTGACCTGCAGGACGAAGACAGATAGCTAAGCAGAAAGCTGATGGTGGTTTTTCCTTCCTTGCAGTCCAATTCTTCTCCTAACTGCAAGCTTTTTGAAAATACGGTAGTTCTGGGATCATCAAATTCTAACACAGCTCTCAAAGAGCTCCCTAAAACTGCAGACACAATCAGTAGGGACTTCCTTCCACAGCCTAAAAGTGTTGTTTCTGAGACACATTTTATGACCACAGTTCCCCTCACTCTTGACTTTTTTAAAAAACAGGCTTCACAGAGATGTAAGTAGGTACAACAGAAATTCAGCAATTGTATGTGCACCCATCAAATGAGTTTTGACAAATACATGCAACTGTGTATCCACCGCCACAATCAAGATGCAGAAAATTTCCAGCACCCCAAAAAACTTTCCCTGTGCCCTTCCACAATCAAAAAGTACTTTGTATTTAACAGGTATTCCTTATAAAGGGCTTTATAAACTCACACTACAGCATCTGGATGAACAATCTCATCTCCCAAGAGAGAGAACTGCTCCATTTTACAACACTAAACAACTCGGCCTCCCCGTCGTACTCTGTCCACCTGAGAACCGTCACATTATGCTTAGAATTATGTTGCTGAAGCCTAAGGCACACTTAGATGTTTAGAGTATTAAATATTGACCAGAGTTCAGTTGATACGAAGTAAGAGGAAGTAGCTTTCTGCATGAGTAAAGGAAGAATCACAATAGAATCACCAGGTGGTATCATCTTTCTAGAATACTTTTTTTTTTTCCCCTAAAGTCCACTGACCTCTATTGGTGGGAACTCCTAAGCCATCCTATTAATAGCTAGGAAAGATTCAGCAAATCTGCTCTCATAGGACTGGGTGTAAACATTTTCCCCACCTCTCCTGACAGACAGTTCTATTATTAGACTAACTTTTGAACTTTATAGTGCTACGTGGTGACAACAAGCTATATATGAGACATCACATATATATTCAGCTTCTAGCACAACTGTGCATGCAGCACGCGTGTGCGACTTCCCCACCAGCCACTGGCTCCCCCAGGATCTGCAGGTCCTGACCACAGTTTCCACTGACCAACTTGGAACATAAAGAGGTCAAACAAAGTCTTTTGCCAACTGCCACAGTAAAAAGCTGAGCCACTTCCCTGTCGTCGGAGCCAGGCAGTCAAACACACCTGGCACATCCAGAATTCCTGCGTGCCAGAAATTACACTCCCCCACCCCCAGGAACCAGATTTGGTGTGTTTGAGAAAGTCTGTTTACTGTGCTTGGGGAAGACAGATTGGCCATTGTTCAGCTGTCACGTGAAACTGGTGTTTCTTCCTCAAATGTACAAATAGGCAATATGGGATGACCAGGGGGGTCTCTATGGACCGGGCCACTTCCATCCCCTGCACCTGTCGCACCGTAACCCGAATCCTTGGTTTTTCTATTCCTACCTCCCTTCCCCCGCCCCTAAGCTTCAATTACATTATGAATAATGCAGACGGAATTACAGACCTGTAGCTGACAAGCCACCTCACCCTGATTTTTACTCCAAAGTTTTACTTGGACTTTCTACCACATTCCTCATGATGTGTTGGGACTTTTTCATACATCGCTTCCCAGGCATCTCTTCTGCTGGGTTATCTTCATGAACTAAGGACGTTTCTCAAATACAGAAAGTCTGTAGCAGTTTTAAAACTACCCAGGAGCCTTGGGAGTAAGGCAGGCTGGACCTCAGGAGCTTTAAGGGTTTAAGCAGGTAATGCCTGTGGTAATGAATGACTAGGGCAGAAGCTGGAAAGACATGACTTTCAGGAAGTAAGAGAAGTTCTTCAGGTACCACAGTTCTAGGTGCTAGACAGTTCTCCCCTGCAAAGGCAGCTGAAATAGGAACTCGATCTCCAGCAGCTAGCCAGAAATCTAATACTATGGGCCTGTCATGATGTGTCTGAGAGAGCTGGGCTCCTACATTTGGTTTAATGTAACAGGCATCTGCGTAGCTGGGTATGTGATGAAGAACAGGAGAGTCTGCTAGGACAGTTCATCAGAGGGCGAATCTAGGAAGCATGAGCTCAGTTAAAAAGAAAACTACTTTGTAAAAAAGTGTATATAGGAGATAATAGGGTTTAGAAGCATGAAAAGCAGGAGAAATAACAATTTAGCTAAATAAATCTAGAGACGAGAAACAGAAGGACTCTGTCAGGAAGAATCTCTACCAATACAGACCTAGAAGCACTTCAGTTATTTTGAGGGTAGTGCATAATCTGAGAACTCCAAATCTGTTGCTTGGTTAGCTCGTGGGTGGGACCATCTTAATTGGTAAGGACAGGCCTTTGGATATTTCCCAATAAGTGGTTTGGTATGTTTGGAAGGAGTCTTCTCTACAGTCAAGACAGGTACCACTAGCTCTTATAAGAGAAAAGTAAAAAGTGGTTACTAGTACTTGAAGAGACAGTAAAATAAAAGTTATTAATATGCAACCAAGTCAGGTACTGATCAAAGAATCAGCTGGTCTAGAAAGCGGATCTTGTAAGAACTCGGAAGAGGGAAACAAACAAACCCACCCATACGTTAAAGCCCTCAGCTGATACACAACTTTTGACACTGGTGAATCAATGCTTGAAACAGTGATTTATGAGCCAAGTTAGGATGTGAATCAACTGAACAATAGAATGATGCTCAACAGAAAAGCATGAACTTGAGTAAGGGCACAGGTTTGGAGCAAACTAAAACTTTAGGTTTGTGATGTAACCTGGTTACATAATTAGAAAGGGTTAAAATTCAAATCATTCAAAATATAATATGAATGATACACAACTGTTCACAAAGTGGCTTAAGTAGTGAGAACGAACATTTTCCACTGTTAAGAGGCCAGAAAAGAATGCGTTCCTACTTCAACAACTTGCAGCTCCCACCTTCAATCTCCCCTCAAATTCTTTAAGAGCCAATACAATGGAGTTGATGGAAAAGAGACTGGTTCAGCAAAAAGAAAGTTAAAGAGAGCTCCTCTTAACAGTGTTCTGGGTCCCAAATAGGATGGTGTTTATAAAAAGACTCCAATTAGAAATGCCATTGTATTAAGCAAAGTCTCCCTGAAAGGAGACATTTTTATACATTTTGTATAAAATACACAGAGTAACTCTGAGCTATCAACTGAGTTGTTACACATATGTCATTATCACTGTCTCTGACTGATTCATGTAACACTAACCTGGGTTTTAGGTTATGCTGGTGTGAACAGAACTAGTTTCAAATCCTGACTCCCCTAGACCTCTGCCCAAACTAAGTCTCAGTTTCTTCATCAGTAAGAAAGGACTATCTCCTAACTCCCAGAGTTGTGGCTGAAAGTCAAATTACACAGTATATGTAAAACACCTATCCAAACTGGCCAGTCCTCAGGAAATATTTCTGTCCTGTCCCCAAATCCCTTTTTTGAAGACCTATAGTAACTCGAGTGCTCAAAAGCAGGTCGTGTCATGGCAATATTGGAAGTCACCATATATATACACCTTGAACATTCCAAAACATTGTTGAACAGAAGATTCTTCTCTTGATAAAACTTAAACCTAAATAACCGGACAGACACCAGAGCTATTGGACAGAACACGAAAGCATTCCCATGGGAGGCGGTGGGACAGGCCAAAATGAAAGCAGACTGGTGTGTACATCTCCATTCTGGGCTGTCCAGAGGCAAGAGACTACACAAGTCTTGGAGAGATATGGGGCGACAGAGACAGAGGCCACCCTCTGCCTAGTGTCCTTGTGCCTGAGTGTGGAGGAAGCAGGGACGGGTACATCAAAAGGCTGCTCATAACCTTGAATTCTGGAGGCTGAACACAGACAGCTAAGTCTTGGGACGTTCGCTCTTAAGTTCCTGGGCGCAGAGCCTGGGTTTGCTCTTCTCTCTGTGCCCCTGAGGCCCTCCAAGAGCGCCTTCCTCGCAGAATTACTCACTGCACGGAGGTGCCGGTGGGAACACAGTGGGAGAGGGGATGCTCTCCAAACGACAGCTGACCACGAAAACCCGGGACCAAGGGGAAGGTCTAGCACCGACGGTGGGCAACCCAGGTGGCGGGGTTAGTCCTGGATTTTCACTTTGTTGATGCTGAGCTCCTGATGCCGGCTGTCACCGCGCGCAGGTGACCAAGAGGGGCCTGGGGCGACCTTGGCGGCGGAGCCCGCGGGAGAGGGGACGGTGCGGGGGTGGTGGGCTGCGCTGGGGTCGGCGCCCCGGAAGCAGTTACCTGTAGTAGCTCAGGAGTCCGTTGCTCAGCACGAACCACCGCCGCTGGTAGCCTTTGATGTAATTGGTCCATTTGAAGAGCCAGCCCTCTCGAGCCGAGCCCGAGCCCCCAGCACCCGAGCCGCCGGAGCCCCCAGTCGGCGGAGCGGGGGCCGCGCCCGCTGCCGCCACTCCCCCGGCCCCGGGGCCCGGGCCGCCCGGAGTCGCCGCCGCCACGGTGCCCGGCGCGGGCCCGGGGCCTGGCCCCGAGTCTCCGCGGCCGCCGCCGCCTCCCACCATGGGGGGCCCGGTGCCTCCGCCGCCTGGAGCTGCAATGGCTGCCGGGCCCGGCCCCAACACGCCTCTCAGCTCCGTCGCCGCCATGAGCCGCCGCCTCCGCCCCGAAATACAGGACCGGAACCGCCTACGAGAGCCGCCGCCGTCGCCTGCCGCAGCACCCCACACGGCTAGCGCTTCGGCCGCCGCCGCGCAGCGTCCCCGCCCCGCCAGGCCAGCCGCGGGGAGGAGGGCTCGGCCTCCGGGAAGAAGGAAGTCGATTGGCGCTCCCGATTGTCACTTGCGGAAGACCCCTAGGACATTGGCATTTCTCTCGGGCCTGTCATTCCACACTGCCCAGTGAGAGCCCGGGGTGGGAGGGGGCCTCCAGGCACGCCGTTGATTGGCTGAGGTGAAGGCTAATCAGGCTCCTGTGCAAGCTCATTGGTGCTCCCCGCAAGCCTCCGTCACTCAGGGAGGACTCGAGAATGCGTGGTGCCCGGCCAGTTTGATCGCCGATTGGCTAATGTTTCTGTCACTTATTTCAGTTTCTGCTCCCGTCACTGCCACGTCACCCCCTCCCATCACTAGCTCGTCGTCCCTCTTCCGCCCTTACGGATTGGTGGTGGTGATTAGTTTCCTCAACCCTTTTCTACCATTTACTGCAGGAGTCGAGGGAAACGGGGAGGAGTCTCAGCTTGGCAGCCCCACTTTTATTTTTCACTGGTTGATTGCCATGTCACTCACGTCGCAGGGAGGTGATTCGAGATGATTGGCTTGGGGCATTGTCTGTGCCACCTGGAACTTCGAGTGCTGACCACTGAAAGAGACCTACTGGGAAAGGGATAGGCCAGAGCAACCAATCAAATCTGGGAAGCGCGCCTGGGGGCGTGCCGTCCGGCTTCCAGCTTCGGGGAGCTGGTGCGAGATGGATGCTGGAAGCATTTAATAAGCGTTTGCGTTTTTGTTTTTGTTTTTGTTTTTTGCTTTTTTTTTTTTTTCTTTTCTTTTTATGTAGGTGCTGTATTGGATTCCTTCTTTCTGAGTTAAGACCTCCATAGTTTGTTAAGAAGAGTGACTCTCAACAGTCAGCCCCCCCACCTGGGTCTTCCCCTTCCAGCTGCTGCTTCCGAGCTGGAGCCCTGGATTCCCAGGCAACGCATATAGCTTCCCCGGTTCCCTGCTGGATCCACGATCCTCCTCCAATTTCCTTCCCGGGTTTGCTCGTCGTCGCACCACACCCCTTATCTCTTGTTCCTAGATTGTCAGATGCCTTTCCTAATTCTGTCCCACGAGTTGCTGACCTAGCTGTGAGGAGAAAAGAGACTCGTGAGCACCTGCCTTTGTGTGCTGCTTTCTGGTCTGTCTCCTCCAGACCCAAAGAAGGGCCCTTGTTGGTTTTCGCTTCGTAGGCACACGGGCATGCATAATATGCACAGGAAACAGTTGGTAAATTGACCTTGCTCATGCATTTGTCAGTCTTAAGTTCAATAACGTGGTTAACATTGCGATGTTGTAAACTCTTGTTACAATGGAGCCAGAAGCGCTGTTCTTAGAGGAATCCAGCCCTTGTTACGTTTTGCCAGTTTACACGGGCAAAAGAAATAACTGCAGATACCATAAAACAAATTCTTTTCCTTGCAATTTGCTTTCAGGTAACAAAGTAAAAAACAAACAAAAAATGTCCTCTTAGAAAGTTTTTAAAAAGAGCTGGGGCGGGAGGGGGGGGTGTTTTGTTTTTTGTTTTCTTTTGTTTTTTAATTCTAGAGGGAATACACTTCGAAAATCTTCATTTAATTGTAGGCTACTTGGAGCTAACTTTTTTTTTTTTTTCTTTTTCACTAAGGTCAACCGATTTAAACTAGAAAGATTTGCCTGGCTCTGTGACTGGGAACGTCTGAAAGCACTTCAAGCTTCAGTTTTCACTTCTGTTAAATAGGACTAAAACCTTACATGGATGCTGTTGAGATTAAATGCCTTTGAACATATTTGAGAAACTGACCGGCTACCAAAATTAATCACAAAGGAGAAGGTTTTAGATGAGGGAAACCTCCCATATTAATCCAGGCACACAACATTCCTTAATGATGTATTCTTGACAAAAATGTTGAACCTGAATATAATCTAATCAAGACTTTAGATCTAACCTCCTCCAGTTTTTAGGGACTGGAGGAACCAGTTAAATGACAGTCCCCAGGAAGACAATCAGATAAATCCCAAACCTGAGGCATTCTGTAAGATAACCAGCTTTGTAGAAGATAAAACATAAAGATGAAGGAAAATAGATGTCATAAGAAAGGATCAGGGGGTAATTGTTCTAAATTATTAAAAACAACTTAAAAGGCACAACCAAATCGGATTTTATTGGTTTCTGGTTCTGCGGGGAGAAAAAGCTCAGCTTTTTAAAAGACATTTGGGGTACAGTTAGGGAAATTAAAAATGTACTGGGATTAGATATTAGGCAGTTATATGTTTCAGTGCAATTTTGGTATGATCTCTATGAAGGAAAACATCTTTAAAATTTGGAGAAATGTGCTGAAGTATTTAGGAGTCAAGAGTCATGATGCTTGTAGGTTTCTTTGAAATAGTTCAGAAAGGACAAGAAAGATAATAACGGAGTGAGTCAGCCAAGAAAAAAGTAATACATGTTTTGAAATGCACACACATATCTGTATCTAAATATCTATGATCTATATATCTATATACAAAGCAAATATGGCAAAAAGTTAATTATTGAATGTAGGTAAGAAGTATATTGGGTTTATTGTGCTATCTTTTCTCCTGCTAACCTTTAGTTTATATCTGAAATATTTTTTGAAGCCTGAGTTAAGCTGAGTTGTTGTTGTTACCCACCACTGCCTCCAGAATACAAGTAGCTTTCTTAGCCTGGCAAATGAGACCCTTGACAAAATGGCATCATTTCTTTTTTCCAGTGTCTCTCTTAATCTGTTGCTCCAATTAAATCAATCCACTCATCTTTATCACATTTGCCCTAGCCATTCTCAAACTGGAGCCTTTATATACTTTTTTCTCCTTTCAGTGCCCAACCCTGTGAATGTTCTTCCCATGCAGTTTCCTCTGATTTCCCTCCTAGAAGTAATTCTCCTTCCTCAGGATCCAGAATTTTCCATGAGATTGTCTTAATTTATAATTACTTACGTTCCTGCTACATTGCCCCTCTGTGTTCCTCTAGTGGGTGAGCCATGTCTTTTACATACTCAATTCCTTCCATCACAGCACGCAGTCTAACATACTCATCCGTTTAACAAGTATTTATTGTGCGTCTATTATGTAGTCCCCAGGCTTCAGTGAAGTGGTAAAGACAGTTGCTAATGTACAGCTAAGCACTAATTCCTCCTGGAACATACGGGATCTTAGGGGCAGATATTATTAAACAGGAAGCATACACTTGAACATATGCAGCATTTTCATAGAGAAGATATGTGTAGTAATTATGTACTTATGTACCATACTGTGGAGGACAGCCAAGGAAAGAGAATAACTAACAGGTGTAACCTGTTTCCAACAGGGATGTGGTCTCTTTAGGAAATCGAGGTGGGGGTGCTAGGAAGGACTTAGGGAAGGAAAGAATGGAGATGCCCATTCTTGTGTACAGGACTGAGAAGGGAAAGACGGTAACTAAGGTGATGGATAAGGGATGGAGCGCATAGACCTACCAGGCCTCATAAGGAGTTTGGGTTTTATTCTAAGTGAATGGGAAGCAATGGGAGGGAGTAGAGGTAGTGACCCCAAGTTTTGTTTAAAACCATCACTTTTTGACATGTAGCGTCACGAAAACGGAGAGGAGGCAGCACTCAGGAATCTTCTGCAGTATGTTAGAAGAAATATGAATGACTTGATGAATGTGGTGTTGACAGAAATGGAGAGAATTGGACACATTTCAGATGTTTTGGGGAAAGTTGATAGTATTAGCCACGTGATAGTGTGAGAGATCATTACAAGTTAATACTGACGTTTGATTTCTTCGGGGCGTCACAGTCCTCATCCTTATGTCACTAGCTCGAAACTGGATGACCTTTTATGTGTCCTTTTCTTTTTCCCTTTTCCAGTTTTTCGGACATATAATGACCCAGAATACTGGGAGAATTTAAGGTGTGTACTGTGACGACTTGATACACGTGGATATTGCAAGATGATCATCACAGTAAGGTTAGTAAACACATCCATTCCTTGACAAACTAATTTTTTATGCTGAAATTTAAGATCTACTCCCAACAGTTTTCAAGTATATAATTCAAGATTATTAACTGTAGTTGTAAATATAATCCCCCGACTGCCAAGTGTTGTCTACATCTATCCCAAGAACCTGAGTTCAGGACCCACATTGAGGGAGGGGAACAACCAAGATGAACAACTAAATAAAAAAATAAAGTGCTTCTTTCTCCGCTCTTCCTATCTGCCTGCCTCTGCTCAATTTCCTTCCTGCCTGCACCTTTCCTTTAAAAAATATTTATAAAATATATATAGTCTCAGAACGGATCCTTCCTATAACAAAGTTTGTAGCCATTGACTAATATTTTTTATTTCTTTCACACCCAGCCAACTTCCCTCCCCTGGTAATCACCATTCTACTGTTTCCATGAACAACATATAAGTAAGTTCAGGTGGGGTTTTTTTCTGACTCATTTCACTTAGCATCATGCATGCCCACAAGGTTCATACACATGCACGCGTGCGCACACACACACATTACATTTTCTTTATCGTTACATCCGTCAATGGACATTTAGGTTGTTTTCACATTTTAGCTGTTTTAAATAATGCTCCAATGAACATGTGGGTGCAGGTAATCTTTGAGATAGTGATTTCATTTTCTTTGGATACTTTTCCAGAAGTGGGAATGTCTAATCATATGCTCTTTCTATTTTTTAATTTCAGGAACCACCATATTTTGTGCACCCTTTCTTCACTGCTCTAGATACTTTCCCTTTTTACCTGATTTTAAGCTAGCCTCGAAAGACTCTAGTCCATGATCCAAAATTCTCCTCACAGAACAGTGATCAAAAGAATCTTCCTAAAATGTTTAGTCCTTACCTGGCTTCTCTGCCAGGTGCGCCCCAACAGCCCCTTTAGCCAACAGAAATGATCGATGCGCCAGTGTGAGGGTCTTTGCGTGGATATGTTTTCCACTCAGTTGAGTCAGCTCATGATTTTTCCTCCTTACTCTCCGGTTTGGCACTGGCTTGCTCTCCTCACCTTTGTCAAGTGGCTGTTTAATATTGGACATCTTAGCAATGTAATGCAAGGTAGCTCTTTTGTTCCCCAGATTTACCATAACTTCTGTATAATCCATACAAAAAAAAATTCTAACTGGAAAAAGTAATTTGTGGTTTCAAAAGACAATAGGAGGCACATCCTGATGACTCAGGCGTTAAGTCTGACGCTCTGGTATGGTTCACGTAAAGCTTAAGAAGAGTTCTGGACCTGGGATGGGAGTGAACCCAAATGAACAACTAACTAACTAAACAACTAAGTAAATGAAGTGCTTCCTCCTCCTCTCTTCCTGCCTGCGCCTTTCCCTGAAAAACAAACACAGAAGTGTTTCCCTCAACGGAGTTGAGCAGAAATTCAAGTTAGTCTTATGTCAGCTTCCCACAGAACTTTACCGTGGAGTGCTTTTAGGCACACAGTGCGCGGATGAAGGAAACCGAGAGTGAGCTGAGATGCACTTGCAGCTGAGGCCTCAGCGATGGGCGCTCTGGAGGCGGGTTGGTCTGTCCCAGGAGTCCAGCTCTAAGACAAGATGGCCGGGCACTTACTCAGCAGCCCTACACAGTTACTGCACATGGGCTGCCTCCAAGGACAGGCATAACCTAAAGCATCTTCCTCCTGGACAGGGCCAGTCCCAGAGACAGAGAGGCTCAGCTGTGCACCAGCAGCCACTGACATCAGCAGCAGCCAAGGACCTGGCCCTAAAGAGGGGATCTTGGCGCAACTCCAGAGCATCCTGGATAATTCCATCACTTTTCCCTCACAGGTCAGGATTGAAGATTATGTGTTTCCCTTAATGTCTGTGAAGGAAAAAGCACAGTGAACACCTGGCGGACGCTGGAGTTGGTGGGAAGCCTGGTATCTGGAGCTACAGTTAGCGTCACTCATTCACGCGTTGCCCAAACAACTCTGTGGCCCACTAATGCCGGCACTGCGATGAGCAGTGGGAGGGCCGGGGAGTGGATGCTCTCTGGTGAGCAGGGGTGGTCTGCCTGCCTCCCTTGCCGCTGTCTCATTTTTCCTGGAGTGAGAGCTGTATCTGACCTTTTGGTCTTGCTCTTCAGCTCACGTTTGTGCAGCAGTGACATTCCCAGACACGAGGACATGTGAAAGGGAGGAACTGCCAGTCCATCAGGACAGGTTCCCCAGCAGTCTGGCGAAGGGGCTGTAGTGTGCGGTTATGAGGAAATGTTTGCTTCTAGAGCAAGAACCATATACTTAGTGGACTTTGTGGGCAATGAATGGAGTCACTATAAAATTATTTAAAAAGGAGCTGCCTATGGACAGGGAAAAATGACCTCCCTAACCCCTCCCAGGAGGGACAACTGGTTTACTGAGGCACCGTAGGAAGGGCTTATGACATCTCAGGACCTGGAGTCCTCAGTCTAAAACCTGTTTTTGCTTAGTGCTGTCTTGGCCTGTTCGTTCAACCTCTCACCAGTTTCCTTCTACTGTTGTAAGAGCATCTATATCTCAAGGTTTGGGAGAAGGATTAAACACGCACAGTGTGTCTGGCATATAAATGATGAATAAATGCTAAATGTAATGACAATTATTTAAGACTGTCTAAGCAGCACCACCTCACAAACCAAGTGGGACCTGCATGTCTTCCTTGGGGGTATTAGATATGCACAGAAAAGTCTAGAAATGTTGGGATTTAAACAGTACATTAAATTGAAGGGGAAAAAAGGAATACTGGGACTTTACGAGGTAAAATGGATTAATAAAGTGATGTTCACATTTTTTAAGCACTTTCATATATAATTCCATTTATTGTTCCAATCCCAAGTGTTTTACCACTCTTTTTACAGACGGGGAATCTGAGACTCCACCAAGTAACGAGTAACACGTGAAAGCACAGCCAGCTTTCACACACAGGCATGAATAGGCCTACAGTGTTACCCGGTGTCCTTCATCCTACTCATGCCTGGGAATCTTTATTTTTCCTTAATAACACAAGCAATTCTAATAGTCGAATCAGCTGCCATCAACACAATGAAGTAACAATTGATTTAAGTTTGGTAACAGAAAAGGAAGTTTCTTTTATTATGAAAAGTCTCACTGCCCCTGCAGTCACTCCCAGAAATTATCCCAACATTTTCGGGCTACACAAACCCTGCTGTTTCGCACCAGATGATCATGTATGGCCCTTTTAGAAAGTGGGTGTTGTAGGGAAAACGTCCCTCACATTTGACTGCTAGGTCTTGTCCTGTGCTGGGTTTCTGCATTTGTGGAGCTCACAGACGGATGAATCAATCAATCACCTGTGACTACTTTAAAAAATGCATTGCTAAATATCGGGGCAGGGTGGGACACGGAGTCTAATTTCTTTTTTCCTTTTCAAAATGCCTACTGAAAATGAAGACATTAAAATCCAATCAGGCGCAGCCTGGTGGCTTGGTTCTTAAATCTGTGGCCTCCAATGGGTACAGTTGACATATATACCAAGGACCTGAGTTCATGACCTGGGCCTAGAAAGAGCAACCAAGATGAACTGCTAAATAAATGCTTCTCCCTCCTAGCTCTTCCTCCCTGCTAGCCTGCTATCCTTCATTCCTGCCTGCACCTTTCCTAAAAAAAATAAATAAAAATAAAAAATCTATCAGAAGAGTACAGCTCTATCTTTCAATGCTGGTAGCTTTTCAGCTGCTCCTAAGTGAAGCATGGACCCAAGAATAGGAGACTTCCCACTTGTACTTCTCACAGTGAACATTGTCCTACAGAAGCAAATGATAGATGGCATCCAACTCGGTGAAACTCCAAAAGTTGAGTCTGGACCTTCCTCATGACTGACAGGACAACTTTGGTGAAAGCCTGATGGCTGACACTTAGGCCAATTCAACAGTTGGGAAATAAGTAATTGTGTGTAAACATGGAAGTTTATTGGGAGAGGTAGCTTGAACCTATCAAAGTGGTTTGTTCCCCCCTCTACTGCTCTATCATGGAATTGTTCAATCAGGGAACACCGGCCCACATCTCTCAGGATAATCACCTTGCTTTCATATGACTTTTGCAGACTTCTACCGCATCGTTTGCTACAAAGCCAAATGTATTGGTTCTGAAGTCAGGCACCAACAGAGCAGACACTTGCCCTGCTAGAAACCAGGCAACTGTTCTTAGGAGTTTCCAGAGATGAACTCACCTCCCAGCCCCCTGAGATAATTGACAGCAATCCATGCTCACTGAAGACAATTTGACAAGGATGGAAAAGCAGAACAATAACCTATACAGCCCCTCCCCCAAAAGACAACCATTGCTATTTGATCATCTTTGTCAGCATTCTTTTCCCCCTTTTTTGCCCTCCACACAAATGAAGTCATATATATATATATATATATATATATATATATACACACACACAGAACCTACTTCATACTTAACATTATGCTATTGGTATTTTTCCATGTAATTAAACTCTTCAAAACTATTTTTAAGGATTTTTCTTCCAATATAAGCAATACATTTCTATAAAAAATTGAGAAAATACTGAAAAGCAAAAGAGCAAAAAGATGCTTTCCTCCCCCCTCATACTGTATCATAATCACCTTGCCTGGTTAAATTTCTACCTAAGTGCCCATGACACATGGTTATCATTTAACCATTATTGTGATGTTGGATATCAAGGTTCTTTCTGATTTTTTTTTATTACAAATAATTCTGTGCTAAGTTATTGTTTTGGAATCTTTCCACTAGGGATTTTAAGTCAAGCACATTAGCCAAAGGCTATGAATCCTTTTGAAGCTGCTCACATGGTCAAAGAATTTTCCAAATGTAGAAATTGACCCCACCAGTGTGAATGGCAGCCCATTCTCATTAGCATTATTATACAAGTCAATGCAGGCATGCCCTGGTGGCCTAGTGGACAAACCCACCCCCTCTGCTGGCTGCTCCCCTGCATCCCAAGGACCTGGGTTCATGACCTGGGCCAGGGGCAGCCACCAAGAACAACTAAAATATAAAGAATAAAATGCTGCTTTCTCCTCTCCCTGCTTGCCTGCCTGCCTACTCACCTGCATTCCTCTGATCCCTTTCCTTTAAAAAAACAAAATATTGGAAAAGTGAAAATTTCTAATTTTTTATTTCCTTGGTTCCTTGTGGGGATGAACTTCATGTTTATTCACTTGCAGTTTGTTTGACAACTGCTATTCAAAAGTCTGCTAACCGACTGCTTCTCAGGATCTTCTTATGTAAGATGACATTGATACCAGCTTTCAAGTCACACGCCATAGTATATTATAAATTATTATAGCATATCACCTAATTTTTGACATATATTAACAGGGAGGTTACTATCGCTCTCGTTGGTTACTCCAAGTCTTAAAAATGACTTAAAACACCTACAACAGTTTCTGGTAAATATTACAACATTCCAAAACCAGGCGGTATTGTAAGCAACTGTAAACTCTGAACGTTGTAGCCACTTCTGAAACTCAGTCTTTTGCTCGGAGGAACAGGTGCTGGACGAGGGAACTGTCAAACTGTGGAGGACTGTCATCTGCAGAGGAACAGGGAGGATGCACAGCGGAGTTCCCTCCTGGCTCCCACAGCTCGCCTGCGCCTTCAACGGGGGTGCTGCGCCCGGATCTTTCAGGGCTTCCTCACTCCCATCCTGCATGGAGTCCCCTGGAGACTGGGCACGCAAAGGCACCGCAGGCCAGTTCACCCTACGAAAACTGAGCTAGCTAATGAGATCTTTTCTGTAAGGGGTGTGAGTAAGTATTTTACCATGGAAGTTATATTCCCACTGAAGACCATCATGCCGGAGGCCCCTGCACTGCTGCTCCCTGACTGAGTCACCTCCTACTCCCCGGGAAGAACTGTTCATTGGGAAAAAGCTTTATGTAAGCTGCACCCAATTACGTTAAATCATCTCCCACTCCCTTTGTAATCACATTTATCTTTTTTTTTTCTGCCTTTCTCTACTTGTTTGCTAAATCTCTCATTCCCCAGGTCTCACATGTTTATTACTGAATCAACTTACTAATGCAGAGGCATAAAAAAATCATTTTTACAATGAAACAGAGGGAACCATGGAGGGGATCATGTTGAGTGAAATATATCAGCAAGGAAAGGATAAATACAGGACGGTTCTACTCAATGTGGAATATAATGAAATGAACCAGATAAACTCCAAGAAAAAACTCAGGACACAAGATGGTGGCTGCCAGGGGGGTGGGAGGGGGAGGGATGGAAAGAGGGAATAGGTAGTGGCAACAGACCCTGGAACTCTGGTGGAAGGTATGGTGTGAAATATAGACTGCGATGCAGTTTCAAAACCCAAAATGGAATTTAGCATTGATAATAGTAATATCAAGAAATATTGCTATAATAAGATATCCAACTGTCCAGATTGGGATGTTTTCAGCGTGATGTGGTTCAGACTAGAGACTTTGATACAAAAAATAAGTACAAGGGTCATTTCACATTAAGTCCTTACAGACCCAGCTTGGGGTTTTAAGGTCTCCTCTTGGAATGGTTATCTGATTTCATTGGTTTTCATTACCATCACATTTCATCAATAAAACGGGGGAATGGGATGATGATTCTGCTTTTGTTTCTTGGTCAGGAATCTTGTGATCCTGAAAGTTTTGTGAAAACACAAGGTGAGGAAAACTCAACTGCACATATGATGGTGGAGAAAGGGAAAGGGTGAAATTTTTATCTTGAGCATTTTAGAGGAAAAGCGACACTTGTCTGAAAGAATTAATATAAAGAATAAGCAACTTCTTATCACTTCCTTTGAGGAGATGAACTGTGAGGTCTATGTCAGAGATAGGGAGACACTAAGCCTGAGGACAGCATGTGGCCAAACTGAGACAAAGTTGCCTAAAGACAGGATGGAGATGTGTGCAGTCTAAGGAATATGTAATTCTTTTGTAGCTGAAATGGGATGGGGAAAAACAAAATATCCTAGGTTTTTAAAGGAAACATAGCATGGAAACAAAAGATCTTTATCTGTTCCCCCTTATGACAAAATAAAAAAGGTTAAAACATCAGGTTATAATATCACTACCAACCCAACACCAGAAGGCTTCCCCTTCTATGTAAAAATGATAGAAACCCATTACAAGTCATGTTCAGAAGTAACCATAAAGGAGAAATATATGCACAGCTGTTTCAAGTATACAATTTGTTTTTATTTACAATATCCTAGAAAAATGTAAATTTATAAATTTTAATTTTATTAATTAAAACAAAACAAAAAAGATAAAGCACAGAAAAGGAAGAGATGACAATCAAGTGTTTACTTGATCAGTTGTGAGGGGACAGGAGGAAAAAGACGCACGTGGAGGATCAGAAGATGGTGGCAGAGCGAAGCTAGGGGACATCACTGGAGAGCAGCTGGCAGAGCCTGGGCTGTAGAATGGGATGGGACGGGACGGGACAGGACGGGACGGGACGGGACGGGACGGGACGGGACGGGATGGAGATGCAGAATCAGGATAGCTGGTTAGAACGGAGAAGTTTACTGTTGTACAATATATGTGTGTGCAAAATGTTTGTTCTCTTCAAATAACATAACTGGCCCCCTCCCTACCACTACATTCGAGAAGGTGAGAACAAAAAAGCCTATCAGGACAGTCATGTAAAATTAATTCAGATTTCATTTTCTTGAGGGCTATAATCACTAGGGATCAGAACCCCATCCTGGTAGATTGCTGAATGAGAGGAGGGGGTTAAGTGAAAAGGATCACGGCATGCTGTTCCCTGCTGGGATTCATCCAGGGCCCATTCTGGAATGGGACCTGAATGAGATGAAATAGCAGGGACAGCAGTTCTGCCAGTGGAGTTG
Organism: Solenodon paradoxus; assembly: GCA_004363575.1. NCBI lineage: Eukaryota > Metazoa > Chordata > Mammalia > Eulipotyphla > Solenodontidae > Solenodon > Solenodon paradoxus. The sequence continues at coordinate 104,108 of RJWH01001115.1, forward strand.
CGTAGACTGCAGAGCATGCCAAGCACAGCTTCCATGGTGACGTTGGGAGGTTTCCACCCATGACATAAAAATGGGGGAGAGAGAAGTAAAAAGCATGGCTTACTGAAGTTGTCTCAGGAAGACGGAGCGAGTGTGCAAAAGCTACACTGTGGAAGCAGGCTGTAGGTCACCTGGGGCATTCTGACACACACTTGAGGGGACAGGCTCAAGTACATAGTAGTTGTCGTAGGAAGAAGCCTTAACCGTGTGCTGTCTCCAGAGGTGGATAGAAACAAAGGAAATACAAGGGGGGGAGGAGGAAAAGGGCTTCTTAGCCTAGAACTGGGCACCAGCCAATGAGGAATTCAGATTTTATTAAACGTGCTGCGTACCCTGTATTTATAGCAAAACAAGTAGAAGCCATCAATAACAAGATGGACTAGAAACAAATTAAAAATACATCAGCTGGTTTGTGTTTAGGAGGGATGTGTCAAGTAAACATTTCAATCTAAAGCTGGTTCTCTAAGGGTCGTTGGGAGACCACACAGACTTAAGTAGAGGGACGTCTGTGTTTATACTGATACCTACTTAATTGGCTCGCCTATCATCGCATCAATATGGGGCAGTAAGACGTCAACAGGATGAGGGAATGAGTCTTTTGGCAGGCTACATCTACTCTGAACTGAGCAGCGGTGGCGGATAAAGGGAGATTATATTCGTGTCTCTAGGGCAAACAAAACGTAAAACCGAGAAGACTTGAGTGAAAGGAGAACATGCTGAATTGTAACACAGACAGTAAGAAGAAACCAGCAGAAATATCACCCAGCCAAATTTCACAGAGCTGTGGGGAAATTCCTTTAGAGACAACCCCCGTGCACAGGACTCGGTCCTACAAGATGCTCTGGGGAATAAGCAACCTTCCCTCCCTCAATAACAACACTCCATTGGTGATGGCAGCAGTGCAGGTGACAGCCAAAAGGAGGTACAGGGCACATTTGGAGATCCTTTATCGTATCCCTTGAACTAGCCTGTGGGTATAAAGAGAGAAAGAAAACTTGTTTATACAAATGAGTTTAAAACAGAGGACAACCTTTTGCATTAATTGACATCTTTGGAAGACATCTCATAATAAAGCAGCTCAGTTACCACTCTTCCCTTAGCAGTGAGTCACCTGGAAGGATGCTGCTGTGCCCAATACAGTGTTCGGTACCCAGCAGACTCATTTGATAAAGGGCTCTAATCTCTTCCACCAAATTCAGTCCTAATGTCCCCCAAACGTCACCTTCTCCTAACTTCTAAAGTGCCAACTTCAATGAGACGTGACACTCATTTCAAACTTACTGCAGTTTCGTCTCCAGCAAGTTCAGTTTCTGTCGGTCAACATAGCGAGAAAAGAGGGAAACCAGGTTTGTGGGGATGGAGATTGGCTTGGCCAGGGCTGCTTGGGGAATCCGCAGAAGTTCCCGGGTCGCCGTGAACATCACCTCCGTCCTGACAGGGAAAATCGAAGATAACGACATGAGAAAGAGAAAGGGAAGATTGCCTGAGACAAACGAAATACATACAGCCCAGACTGACCACTGGTTGTTTTGCATGGATTCCGCAGCAGTGTCCGAACTCTGCAGGTCTTCCCCGCGGCTCAAGACGACGAGGAGCAGTGACAGGCCAAACTACAAGAGGAGAGAGAGGGAATCGCACTCAGCATTGCAGCTAACCTCTGCCATAGCCGAAGGGGTCACCGCATTCAATGGAGAACAGCACAAACTCAAAATTACTCCACTGCTGTGTTTTTTGGCAAAACTGGGTCAAGAGCAGATGCCCATGGGCTAAGAAGCTGTATCTTTGTCTCCTGGCTTTACCTCTGGACAGAGAAACCTAAAACTGTGTCCTCTCTGCTCCCCCACCCGATCTGAGATGAAAAGATGGGTTTTCCCTGCCATAGATAATGTGAGAGTTAGCTCTTCTCCTATTTCCTAGAACAGAAATGGATTAAAAAGGAAAGTCAAAGACAAGCTTTGATATGGAAAATTAAAGTTCACAGAAAGAAAAACATTAAGTAGAATAAGACATTTTGAATTAAGAAAAAAGGTGTTAGACCTATGGGAAAATGTACATAGAGAAGAATGAAAGGAAAACTTCCTTAAAAAGAGGATATACCTGGGCGTGCCCTGGGGGCCTAGCGGTCTAGCACACCTGGGAGCAGTCCCACACGCATCCCAAGGTCCTGGGTTAATGGCCTGACCGGGGGAATAAGCAGTATGAACAACTGAAAAAGATTTTCCTCCTCCGCTCTCTTCCTACCTGCATTCCTGCCTGCACCTTTCCTTTAAAAAGAGGGGGAAAACAACAACAACAAAGAGAATATCTCTCTGGAAACATAAAGCTTAGGCAGGATAGGGGTAGAATGAAAATACAAACCAGGACAAGCCCTAGGCAGAGTGTCTGATTCACTGGTATAACGGAGGAGGAAGGAAAGCTGGGGTCACTTTGAGATTCTATCCCACCTTTCTGAGTTCACTTCATAAAGGATAGCACTGCCTTTCCACAAAAGTTCTCTTCATTTTAGTTAGGAAAACAGCACTGGGTTGTTTTAAAATTTTGTCTGACCTTAAAACTAAATGACCCAACGACATGAAGGTGCCTCACTGCTCAGTGTAGAAGCCGCCAACCCTGCCTGCAGCACTGGCATCTCAGCCTGTGGGGCACTAGCCTTCAAGGTGGCGCTGTTGTAAGGGAAACATGAAATGCAGTGCTGTGCTGCCTATAGTCTTATGATCGAGACTGCTAACTGACTAATACACCGTCCTTCTCATTAGGACACTGGATTTATTCCTGGTGACAATGTCTGAGCTCAAAGGTGATCCCGCCTTCCTGCAGGTAAGTGGGACAAAGGAATGCTGGCCAGTGAGATCCTCGAACAGGTTGGAATAAGGAGGACCAAGACTGAATCCACAATCTGGGCCTCTTTCTGCACCTGCCTTCCCGATGCAAAGTGGAGCCTGGAATTCCACCCCCATCGTGACCACGAGCGGCCGTGAGCATGGGAATCACTAAGGCGAGCAGGAGGCAAATGATGGAGCTGAAACCCTGACACCACTGGGGAGCAGCTACCCCTGATTTGTCCTACACAGACATTCTGTTTTGCTGAAACCACTGTTATTTCTAGTCTCTGCTAGCAGGAGTTTTATGTAACTGCCGACTGAAAGATATCCTTTTATAATTGCCCAGCAGTCATTATTTTTATTTATAACTCAACTGGAAACCTCACAAAGTCCAGGGACACAGAAGGGCAAGACCACCTTGTTCTGGAGCACGGCAGTGAGGTGAGGACTGGGGGGTGCTGGTGCAGCTGTGCTCTGAGGTAGGTTCATTAGCTGTTGCAGAAGGCTGGTGACAGTCACTGATGGAAGATGATAGAGGAGGAGAGAGAAGGGACTCAGTAAGCAGGGCAGCACCTACAAAAAAATAAACAAGAGCATTATGTCCTGGCACCTCTTGCCTGGGTCACGCTCCAGGGAGCAGGGATGAAAGGAGGCTCCGCTGTAACCTCAACGGCCCACGGCAAGGTTTACCTCAAAAACGCTGACAAATCGTGCGGACACCATGACTTTCTCAGTAATGGATTTTTAAGATATTTACTTCAAACTTTTCAAGTCAATTTTCATAGGAACTGCCTTGACTTGTGAACCCAGTGGAAAATCACTTCTCAATTACAGCAAGATTCATGATAAAACATGGGTGTTTTAATTCATTCTAGCTATATTTAAATTGCCTACAATGTGCCAGACACCCTGGGCTAAAAATAGATGGTGAACAGTATACAAAAACCCTCAAGGACCTAAAGTGTGGTGCGGAAGACATGAGCAAACTGGCAATTTCAACATATTGTGAAGAGCAGCCTCTTAGAGGCAAATTCCGAGTGTTACAGAAGTGTTTTCAGGCTTCCTTGTATCTTCGTTTATATCTCTCTATGAGCTCAGTGAGAAAATAGAGAAATGATAACCCAGTTTTACTGATTATTTGAGAAACTGAGATCAGAACCTTGGTGTGAGTTACACTGCTCGTAGCAAGAACCAGAATCCAAGGTTGAATGCTTGTCTACACATTAGCTGCCTGAGCCAGAGGGGGACAAGGCTGTTCAATTCTAATCACGAGTCATTCATTCCTTCTTAATGCCCAGATGAGAAAGTTAAGACAGAGATACCAATATGGTGGAGCTTTAGCCCATGAAAGAAAAGCAAGGGTACTTCCGGGCACTCAGCGCCCACAGCGTAACACGTGATGGCTGGTTTCACTTTAAATGACATGCAGAGATGGAGAGTGGACTTTTTATGATCTACTACTGTAAATAGGCAAAGTTCTAAAAATTAAAGCCTTCTAAAGATACACGAAAGTACAAACAATAGTATATAAAGTTCATGTCCCTATCACTAAACTTCCGAAATGAAATGATCAACATTCTGCCAATCTTATTAAATCTAAATCTCCTCTTATATTATCATGTCATCTATAAATACTTCAGTTGGTGTCTCTACCAAAATTCCTCACATTACTATACTCAAAAAAGTAATAAAAATTCTTTAATATCATTTAGTATCTACTTCAAATTCAAATTTTCCAATTGTCTCAAAAGAAAAAACAAAGAAGAATCCTGTCCACCCCCAGGTCTCGAACCTGGTCCTGGGGCTTGACACAGCCTGCACATGCCAGCTGCCTCGGCTATAAGGGTGAACCCTCAACAATGTTTGTCTTTTCTTTCTCTCTCTTTTTTTTTATTTTTTAGCAGCTGATTTATTCTAACCATGATTCAACAAGATCCACATGTTGCATTTGGCTGGGTAAAGCTTTTAAATCTGTCAACAGGTCCTTTGTCACTGGCAGTCTCCCTTTTCTCAAGACATTTATTTATTGAAAAAACTGGGCCCTTTGTTTCAGTCTGCATCTGGCTAATTGTACCTCTGTGGTATCACTTCATAGGTTCCACTACTGTTAATTTTTTAAAAAACAAAAAATAAAAGTACAACAACAGTTAGAAGGTTTTATTATATTTAAGTCAATGGCAGGGTATGCAAAAAACCCCCCAAGCCCCCCGAAACAATGAGAAAAGACCTGGCTATGCTATGTGCTCTACATCGCAGCGAGTGACACACTGTCTGGCTGCTCCCCTAAGTGGTGTCAGAAGTGGTCAGTGGTTCCAGGGGTTGTCAGTCCATTCAAACTACTACTGTTAAGTTTCCCTTCCATGTTTCACCTAACGTTTTTAGCATCAGTCATGATTTCTGCATGGAGTGACAGTGATAATTTTTGCATTAAAGTGCAAAATACTGATTTTCTAATAAAGGCTTATTTCCATTTTTTTAAACTAAATTTTGTAGTAGTGGGTTGATGGTTCAGCAATCTCTAAAGATGAAAAATTTATGATTTAGTTACCGTTACGAACTCATTAAATGTATTTGATATATTTCAATCCATTGCTGTCATTTTTCTTTCTGATGCAAATAAATGATCACGTTTCATGAATTGAAGCCCCTTCAGATTATCCTGTACATCTCTTACACAGGACCCTAATTTGCTTTTTTAGTTTTCTTGCTTTCTGGTACAAGATTATTCCAATATTATTTTGCATATTTTATACAGTGATTATGTCAAGAAAATGGCATTTACAGATACGGTCTATTACCCTTTCATGCATAAAGGTCATACCTTAGCCTCTGTATTTCACCAAGTTCTCCTCGCTAGCAGGCAATTCCACAAAGGCAGGTAATTTTGAATGGCTAGTTCCTAGCATCTAAAATTAGGTCCTGTATTTCTAGGTCTGCTACAAAGTGCTGCACACATTATCTGCCAAGTGCACTCCCAAACTCGTTTTCCCTGATGAGTTCCTCTGAGATGGTAAGTGCCTGCTTGATGACCTACAACAACTAAATGCTATAAGGTAGCTCTCACTTTTCAGTCTTGTCTTCTGCTTTCTAGGATAAACCTTACATTTTCCCCCATTTGCAGGGATTAACATAAAAAATATTTTTGCATTAATCCTTCAAAGACAGACTTTCAAAAATGTTTGATTCTAATAATTCCATGCTTTAGTGGATTGGTTACTTTTCACTTTGTAAATGTAATTGAGTTACGTGAAATCTGGTATCAACTGATCAAGATTTCAGGTTCAGTTATGGATGAAACCATCTCAATTCAACTTTTATTACCTGTATTATCATGAGTCTGCAAGATGTGCAGACAAGTTTTATTATCAGCTAACTACATGAAAAGATAAACAGTGTAATAATTCATGTGATCTAGAATGGGCAAAGGCAAAAGAGCTCTGGCTGTAAATGTCTTCTGTATCTAACTACGGACTGCTTGGGAACTGGAGGGTCTCCATTAAAGGTATTTTTAGCTAACTGGGCCAACTTTTAAAAATTGGTGATGCCACATTATAAGTCAGGTATGTTTTCCTATATTGTGGTTTACTCCTTTTTTAAGTCAAATAGACATGAGGAAAGAAGACAGTTAAATCTTAGTATCAGTATAAATTATCCAATTTTGTTGAATTAGATTTTTTTTTAAACCCAAAGTCATCCAGCAGGGTAAATGTTTTATGCTTAGCAATTTAGGGAAAAATGTGGCAATTTTGTAGTTTTTGAGACTATCGTTCTCTTCAAGTGCCAGTGTTTTAAATAGCATTCCTGTAATATTACATGCTTTTGTGATGGAATGCTTTTTTATTAAATCTTATGACTAGGATTCTTTCCAATTGTACTTGTTTATGTGATTTCAGGAAGAATACTGAACATCTGAGTCTTAGATGATACTAATAAATAATTACAGATATTTAAAATTTTTTTCCCTCCAATCCATTTTCATTCTTGAAATCGTTAAGAAATGTACTCATCTCATCCCATTTCACTTTCCCCAGTGATAACTCCTGAACTCATTAAATTTTTCTGCACATCCTAAAATTTCAATAACCATATTTTTCATTCTTATTCATTTAAATGGAATAATTTTTAACTCTTTTATATCATATTGCTTATAAGGTATTATTTGTTTAGCATTACTTGTTTTCTGGGGACTACTGCCAGATGGTTATTGCTTAACTTGTAGTTTATGCTAACAGAGTCACGCTTGTAAATTCCATTATTCTGAATCTCTTACTAAATAATATTGCCCCTTCATGTCTCCTTATCTATTTCTCGATTTGAATTTGTAATACTGTAAATTTTGCTAATTTTTAAGTATTACTACACAGATAAGCAAGGAGCAACTCTGACCAAGAGTTAACTTGCAAACTTGATAATCCTGTTTCAAATTCCATCTGGTGCAGATCATGATAAAAGTTATTTAAAAGCACTGGCCTGATTCCTGTGGGACACCACTCAACTTAGACTTCAGGCAAATGTTCAACTACTGAAAACAGCCAAGTGACACTGGAGAGTCAGCAAAGTAACCAAGACCAGAAGTTTGCAAACTTCAGTGAGCATCAGATTCAGCTGGGGACCTTGTTATAGGTCCAGAAACAATAATCTTCCCTCTGTAAATTCTGATCCAGTCTGTGATATGCTGGATTATCTGTTTCGCAAGTAATTCTGATGCAGACTAGTTTTAGATAGAAGTCAAGATGAAGTTGCTACTTTCTTCCCGTTTATAGAAGCACGGTCTGCTGCACTGAAAATGGCATTAAAAGTGTAGCCTGACACGGCCTGGAGGCCTAGTGCATAAGGCAGCTGGATGCGCATCCCAAGGATCTGAGTCTAAGACCGGGGACATGGGGAGACAACCAAGATGAACAACTAAAAAAATACATATGCTTCTTCCTCCTCTCTCTCCCTACTTGCCTACCCCTCTGCTCACCTTCACATTTCCTTTAAAAAAAAAAGCCTGCCTGGACAAGCCTGATGGTTCAGAGGCTAAGATGGCCAAGTTCTTGGTGACCTGGGGCCAGGGAACAATGAAAAATAAGTAAAATTGCTTCCTCTTCCTTCCTTATGATTCTTCCTCCTCTCCCTTTCTCCCTCTTAAAAAATTTATTATATATATCTATATATATCTATATATATATCTATATATATCTATGTATGTTTGCATAGGCATAATAAAGTAGTCTGGCTATAAGTAATCAAACTGTTGAAGATTAGACAAAACAATATGAAAGAACAATGAGGAAGGTACAAAGAAGATGCCAGCACAGGGAATCACCTCATCCTGTGCATCCTTCTTGATAAGGAACGGGAGATTCCTGGCTGTGGTCATGAGAATATCAGCCGCTTGCTCTGTGGAGAGGAAAGGAAGAATACGGGCAACCATTCTCTTCCCTTTTCTGATACACATAATTTGCACAAAGTGGTCATCGCTTGGCCTGCAGGGAAAGAAAAAATGTTAATTTAGGTCAGCAAGAGAGAAGTGGAAAAAAATCTACTTGTTGCCCTCTTCCATGTTATGTTACTGTTATATTCATTTTCACTCTGCAATCAGTTACACTACAATACAAAGCATTGCTTTAATTCTCAACCGAATAGTAAGTAATTTAAGTTTCATAAAAGTAAAAAATCATCATTTGATACATTATATTATAAAACATGGCCCAACTGTATGCATTAATTTACTTTATAATAATTTTAAAGTAAATACGCAAATATTTTAATTCATCAAAATATGAAAAAGATAAGCAAAAAGGAAATAAAAATAATCATAATTTTATTAGTGCTACCACTTTGAAGAATGTTTTTGCATATTTCTTTCATGAAAGAAAAAGGCCCCACAGAATAACAGCTTTGTAACTTGACTTTTTTCACTCAACAACTTCTGGTGAACACGTTTCTGTGTCCACAAATATACTTCAACTACATGCATATTAATGGCTGCTTAGCTTTCCAATCTATAGATAAATCTACATTTATTCAACTGGCTCCCTGTAAGTCCAACTCTAGAAAAGGCTTATTAAATAGGTACTTGTTCTTATGTCCTGTTCTGTCTACGTCTCCAAGTAGAAGACCCATCGTTTCGCTTGAATGGGCAAAGGGAGCTATTAGGAGACACAGTTCTCTTGCATTCATCAGATAAATATTTAGGGTTTATAGAACATCAGCAGGATTCTGTTCCATATACTGGGCGGGAGAGAGATAACAATAGGGAGGAAAATAAAATATTAAGGATCTTAGTCTTCACAGGAAGATTGATCCATATCATACGAGTATTTCATAAAAATTGCAAGGAAGTAAAATATTGAAACTTCCATTTTAGTAGTAAAAAAACACACGAAGATTACAAGGTTGAATATGTTACTAAGCATAACCAGATACAACCTGTAAGCTCAAAATCACAAACCAAACAATATTCCCCACTGTCGACCAGCACCTGTCAGAATCCTTATATAAATGCAGTAGGTATTTAATGAATAAATTAATTAATGAGAAATATTTTTACCCGGTTGGGAAAGGTTATTTTTATATGAAGCAGCATGAGTTAGGCCCAAAGGGCAGACTTTGTGCTCACTAATGTAATGGTAAGGAAAGGTGTCGAAAGGCAGAAAGGTGGGAAGCTGACTGTAGCAGAGGAAGGAGTCCAGTTTCATTTTTCCTCAATGTGCACAGTTCTTACCTCTCTTGTCCAGGCAATTTCCCCCTTAAGTTGTCATACATGCTACAAATTTTGTGCTTTCTATCGTCCATCAGGGCAGGTCGTTCTTCTTCCAAGCTTAGGAGGTAACGCCTTTCATAATCCTCCACATCAAGGAGTAAACTATAGGTCTAGTGAGACACAAAGCAGGTTGGTGTGCAGGTCAGGACTACAGGTTACCAGGTAAATGTCACAGTTGAGGACAAAATGAAACGCATTGTTATGAGATTGGGAAAAAAAAGTAAGTTGTTTTAAATCCAGAAGAACAAGTTCTCCTCAAATCCCATTTTGTGCTTCTCCTTGATCTCGAATCCAGAAGGCAATGACACTAAAATGATTACCTTGCCCATATTTTCCAGAAGCAACAAAACCACTATACCATACACAGTCTGTATTACTGCTACGAGGGATGCCTCCTCTTTGTAAAACAGTATCATTTCAGTTAACTTTAGTGGTGGGTGCCAGGCACTTTGTATGAACTCATTTAACAAATGCTCAATGTAGTCCAGTGAGGAAGAGACTATTATCGCCTCCATTTTTACTGATGAAGACATTGAAGACAGTATAGAAAAGCCTACGCAACTTGCCTTAAGTCACAGACTCAGTTAGAAAAGGAAGAGACATGACTTGCAGCTTGGTTCCACAGTCATGCTCTTAACTACCATACTCATGGCTTAGTAACATACATGGGCTTTACATTTTAAAAACTAATTGCCTAGTTACTATCTCATTTTTCTTACCACCCAGCACCCAGGGAGTACTCAATAAATATATGTGAACCACATTAATGTATAGGCATCACGATGTAACTTGTATTTTCATTTTCATAAAAAGATGATCTGCTCCAAAATACTCAGCTGTTAACAAGTCTGGGCAAAAACCCTAATGCTTCTGATTCTAGCGCACTGTCTCTGTGTGAGGACGCAGGTGAGGGGTGTCTCACTCCTTTCTAGCGTGCTCTGGCACACAGCAGACACGCAACAGAATATATTCATTAATCATCACGTAACACTGACTGCACAGTCTCCTCCTTCTTGTGTGCACATACATTTGACAGGTCCTTCGTTGAAAGTAACTAGAGCAACAAATTCCAAAACTCACTTTCTCAATTATGACAAGCGTTTTCCGTCTCTTGTCCCGAACCTGTTTTTCTTTTGTCTCCTAAAAAAAGACAAGATTATTCAATCTGAATTCTACATTTTATCCATAATAACTTACTGAGAGAGCATATGTATTTCCATTTGTGATAGTACTGAATAGAAAATTCTGACTCTTTTTGACTAGTCATCTAAAAGAATATTAATGTGGATAAAGGCCCCATAACTGATGGAATCAACCCACACAGAATCTAGTAGGTCAAAGGTAATTATAGAAAGCAGGAGATGATGTTATCATGGAAAGTCTTAAAATACAGAGAAAATGATGATTTTTAAAACTCAAGTTAACAGCTGATATGTTTGCAGCCAGAATCAGCCTGTCCAAAGACTCCTGCCACCCAGGTCCTGCTGGGCTGCCTCAGAAGACGAAGGTGCTGACATCTCAGCACAGTCAGGGGAAACAGGGATGCCACAGCACAGAAGTGGTGCCGACACACACTTCCTTAAACACACAACTCTGGACACTTACATCATCTTCACTCCGAGATGTCACAACAGCATCGATCATTTTTCGGGGATTATTCACACTAGAGACGGTAAGTTTTCCCAAAGAGCCCTCGAATTGCACTGCGAGGACAAAACATTTCCAACAGATAAACACTCGGTAATGCAAGCAGGCAGCTTCAAAGAAATTCTGTAGGTCTTCTATTCTATAGTATCTACATGATTATTCTATATTCTATATATATATATAAGTCTATATTATCTAATGTAATTGCTCATCAAAAACTATCCTCCCTCCCACTGGCCACCCACCCCCCACCCCGGTTGCAATAGTAAGTATTTCTTCCTTATCTATTCTAGGGATGCTAGGGATTAGAACGTTTTAAAAAGTGACATCATCTTAAATATTAAGGGATCTAAAAGATCCAGATTTGAATAAAGGTTGCTCTCTGCATTTAAGGATACTTCATAAAACAGTTTCGAACATCTCTGCCAACTAACTGATAAGTTATTTGTATTTTATTCCACAAGCAGCATGCAAGAGCTCTCTTCTTATGGCTGCGGGGCGCAGGACCTTACCGGGCTTATAGGTGTGCTCCAGTTTGGCCACCTGAGGGGTGATGAGCTTGGTGCGCTCCTTTTTAGGACCCTCACCTTGCACTTCTTCAGCAGCTGACAATTTCTCCAGTTTTTCAAAGTAATTCTACCACATTAGAAGATGATTTCAGTGGCAAAAAAGCACAGAATATGGCTGTCTTTATCGTTAAATACGTAACATACTCACAGCAGTAACACAACAACTCTATAAATGTATTGAGCTCCAATTTTATTAGATTGGTAGGAATTTACTTTATCAAGAGACCCCAGCCATTAGAAAGCTTTGTGTAGTCAATGGGAATAACTTTAAAGTCAGACTGCCAATATTCTCAATGGAAAGCCCCAGACTGCTGATGCCAAGGGAACTTGGAAATGGTGGTCTGAGCGCCTCGGTATGTAAGAAATACAAGGTGCAGACACAAACTTTTAGTGCCTAGTGAGGGGCTCTTCAGCTTGAAAAGAGGATGGAATTTGCTTACTTCTTAGTCATTTGAAGAAAATTCTAGCAGTATTTATTCTACCAATATCTAAATGTATGCGTTCACCACAGTAAGGAATTAACTGTTCCTCCCAAAGTGGCACAGATGACTTACCTGGTAATAAAAATCATCCAGGTAGGGGTCAGTGCTTTGCAGCTGCATCATCTGAATTTTAGAAACCCAATCCTTTTCTCGCTGTAGCATGAGATTGGCATACGGGTCCTTTCGGAGATGATCTTGATGACTGCTTCGGTGGCTTCCTCTGTCTCCGGCACCGTTGAGGTTCCGATGCTGACTGAAAAGAAAATACATGCCACATTCACACGTGTGAGGTTATTTATTGTGCCATATACAGAAACAGAGATTTCCCTCAGCTTTTGTGAAAAGGGAAGTGAAAAAGAGTTGAACTTTAACGAGTTTTGAGAGGAGAGTATGTAACACACAGTTCAGGAAGTAAAGATCTCCTGAGTGTCTTACCATATGCTCAGCACTCTCCCCAGCGACTTTTGGATAGCCCTATAGTAACACGAGGAAGGCAGTTTTGTTTTCTTCACTTAAAACAAACTGAGGCCAAAAGAGATCAAGTACCTTTTCCGAAACTGTGTATCTGGTGGCAAAGTAGGAGATCTGAATATATGTCGATTTGAGCCCAAGTCTAGCTACTTTTTTAACTTGAAAATCATGAGAGTATTTCAAATATAAAGAAAACCCCAACAAACAAGAGTAATGTCCATTTACCTACTACCCAAACTTAATGAAAATAATACATTTATTTGGCCAAATTTATCTCAGATGTCAAATGAGTGACGTTAAAGTAATATAGCGAAGGTCTTGTTTCTGGCTTCTATTCCTTCCTACAGAAACCACTATCCTGCCTTTGGTTATGTATCCTTGAAATGTGTTTATACTTTTATTATTTCTGTATTCATCTTTCTATATTATGCAATATTATTCTGCATGCCTTAAAGTTTTACAGACATATCAGACATATAATTTTGTTCCCTGCTCCTTCTTCACCCTATGCCATTCATATTTATCTGCTGATAATATACCCATGTATGTTCTAAATACTCAACTTACTGCTAGGATGTGCAACATCCACAGTCTCAATCTTACTACGTGCTGCCAAATTCTTATGAGGCGGTACACTTCATTCCTGCCAACAACGACAGACACTTAAAGTTTGGCCCATGTGATGAGCTAAAATTGTTATCTTACTTTACATTTTCTGATTACACGGGATCTTGAAAATCTTTTCATTTGTATGAGCCATGTAGGTTTCCTCTAGTGGGAGCTACATGCTGCTGTATATCTTTTGTTTTATAGAAGTTTAATGTATTTTAAAAATTTTGTTAAGAATTTTAAAAACAGCTTTACTGAGGTGTAATTGATATACAAAGAACTTCACACATATAATGTGTATAGTTTGGATAAGTCTAAACATATGCAAACATCTGCAATACCATCACCACAATGAAGGTAACAGACATAGCCAATGCCTACTAATGCTCCCTTTGCATTTTCAACAAGAGTTACCTGCTTAATAAATTCTGAAGTACACAACACTGTATCACAGATCACAGCCATCTGAAGTTTCATTTAGTAGTCACATGTATTAATCCTGCTCTTTAGGCCTTGTACTTTTTCTAAGAGCCCGCATTGTTTTTTTCCCTGCAAAAAAAATCCTAGAATTTCTTTGCAAGTGAGAAGGAATTGCATATAAAAGAACTATAATGCTGACATTGAAGAAACCTCAAAGTTATGCTTAATTTTCTTAATGAATATATGAGTAATCACAGAATATAAGCTTAAAGGCAGGTTTTTATACCTGTTCTTTCAATCCCTGAAGCCTACCAGAGCACCTGGCACACAGCTAGGGACACATATAGACATATACATGCTGAATGAGGACTAAGTTTTAGTAGAGGCAAAGAAGGGACTGTTGGCTTTTACAAATATGAGGATGGCCACTAACTACAAAATTACCTGAAAAGGTAAAAAGGCAGAGTAAGGCAATAACTTACTAAGCAGTATAAAATGGTGATTAAAACAAATCAGATCTATATCTGATTTATGAACAACAGAATTATAGTTACCTGGAAATTATTGATAAAGTCTATCATTTCAAGCTAGTATTTCAAAAACATCAAACTGCATATGTAACCTGATTTCACCAGTGGAATAAATGTACTATTACTTAAAATAACTATGAAAAACTAAATTAGTAGCTCCTTATACGATCAAAAATTGAAATGAGAAACCACAGGGCGCGAGATAAAAACTTACCTTCTATTCTGCTGCTGTCTCTGATGCAACAGCCGGCGGTGCTGTGGATGAAGATGAGTCGTGTCTGGTCTAAACATTGGGGCCTGAGATCTAAGAAATACGAAAAAGTTTTCAGTTCTATTGTTCTCGGATAATTTGAAATTTTAAAGAATGTTGCCAGGACAGGATAATGTCATACAGGATCACCCAGGAAATACCAACGTTTATTTTAAGAACATCTTTAGAAAGAAAAGATAGCATACTTTATGATTTGTTTACCCCTCCCCAGCCTCAGATCTCCCTGAGCCTGGGCGGCCTGAGCCACAGAGGGAAAGTCGGGGACCAATAGCCTTATTTTTCTAGTCTTCCACAAAGGCCAACTTTCAACTCCTAAAGAGACAATCACAAAATCTGAGTGAATTGGCAGTATGGTATTTTTTCTTTCTGTTCCTATTAAAGAGAAGTCTCTGAATAGATTTAATGCACTTAGTTTCAACTCTGGAAATGATATGAAAATCTATGATAGCTAATTCTATATGCAATTTGGCTAGGCAGCCGTGTCCAATTGTTTGGTCAAACACTAGTCTCTGTGTTGCTGAGCAGGTATTTTGTAGATGTGACATGTACAACTGGTTGACTCTGAGAAAAAAAGACGCCTCTCAATAGTGTGGGTGGGTCTCATTTAATCAGCTGAAGGCTTCAAGAGCAAACACAGGATTTCCAAAGGGTTTCCAGTTGGTCAGTCTGCCCTGAAAATTTCACACTCAAGGCTTCAACTTCAACTTTTACCTCAGTTTCCAGTCTGCTGGCCTGCCCTAGGGACTTTCCAGCCCCTGGAATCATGTGAGCCTATTCCTTAAAAGAAATCAAATATATATACAAATATAGTTGATTTATGCATGATATTTACATATCTCCACGCATATATCCTATTGGTTATCTTTCTGGAGAACCCTGATATCATGCACCTATAAAACACAGTTTCACTGAAGCAGCAACTTAAACCCCGCTTATTACAAAATTGGAGTGCGTGCGCCCTGGTGGAGCAATCATTTGGTCAACTGCCTCCAGTCGGAAGTGTAGGCCGCATATATCCTGAGGACCCAGGTCTGTGTCCCAGGGCAGCAGAAACAACCAAGATGTACAACTAAATAAAAATGAATGTTTCCTCCTCCTCTCTTCCTGCTTTTCTGTCTACTCATCTTCATTTCTGCCTGCACCTTTCCTTAAAAAAAAAAAACAGAGTGGACACAAGCAACTTAC
The DNA here is from genome assembly GCA_004363575.1 of Solenodon paradoxus. NCBI lineage: Eukaryota > Metazoa > Chordata > Mammalia > Eulipotyphla > Solenodontidae > Solenodon > Solenodon paradoxus. Next base: position 119,904 of record RJWH01001115.1, read on the forward strand.
CTCTGAGATTCCCTGACTATTCAGCAACTTTATCTGTTCTTAGCATACATCACTCTTAAGTGATACACGCATAGGAAAGCCTGGGACTGTAAAACATTTCTGAAGATGCAATAATATCTCAAAATACATCATTTGTCAATATCAAGAGACGTCTGTAACTACAGTTTTAAACATCAATGATCAAGAGTTGGCTGAGGTGTGCCCTGGTGGAGTCACGGTTAGGTCAGCCGCCTCTGGCTGAGTACAGTCTACATATATCCCAAGCACCCCGGTTCACGTTGTGGGGTGGGGACAACTAAAATGTGCAAATGAAATAAGAATGTATCAAAATGCTTCCTCCTCTCCCTTCCTGAAATTGGCCGGAAGATGGATAATCTGGCAGTTGTTGTGTATACCTCAGGTTTTGAAGGTGAGACCCTGGGCCAGCGGGGTGCTGCTGTGGAGGTGGTGTAGCAGGAGGTGGGGCACTGAAGAAGGCACGGAAGCCTGGTGCTGGGGGAAGCATCTGCCCAACTCGCCCTTGCAGCAACTTGGAATTCACTGCAGCAAGTGGACTACCGACAAATCCAGGGACCCGTGCGAACTGGCTGGGAGACATTCGTCCAGGCTGTAGCTGGAAAGGAGGAGAAGAGCTTAGATTTAGCTAATTAGCAAGCCCTCCACTTTTATCCACAACGAAGTGAATACTGTTTTCATCAGTAACTTTGTTTGGAAAAGTAAGAGGCAGTTGTGATTAACAGCAAAAGGAGTATCATCTAGGAAAGCTTAGGAAAGGAAGAGAGCTTTTATGCAGAAGGTTAATCATAGCCTCACCTGTGCTCCTCCAAGAAGCTGTGCTCTCTGGAGGGGACTGAGAACTGGAGGAACATTAGGAGGGAAAGGGTGACCCAAAAGGGATGAGTTCTAAGGGAGAAAAAAAAAAAAGATAAAAATTACATTACAAAACAAGTAAAATTAATCTAAGGGAACTCAGAAGAAATACAAAATAAGCTTGGATATAAAAACTCAGACTGTATAGTCAATCTGTCAACTGAAGGACTATAAGAGAATGACGTTAGAAATTCTGACACACTGTGATCAAACAGAAAACAGAAGACCGAGGAAGTGAACTAGCAAAGCAGATGATCATACCATGTTTCTATTTTTAAAGAGTTAGGTAAGAAACAACTAAACACCAACCCTTGGACACTGGTAATAGAACTGAGGTGACTAACAGGGATGGGAAGAGGTGTGGGGGCAAGTGGCAGCGGAGCCCACCGGACAGAGGAGAAGAGCACTTGATGTGGTGGAGAGCAGGTGCACTGACTTTACGAGGAACGGGGAGCCTATACATATGAGTTTATTTTACTGTGTAGAATATGTTAGCACAGCAACAACAAGAGACAACTGAACATGATGAGCCATGTCTTCTGACTTAGGGACCATCACATCCAGAAATTCAAGTACGAAGATCATTAAAATAGGTATAATTCAGGAGATACTATGTATCTAGAATACAGACACTAGTGGTGATCATACAAGCAGTGATAAAATACACAGTGCACATTTTAACGAGGTTGAAAAGTGACATACCGGGACACTGCAGAGCTGGTTTGGAGACATCCTCTCACCATAGGGAGCAGGATAACGTGGTGACATTGGGGGCCGAACATGGATAGGCTTCGGACACAGGATCTATCAGGACAAACATATACACAACTACACTCAATGAAGCCAGTTTTTCTTCCACCTACACTCCCCTCCCCTTAAGTACTGGCAGAGACACAGAACTCAATGCAAAGCCCTAGTCTACGCAAATTGCTATAGCTACGGGCTCACATACAGAACCTTTGGTCACTCCCTCTCACCAGTATCAAGCAATGTGTCCTTAACTGAGGAAGATTTAGCTAATTCTCCAGTTATCCCCACCCTTCCATGCTATCTGAGGGACAGGGACGTACCAGCAGATATTCTGACTTGCAAATTCTCTCCAAACGGATATATTTTGGTAGCAGTGAGGGAGAAGGAATGATAAGAAAGCTGGAGGATTAACTAAGTCCTATTCTGAAGCCCCTGTGATATGGCCGCCATGCTCAGCTCTTTTGTGATTCATTGTGACTCCACCATTTCATAGGAAACTGAGCCTAACTAGGCCATACCAACACCACCCTCCCCCCATACCTTCCATATTGGCCTTCCTTTTCAGCTGCTGGTTTCAGGTGGAGGAAAGTCTATGGAACAGGACTGCACAGGTTCTAGGGAAAGCAGGGATATCTTAAAGGTAAAAAGGGATGTGGACAATGCTGTGTGTCCCCACTCCCCCCAGCTTTCAGTTACCTCTCTGCTAATGTTTTGGGCAGCCAGAAAAAACACCTTTAAAAAGAATCTATACACTGAATGTAGCTAACGGCCCTTTTTCTTCCCCAATTAAAAGGCAGCAGCAATGGGAGTAACACCAGCAAAGGGCATTAGGGAATGTGTCTCTTATGTGTACTAACTTCTCCTCTAAATGGCTATTTTTCTTTCTAATCTAAGGCCTACTCCAAACTTCCACCCTCCTCCCGGCTCCATCAATTTCCCAAATAATTTTGCCCAGATTCCCAATATCCTGGGCTGAGTGCCTGTTAATGAGAGGTACCTGTTGGTTGAAATTGGGGACAGCCATCTGCTTTGGCGGGGTGCCTATGGGGACAGCTCTCACAGGAGGGCTCCCAATGACAGGTGAAGTCGATCGCCTTGGTAATGCACGCTCAGAAAGGTCCCGATCATCTTCTGGGCCCTGTGGGGGCCTCAGAGGCAAGGCATATTCTAACACAGACACTGTAGGCATTTCCTAAACAACAAACAACAATAACCAAAACTGAGTACATTAGCTAACTTGAAATGTTTTTAACAATCTCCACAAATGCCAAAGATATCTTGATACCAAAAATATTATAAAACTACTTAAAATTTTTAATTTTTAAAAAAATTCAAAGGTAGGAATGAAGGCAAATAGGCAAGCAGACAGGAAGACAGAGGATGAAAAAACATTTTTATTTACTTTTATTTAGTTGTGCATATTGGTACTCCCCCCACAAGATACAAACCCAGGTTCTTGGGATGTATGTGGACTATGCTCAGCTAGAGGCAGTGGACCTAACCACACTCCACTAGGGCATGCCTAAAAATTCATATTTATATCCAGTAAAATTCATCCTCTTTGTATGTAGTTCTGAGTTTTGATAAATGTATCGTCATAGATCTACCATTATCAAGATCCAGGAAAGTTCCCACTCCTTCAGATTCCTTTAAAATACCCCTTTGCTGCCAACCCCTCTTTCCAAGCCCCTCATTGACACTTTGATTCTAATTGAAGTCCCTATAGTATACCCAGAAATGACTTATATTTCAGTTTCAATGGCTCCCTTTCAACTTTTCAAAGTAAAGGAGTCAAGTGAGCCCACCCCCTGGTGGCAGAAGAAGGCACGATCAAAAGGCAGGGCTCTGAGAGCTGGATGCAATGAGCAAATGGCTCACACCAGTGTCTCAGTAAGGAAAAGACAGCAGGAGTAGGAAGTTTATAGAAAACGTTTAATACCTGAGTAAGCAGCGGTCCTCGGATTCGCCTCAGAACTTCAGACCCATCCCAGATGCTGGAATTGAGACTTCCTGACTGGGGCTAACAAAAAAAGGAACAAGCATGCAATAGTGTGGGTTCTCTGGGTGACTTATTTGTTTTCAATGAACAAGGCTCCAAAGAGCCTCAACTATTACAAAATCAGAAGTTACGGTGTTCCGCCATACATTACTCCCTAACTTCACCCCCAGAATGGCTAACAGCACTTTTCTCTGGCACATGTAATTCTCTCATTATAGCAGAAGAAATAAAATGGCAAAAGTTCATACTTTAATTATTCATCTGCTCTATTTCTCAAATCACAGGCACTTACTTGCAAAACTGGCCTGGTCTGCACTGCCCTCATGATAGCTGGATCTTCTAGTTCATTTTCGATCACCATCTTACTGAGCCTTTCTGCCAGATTCTCTTCATGGTCACCTAACAAATCCATCTCGTCCTTTTCTCCGTTGCCTGTTTGCTCATTAACCGCCACCGGCAGCTTCTCTTCCAATTCAGCCAGGCGCTCGTGGGCTTCCTGCCAATCATCATCTATAAGGAAATCATAAAGAAATATGAATCAGATTGGAGCTAAAAAGTTTCATACATTCTTCTGTTAGTCAAATGAACAATGATAACTCCAGAAGGTGGGTGAAAGGTTAAGTTTCCACTTAGACACATAAAGTTAAAAACTAAGGAGCACATGAATGTGGGCTCTTTGCTATTAAGAACAAATAAACTCATACCAGGAATAAAATGCCAACATTTAATTGTCATCATGGTACCCCGAAACCAGTTTCTCAACTGGTGTAAATATGTATACCACAACTTGTGGGTTTTGAGATTCTATGACATTTCAGGCAAAAACTTTAATGTTAAAAATTGCACTGGTATGACTTTTAATATAACTGTCACCTTTACAAGTTTTTGAATCCATTCATTTCATTCAGTTAATACTTGAGCAGCTATTATGTGACATGCATGGCTGCAGGTGCATGGGACTCATCAGTGTACAAAACAAACAAGGATCCCTGCTCTTCGGCAGCTTTCCTTCAAACAGGGACGAGAGATATTAGATAACTAACATAGTAATTAAGAAAACGAGAGATTATATTAGAAGAAAAATGCTACAGAAATATGAAGGAAGAGAAGCAGACTGAAAACTTTGAATAGGATGGTCAAAAATGCATCTCATTGGCATGCCCTGGTGGAGCTGGGGTTGGAAGCAGTCCACATATGTCCCAGGGTCCCGGGTTCACAACCTGGGATGGGAGGAAACCGCCAAGATGAACAAGCAAATAAAATAAATAAAACTGTTTCTTCTTCCCCTCTCTTCCTGTCTGTTTGTTTGCTTTTGTTCCTGCCTGCACCTTTCCTTAAAGGGGGTAAAAAAAAGGTTTCCTTAAAAATTAACAAAAAAAAAAATCTCATAGAGAAAGTGACATCTGAGCAAAACAGCCAGTCATACGGATATCAGAAGAAGTGTTTCAGGCAGAGGAACAGTCACTATTCAGACCTTAATGTGAGACACTGACAATTTTGAGGACCAGCAAAGCCTATGTTTTTAATGGAATGATCCAAGAGGAGAAAGTAGAAGAAAATTAGGTCAAAGAGGAAGAAGAGGGAGCTCTTTGGTTCTTTTGGGTCATGCTGATTGAAATGGGTTCACTGGTGGTTTTGATGTAGATTGACTCTTTGAAAGGCTCACTCCGGCTGATGTACTAGAGACAGATTTAGAGGGAGGGGCCAGCATATTTGGAAGTATGGCGGTCTACCAGGTGCCTACTGCATTACAGCAGGGGAAGATGACAGTGACTTGGACTGGGGTCACTTCTGTTTCAGCTGTGCTTCTGCTATCCCTCTACACTACTGACTAGTCTACAGCAATGACTCTAGGATGGTTTCTAATTTTTTATGCTGACACATTATTTCTGAGTCCCTCTATACACAGATGAAACTCTTTGGAACCTCTTATCAGATTCTCTAGAACTAGACCTTCCATTACATTTCTCATCCTAGTGCTCCTCAGCTTCACCTCATCCTGCTTCCACTGGAAGAACTCTACTCACTATTTTGTTCCTTTCAACACTCACATTCACTTCGACTCTTCGCCAAAGCTTTGCCCAAAGAATTTTTTCATTTTAATACTACCTTCACCTCATATAAGTACGTACTGCTTTCTAACACACAAAACTCCCACATATTATTTTGTACGTTTTATTCTTAGTTTTGTTTTGTATGTCCCATAAATTGAACAGCAAATAACATATATAATGCACTTCATAACTAATATAGAAACAGAATTCTGATAAAGCATACCCAAGATAATCCTCCTCATGTCATGTCTATAAACATCATTAAAAGAGAAGGAAGAATTGGAGGCACTACGACAAGATAAAAAGGTATATACTAACTGTATAATAAATGGTAGTCACTTAAAAAAAAAGATTTAGAGTACTGGCAATTTTCTGAGGAACATATGTGCAACTTACTAAAATTACCTTTATTCTTTTTTCTTGCAAAGAAAATACATGTTTGTTAAAAATTTAAACATTACACCAGTATTTAACTTAGAAAACAAAAGTTTCCCTAACTCTACAGGTATGTTAATATTTTTTAAATGCAAACTATGAAGTATAACTTGTTTTTTATTTAAGCAATTTATCTTGGCTATCTTTTATGCATGCACTCACACACATAAATTAGTGATATTGGCTCATTATTTAATATCCACTTAAGATTCTGCTCTACTGATAAAATGATTTTGCAAGTTTATGAGCTAAGCAAAGTCAAAAACACAGAGGTCTATAATCTTGAATTAATGGATTTTTTACATTTATTTTCCGAATTTAATAAGTTAATTTGTTAATGAATGCTAATGCAGTAGAGTTCTAATTTGTGTTGTCTTCATTCATCAATTCCCAAATTTGTTTACCAACTTTACCAGGTTTTACCAAGAATGAATTTGTCCTTAATAACTATATTGAAAAAACACCATTAAAAAGCCATATTCTATTGAGAAAGCTCTGTTGTGAATTGCTACTTATTTAAACATGCGAACAAAGAAATCTATTTCACTGAATACCATCATTTTAGATGTTTTCGTTAAAAATCATCAGAAGCAGTATGTCAGAAATTGCCCACCTTAGTACATGAGGATATTTCACTCTGTATGTTATTCAATGAGCTAAAAAATAGAATTACTTAGCTATGCCAGCATCTGACCTCAATCAACACTGGCCAAAATGATAAAGGGCAGGCAAAAGAATGAAGGGAAAGAGGTATCTGTTAACTTTATTTAACCTGTACCCCGACGGGTTAGTAAATTCCTGGCTGACTTTATAAATGTATAAAATGCTTGCTGTAATAATTCCCCTGATGTCTGTTTCAGTGATATTTTTGAATAAAAATATGAAAAGTACTAAAGCAACCCCAGACCCTAAAGATTACAGCAACTATCAATAAAACAGAAGCAGAAAGACGAGCATCCATTCAAGTAGAGGCAGGAGAATCTTAGTTCCCAAAACTGCTTCGACATCAATGTTAGCTTATACTGATTGAATTTATAGTTATATAACCTCTCAATCACTTTCCTTCTTATTGTTAAAATGAAGATAATCCTCACAAGGTTGCTGTGAGGATTAACATGTGTGAAATATTTAGAATGGTGCCTACCAATAAAAAGCACTTGTAAGAGTAAGCTTTTATTTTTAGAGAATGAGTTGAGATTACTGTGACCCATTTATTGTCAAAGATGATACAAATATTTTCCATGCAGAAGACAGTGACTGCTTGCTTAAGGAAAGGTGACATCAGAATATTTGTAGCCAGTGACTTAAAATAACTATGTACTTACTGGTATTACTCAAGACTCCCACTCTTGGAATTACAAACCATCAAATCAAAACCTATCTGTCAAAAGTCTCACATTTTATTTCCTGGTTTAAATTTTCTGTATCAGCTGTGTATCTACCTACAGAGATGGATTAAACAACTTGAAGGCTGGATTAGGAAACAATTTTCATTTCATAAATCTTTATATCAAGATGTTATGAGAAATTATGATGTTTTACTTTACAATTCAAGTATATTATACTCTCAATGGAAATCTCTTCTCCATTATAACTTTTGTTGATCAAGAAGTACTTCTTAATCACTCTTATGATCTAGGATACAAAGAGGGGCAACCACATGCTATTTCACTGCCTTTACTTTTTACTTTTTTTTTGGTTTTGTTTTTTACTGAGTAAACCTAGGGACTTTTCCAATGTGTATGTCCCCCCACCTCTCCATCCTATAAAATACAGTCTGTACACTCTAACAACCTTCCAAGGCAATGTTTTCTCCCATCTTGGAAGGAACATAGAAACTTAGGAAAAAGGACTGTCAACAGCACTGGAGTCAATGAAGGCAAGATTATTTCTCTTCTGTCCAGGTTCAAAACTGGGACGTATTACTGTGATGCCTCATCCACATGTAACAGCTACAAATCAATGCCATCAACTTCATTTTACCACTGAAGAATTTGATTTTTAAAATGGTACTATCATGAACAATATTTTAAGGAAAAAAAAGTTCTAGGAACAAGCACACTAAGTCTGTAGCTTTTATAGGTTGTCACTAAAATAACTTCCAAATATAATTTGCAATTCACATCAATCGCCTGCTTTTGTAATTCCATTCTATGTCTCTTTCAAAGTATCTTAAATTATGTCATGCTCTTAAGTGAGCTCCTCTCCTAAACCGAGCTGTAACCCAGAAGGCCTTAACATCTACCTGAAACAGTCCTCTTGCTGCTAACAGTGAAAGCTTTAGCTCCCTACTGAGTTTTGTAAGTCCTATTTGACAAGGTATTCTCATTTTTACCAGTTCATCCAACTTAATCTAAGCTTTAATAAAGTTAAACTGTCAGTGTCACTGCAAAAGCATTAACCATTACAGAGAGAAGTGCTATGATTCCAAAGCAACCAGACAATTACACATCTCTACAAAAATACTATTATGCTGCTTTTCAACACCACCGTTAAATACTGGCACTGATTCTTACCTAATCTCTCTTTTATAAAGCATGGTTTAATTTTAACTTATTTGTATACTTTTTCTAGGATATCTAATTCTCAAATGTTATCATATAAGGCTGCCCAGTACATTTCCCATATCAGGACTTGTAACTGTGTGTGATCTTTGAGTTTAGTTTTGCTTTTAAGTTTTTAAACCTTTTCCAACTCCTAGAATACTTTTCTATATCCAGGGATGATGCATTTTCCTCTGTGTATAGCACCTTTCTAACTTTCTATGATCAAATTTCTTGGAATAAAAATCTATTTTATTGAAGATACTGTAAAAATAATAACAGGGTTAGACAATGTATAAACATATAACTGAATCTGAGTTTTCTGCTCGTTCACTAGTTTTCCTTAAATTACATGGTCCACAAATAAAAATGTCCCTTTGTTAGGGTTACTTTAAACCTTTGTAAAATGTCTTCTCCTCTAACCATTTTAATTCTTTGTAGTATCAACCCCAGTCATAGAACATATAGCTAGAAGGGTCAGAACTTAGTGAATATTTTGTTTTATATGAGAGACAAAACAAGGCTCAGAGAAACAAGGTAGATGTATTCACTCAAGACTAGACTATTTTGACTGAGACCAAGAATATTAATTTTTGCCTAGTGAATGAGATTGCTCCTAGTAAGACAATTTATTTTAAAAACAATTTTTATTGCTGAACTTTGATTTACAAAATACTAGCCCATACGTGCCTGTTCACCATTCAAATATGACAACACACCACACCCACCACTAATTTACCCAAAGTCACTCATCACTATCCAAAGTACCATCTCCTTTTGATTCACCCCCCACCTTTCCCCACTGGTAATATGTTTATTGTTAATGTCAAAGGGTTGATTTTGTTTAAGATAAAGCAGTTATAAAGGAGAACATGTGAAAAGAGCAAAGTCCAAGATATTATAAGATGTCACTTACCAACTGCACCTGACCCAAATGTATCATCATTGAACTGATCAATCTCTTCATCTTCCTCTCCCAGACCCTGAAATGCATCTTCATCTTCATCCAAAGGACAATCCTCTAAAGACTAAAAAAAAAAAATAGAAAAGAGATCCATTATGCAGGAAGTTCACAATCTCATTTAAAAACTGTTCTAAAAATGTTCATCTTACTTTCCTAAGCAACATAATAGCTTCATTATGACTTCTTGTAAAGAAGATATTTTTCTCTATGCCCCAATTCCCCTGACATTGGAAGATTTTAGTATCATCTTTTCTTTCAGTTTCTTTTTCATTTAACTTTCTCTTCTCAATCTTCCATTTCTCTATCAAAAATCTACACTGCATGTCCCCACACAACCAAGACATTAAGGCAGCAACTGCCTTCACATCACTGGTTAGAAGAGCAGTGACAGGGGCTTGCCCTGGTGCTTTGGCAGTAAACCTGGAGCAAGTAAAGTCCAAGGATAGGGTGGCAGATTGGGGGCCAAAAACAAACGCAAAGTGCTTCCTCTTCCTCTGGAAAATAGTGTCAACTGAAAGTGGATGTTATTTTGCTTGAGTTTTATGTGTATTTTTCAGCAAAATTGTCATCTTCCCCATATTCAAGTGATCGTTTCATCTAGGACTTCCTTTTACAGCTTTCTCTTCATGTTCCATTCTTCTCCCCTGGTTTCTCATAGGCTCAAAGCGTGAGCCTGCAACAGCAAGCTACATTTGCAAGGATGAAGTGAACGCTCAAGCTTTGATACGTCAAGCTCAAATTCTGGCTCTACTCTTACAAGTGGGGCGAACTTGGGTAAGTCATATGCTTCCAGTTGAGTTCCTTAAATATCTCGAGTGCCTATTTTGTCTCAGGCTCGGTTAGGCGCTACACCTCAGTCTCTGAAGTGGTAGAGTGACACTGTAGGGACCATGCCACTCGCCTCTTAGAAGGGTGAGGATGGAATGAGGCAAAGGCAGAGTGTATAGGATGTGAACTGCTGAAGGATACTAAATATTACAGAAACAACTTCAGGGGGTTCTACTTTGAACCATTTCCTCCCTCCACTTCAATTTCCACCTGATTTGTTTTCGACAAAATTACCTGCGGCATCTTCTCTCTTTCCGGATTAAATGAAGTCAGTTTGGTCTTAAAACATTGCTACCAAGAGTCTAAGTACACGCGTTCCTGGTTTTCGGAAACGTGGAATGGGAACTACACGGTCTCTTGGGAGGCAGGTTTGTGACACACCGTGCCTGCCTTCCTCAGCGCTAGGCTGGCAGTGAAGCACAGGCTCGATTTCAAAGGGCCCCCCCAACCATCTGAAAGTCCTCTCCAGCTTAAACAGGACAGGCGGGCCGCTACCTCCACCCTTCAACTAGGGCAGCGCTCCCTTCCCAGTCGCAAAGATCGACCTGGCGGCTCTTTCACATCCTCAGGCTGTTAGGGCCGAGCTGGACCGGCCCTTTCATCCTAACCCACAAACTTTAGGGAGGAGTCACTCAAGGTCACACGAAGAAGTAGCGACGGAATCGGGACTCGACGAACGCTACAGTCCCGGGGCCAGCCCCCAAACCCGCGCCTCCCGCTCCGCGCGTGCAGAAGGAACTTCCGCGGGGCACGCCCCCTCCCTCCCGGGGGCCTCTTCAGTCCGCCGCGCGGGCCCCACCGGGCCCCTCGCACCCGAAGGAAGCCTCGGGCGCGGGGCTGTGCGTGCTCTCGGAGGGGCCGAGGTTCCGGGTCCAGGCGGGAAACGCGTCCCCGGGCTTCGCCGGGTGACTCGCTAGGAGTCGCCGCGGGGGCAGTGCTCTCCCCTCCGCGACCCGTCCCGCGTGAGGTGCGGTGGGGGTGGGGGGGGAGCGGCCGGGTCCGGGCACTTAACGGGCCGTCCCCGCCCCCAAAGAGAGGCCAGCCCTCCCCAGCGGCCACCGAGAGGACGGTCCCGCCCCGCGAAGCCCGCTCCCAGCCCTAGGAGTAAAGCCGCCCCAGGCCTGACGCGCTCCGCTCGGACGCGCGGGGCCCGCCGCCCGCCCCCTCCCCGCGGGGCGCGGGACCGGCGATCCGGGGTGAGCGGGAAGAGGGGCGCGCAAGGGAGGGAGGGGCCACTTCCGGTCGCCAGAACTCACCTCGTAGCGGAACATTCTTGGGGAGGGAGGGGAGGGAGCGGGGAGGGGACTGGGGGAGGGAGGGAAGAAGCGTTGACCCTCCGGGATCCTCCGCGTACCGCTCCTCCACCGGCTCGCGACCCCTGGCCGCCGCCGTACGCGGAGCGTGCGTGGGAACGTGCGCAGGCGCGCCTCAGGGAGGGTGGCCGCCCGCTCGGCGCCCGGCGGCGGCGGCGGCTGCGCGAGGACAGATTTGGCGTCCCGCTTCCTACTCTCAGCGGCGGGAAGGAGATCCCGTGGCGAGAGACTGCGCACGCGCCGCCCGTCCGGGGCTTCCTTGCGACCCCGATGAGGCTCCGCCCAGTTTGTTCTGGGCCCGCCCCCTCGGGTTCCCGTCACGAGTTCTCCGTGTGCGGCGGGGCGGAGAGCCGCCCGGTGCTGGGCCCGGGTTGGGGCTCTGAAGGGTCGCCGGCTGTGCCTGCGCGAGCTGTCCCGTGTGCCGCAGCACAGCTTGCGGGCGGCGCCGGGGAGTCCTCACGGCGTACGATTTGTGCCGGGTGGACGGGGAAAGCGTTCCCGGCCTGGACGAGGCTGAATGCGTCGCGGCCTGCCGTGCGGAATCAAGCGCGGGTCGCGCTGAGATTGTGTCTCCATGATAGCGCTGCCCCTTTACTGAAGAGCCGCGGGCGGGCGCCCGGGCGCGCGGGGCAGGAGGAGCGCCCTGAAGGGCCGGCGACGGCCGCAGGCGGTCATGCGGCGCGAGATCGGGGCGCTGCGGGGACACCCGACTCGACGGTCGGGCCCCGGCAAGACTGGCGGGTTTTTTGGCGTCCTCATCCTGCCACCGGAGTCGGTGCTGTGCTCGGTGAACCTCCGCTGGCCGCTCCTACGCCGTTTAATCCAATGTGGGCTGTGAGCTCTCTTCCCCTGAAGGCCTAAACTCACAAGCGAAAGAAAAAATCCTCCTTCGATCCGCAACCCCGTTCTTCAGGCAGCCTCGCCTAGGAATGTCATACAGTGAATGCCTGACATGGTAGTGTGACGGGTTTAATCAGAGCCTCGGCACAGAAACATTCGGTTTTGGAAATAAAAGTCCTGGGCGGGAATCAGTGGCCATTGGACTGGGCAAGTAGTCTAAACGTGTCCGAGCCTTAATTTCTATGTAAAATAAGTATAATTATACTTGCTTCACAGAATAGGGTTTCAATGACATGATAATTACGCTACTACTACCGGCTGAAGCCTGCCTGGCTCTACCAGGTGCTGTAAGTGGCTTATCGAGGTGGATCTTCCGTACCCCCACCCCAAGAGATAGGTATTTTCTCCACCTTAAGATGAGAAACCTGAGGATTGGGGACATGAAATAATTTGTCCCTTACCACCCAATGGCAAGTAGCAAAACAGGCAACTGATGTCTGATTCCACAAACCAGTGTCATAATCCCTGTGATAATTCAACAAAAGCAAATGTTTACATGGGCCAGGTAGGGGCCTTAAAAGAAGTGGAGTGGGCCAGCGATGATAATCAGGTTTCCAGATGCTGTGGAACATCACAAATCTTCATGCGTTAGCCATGTACTAGCCAGTCTTAACAGTGAGCAAAGACTTGCTGTCATATAAACCAAGGATTTCATTTATAGGCTATGACCCACAGCTGCCTGTCTTTGAAAGTAACGTTTTACTGGAATACAGCTATCATTTTTTTTTAAATTGCACTGACATTTACTTAGCACATTTTAATTTTTTAATTGCAGCGATTTTTATTTTGCACATTATAATAAACTCATATGTATAGGTTCCCCCATAAGTGCAGTTCCCCCATTCCTCAGATAGATGTCACACACCCTGCCCACCACCAGGTCACCAAGTGTTCTTCACCACTGTCCAGCGGGCTCTGCCCCCACTTGGTCCCACCTCACTCCTGTACTGTTATACGCATTTATTTGCATATTTGTTTTAGGGCAACAAAGGCAGATTTAAGTACTTATAATGGTCACCTTTTGGCCAATAACGTCTAACGTATTTATTATCTGGTTCATCACAGAGTTTGCAGATCTCTGATATCATACATCATGTCAGGTATGTCAGAAATGAGAAAACATCCACATCTCTCATTGACTATTTGAGAAAACATAAAGAGTAGAAAATATTTAGAATGGAATGATGACTATAACATACCAAGCCTTTTAGGATATATCTACAGCAGATTATATAAGAAAACAGGAAAGTCTGAAGAGAAATTAACTATAGGATAAACACAAAATAGAAGGATGGAAATAGCAAAGAGCTGAAATTAAAGGAATAGAAAACAAGATGTCATAAAGAGGATCAACATTATTACCCATTTTCTTCCTCAGGAAAAAGCTGTCTCAGAGGGAGATTAGTGTGAGTCTCTTTAAGAGGATAAGACATTTTTTGAGATTCAGTGGCTGGAAGAATGTTTATGCTGCATACTAAGTAAGTATTAGAGACTTCTGATAGCTGACAGTGAACATCAAGAATTTCACTGGGCCTTCTTTGGTATTTTCTGTCTGTCTTCAGAAGCTACAAGTAATTCTTTGCAGTATTTACAGACCATTGTTTCCTTTTTTAGTTGTGAAATACGTATTAAAAAATTTTAAGGGAAGGTACAGGCAGGAAGGAAGACAGAGAAGGAAGAAATATTTTATTTACTTATCTTGGTTCTTCCTGCCAGTCTCAGGATGCAAACTTGGGACCTTGAGATATACATGGATTGCACTCAGCCTCTACTCCTCCAGGGCGCACCAGTAGGAGGAGAGGGCGTGATAGATTGAAACTGCTGAAAGAGAAGGACTCCCAACCACGAATGCTCTACCCTGCTAGGTTCTCACTTAGAATGGAAAGAGCCTAAAGAGTTTTACAGATAAAAATTAAAGGAATTCATCAAGAATAAATCAGCCTTACAAAAAATGCTAAAGGAATTTTAAGAGAGAAGAAGGAAGGGAGAGTAGGAAGGAGGAAGCTTTTAAAAATGTATTTGTTTTATTTATTTTGGTGGTTCTTCTGGCCTCAGGTCACAAACCTGGATCCTTGGGTTTAACATGGTCCACATTCCAGTGCCTGAGGCACCAGGGTGCACTTAATGAGATTTCTATGAAATGAATAAAACCGTAAAGCAACAAGACACCAAAAATATCAAATGGGGAGACAGGGAGGATAGTAAAAATATGTACTATTAGAGTGAGCTTGAGACTAAATTGCTTTCAATTTAAAACAGGTTCTAGCAAACAACAGTGAGATATTTTATACCTGTGAGAATGGCTATTATCCAAAAGCCTAGAGACAAGTGTTGAGAATGAAGAGAAAAGGAATTCTTAACACGCTGTTGGTGGGAGTGGACCATTAGTGCCACCATTATGGAAAGTAGTATGGAGAGTTCTCAAAATATTGAAAATACAAATTTCATATTCCATCATTGCACCTCTGGGTATTTACCTGGAAAATGTAAAAACACCAATTTGAAGAGACCTATGCACCTTTATGTTTATTGCAGCACTATTTACAATAGCCCAGAGCTGGAAGCAACCTGAGCGCCATAGGTAGATGAGTAGATAAAGAAAATGTGATCGATCTACACAATGGCGGTGCCCATTTGGAACAAGGTGAGTGGACCTAGAGGGGATTATGCTGAATGAGATAAGGCAGAAGAAAATGGATGAATATCTTACGAGTTTACTCCTGTGTGGCAGCTAGAAAAACCAATCAAACAAAGGAAACAAATCCAACAAAAATAGACCTTTAGTCTATAAGGCCAAATGAATGGTTACCAGAAGGGAAGGAGAGGGAGGCCAAGGTGAATAAGAGAGATCAACTAGTTGGTGAAAGAATTGAACTGTTCAATGTATACTTAATGTATTAGATATAGATTTTTTTTTTTTTAAGAGAGGAAGAAGGAAGGAAGGAAAGGAGGGGAAAAAAAATCTTTATTTTATGCTTTTTCACCCCAGCCCCGGGTCTTGAATCTCAGTCCTTGGGTTGCATGTGTTTTGCAAATCAGTGTCTCAGCTGCCTGAGCCACAAAGTGTGTGTATAAGGCCACCTTATATACAGATGTTTATTTGTTTACTTATGGTCATGTGTCCTTTAAATCTATATAATGTTCTAATTCAGTGTTCCTTCATTAAGTTTTAGTTTTTAAAGAGGAGGGAATGGAGAGGAGGAAGAAACGAAGGAAGGAAGGAAGGAGAAGCACTTTTATTTGTTGTTTATTTATGACTGTTCCCCCCTAGCCCTGGGTCTCAAACCCAGCTCCTTGAGCTTTACTTGGTCTACACCCCAGCCGCTGATTTAGTGCCTGAGCTACCAGGTGTCTGAGCACCTCAATATGTAGTTTTAATTAAAAAATAAAAAAGCTTCTGTTAAACTCGAATACAGGTTCTCAGCATTACCAAGAGGGCTTGTTAAAACACAGACAGCTGGGTCCCAGCCTCAGTTTCTGAGTTAGTGGGTTTGAAGTGGCAGCTGACAGTTGCGTTTATAACGTGCTCCCTGGTGATTCTGACATTACTGGTTTGAGGTCTACACTTCGATACACATTCTTTCAAGCATCGTCCATGCGTGCTTGCAAAGGGTTATTGAGAGGGAGAAAAAGCAGTCACCTTCCCTGAGGTAAGCACTCGTGTAGTTAACTCGTGTAGTGTGACAAATGTCCCAAAAGTTATGGGAACTCTTGGTGCAACAGATCTTAGGGCAAAAGAATTAGCAATATAACAAAATAATTGAGCTGGATTAAGTAAGAGCATTAATTCTTTGTTAGAATATGGACTGTACTGTTACTGCTTTGCCCAGTGGGTTATGGGAAGGACAATGCAATGCCAGTTCTGTGTCTAGTCTTTAAGATTAATTTCCTTTAATAATAAAAAAAAGATGCACCCCGGTGTCGTAGCCATTTGGTCCAGTGCCTTTGGCCGAGAGCAGTCCACATACATCCCAAGGCTCCCAGGTTGGGTCCCGGGGTTGGAAAATAACCAAGATGGACAACTAAATAAAATAAATAGAAGTGCTTCTGTTCTCTCTGTCTGCCTGCCTGCCTGTCTACTCGCCTTCATTCCTGCCTGCACCTTTCCTTACACAAAAAAGGATTAACATAATAAGCTCATGTAAGACACCAGTTACCTCGCTAAAGTGATCACCTGGAAAGGCCCTGAACTACACCGAGAGGAACAGGGATCCAGCCGTATCCTGCTCCCCAGTCATCCCAGTCAACACAGCAGACGTGTGAGTGAAGGTGTCTTGAACTCACCAGACCAGGTCAGTCACCAGTCAGCTACCAATGAGCAACTCTGTCCAACTCCAGCGGGGAGCAGAAGTATCACTCAAGTCAGCCTTCCCAGCTTCCTGATCCATAAAATTGTGACTGCTGATAGCATACTAGTTTTCTTTTTATAATGTAATACTTCTCTTATTATTTCTTTTGTTTACAAAACCATACTCATTTAAGATATTGAAGTGGTTGTAGTTTTAAGCTATAAAATTTGGAGAAGTTTCTTACTTACTAATGGCTAACTGCAACAAATCTGTTTAGAAAAATGCAAAACTTGGAAATAAGGATAAAAAATGATTGTGTGCTCTTTCTTTTTCTTTTTGAGAGGAGGAGGAAGCATTTTTATTTTACTTTATTTTTTGCTTGTTCCCCCCCAGCCCCAGGTCACAAACCCAGGGCATTGCATTGTGCCTCCCATACCCCAGTTACCAGCTCAGTGTCTGAGCCACCAGGCCACAACATATGTGTGTTTTCCACCCTGTATCGCAGCAGAAAAGCTGACACCTAGATCACTGGAACAGAACAGAGAGTTCGTGAGTAAACTACCACATATAGGTAAGTAAATTTATGAGACAGTAGCCAAGAGTATACAGAGGAGAAAGGACTGTGGTTTTCTTTTGTTTGTGGTTTTTTGTTTTTTTTTTTTGAGAGAGAGGAAGAAGAAGCACTTTATTTATTTTTAATATTTTTCAATCGTCCTCACTAGTTGTTTCCTCCAGTCCAGGGACTCAAACCCAGGGGTACATGGTCTGAGCTCCTTTAGAGGCAATTGGCCTAACCTCTGCTCCACCAGGGCGCACCAGGGCTGTCTTTTCAATAAGTGATGCTGAGAAAACTGGGGCAGCCACCTGCTAAAGAATGAAGTTAGACTACTGCTATCTTACACAGTACACAAAAATCATCTCAAAATGGATTAAAGACAAATATAAAAATCCTTGAAGAAAACATAGCTGGTAAACTGGACACTAGTCTTGGTAACAATTTTTTTTCATTCTGGATTCAAGAAAAAAGACAACAAAGTGAACACGAATGAATTGAACTATGTCAAATAAAAAGCTTCTGCACAGTGAAGGAAACCATGGGGAAAAAGGGGAAAAGGCGTCTGCTGAAAGGGATAAACTATTTGCAAAGCATATACCTAGTAAGGGGTCTTTATTCAAAATATATAAATAGCTTCAAAATTAAAAAGCAAATAAGCACCAAAAGTCTGATGAAAACTTGGCTGAGGATCTGACTAGACATTTTCCCAAAGAGGACAGGTGTCCAAATTATATGAAAAGGGGTGCAATACCATTAATCATCAGGGAAATGCAAATCAAAACCATAATGGCCTAGTACTTCATGCCTATTTAAAGGGCTATTATCAAAAGGATAAGAAATAACAAGTGTTGGCTAGAATTTGGAGAAAATGGGACCTGTGTGTAGTGTTAGTGGGACTTTACATTGGTATAACCTCTGTGAGAGATAGTGTAGAGCTTCTTCAAAAAGTTGAACATGGATTCCACTCTAGGCATCTAAAGAAAATGAAAACACTAACTTGAAAAAACTACATGTGCTCCTATATTATCACAAACTATTTATGATGGCCACGATATGGAAGCAATCTAAGTGTCCATTGATGGATGAATGGATAAAGAAGAGGTGAGGTATATATGTATATACATATATATCTCACATATATATCTACATACATGGAATACTACTCAATTATAGGAAAATGAAATTTTATGTTTTGTGGGAATTATGCTAAATGAAGTACGTGATACAGAGAAAGACAAATACTGTATATTTCACTTGCATGTTGAAGGTAAAAAACAAAACAAATAAAGCACCCCATGTGGGTGTGTGTGTGTCCAAAGAGAGAGCACAAAATAAATGCTGATTGCTAGATGGGAGGTAGGTTGGTGGAGGGGATCAGGAGGCAAAAAAGAAACATCATGGGGATACATCATGGTGACTATAATCAATAATATAGGGCAAGTCCCTGTGACTCAGACAGCTGTGATGCTGCTGTGCAGACCACATGCCCCAGAAGAACCAGTGGAGATGTATCGTCTCTTAGGACCTGGACCCCATAGTCACAGAGCTCAGGTCTGCTGTAGTTCTAAGGCCTATTCAAATTCAAGAAGAAGAAAGACTGCCCTACCTCTGGAGGAAAGAGCGTCAGTGTTACAATGGAAGAAGAGCATGTGGGAGAGGACATGTCATTCGCAGTCAACTTTTTGGGAAATACAGTCAGTCACATGGATGAAGAAGTAGGTAAAAGAGCTGTTCGGATAACATCAGTTAGAAACTTCTTGAAACAAAAGTCAATTGACGAGGTAAATATTTTTTCCCATTCAAAAGTTATGATCAGAGTGTAAATTGATGCAACCTTTATGGAAGGCAGAATGGAGATTCCTAAAAAAACTGAGAATGGAAATCCCATGTTATCCCATCATTGCAATCCTGGGTATTTACCAAAAACCCCACAAAAACACAAATCCACTGAGAAACAGGCCCCCGCATGTTTACTGCAGCATTACTTACAATAGCCAAGAAATAGAAACTCCCTAAGTGCTCATTGTCAGGTGAAGGCATAAAGAAAATATGGTAGATATACACACAGAATACTACACAGCCCTAAAAAAGATCAAATACTGTCATTTGTGACAACATGGATGAACTAGAGGGGGTTATGCTAAGTGAAATTAGTCAGAAGGAGAAAGACAATTATCAGATGCTCTTACTCACCTGTAGACTAGAAAGAAACAGCAATTTTTCATTCAGTCAAAGTTTGATTTTATTTCCACTGTTGCTATCCCCCTCGAGGCTAAAGTCTCTATCAGGGCAGTGTAGTAGAAAATATTGAATGCAGGCCAACATCCGTTCTCTCACTTCTCTCGGGTATAGACACCTGGCTGAGAGACTACTTTTCCTAGCCTCCTTGCAGCTAGATGTGCCATGGGACTAAGTTATAACCACTAAGTAGAAGCATGTGGACCTTCAGGGTAGCAGCTTAAATAGACCATAGCTGTAGCAAAGCAGTGAAAGAGCACCAAGGTGGGGGTCAGGAGATGTGACCGCTCCGCCGCATCCCATCGTTTTCCCTCTCTCTTCAGTCTTCTTATCTGCAAGAGCATGAGTTGAATAAGAATGTCCTGTGGCAGAGCCTTCTAACTGTCCTCTGCTATGTTGGTAGCATCCCAGTCAAAGACTTCATTTCCAGGCTCCCAAGTGTCTACAAGTGCCCATGTGACCAAGGCTGGGCAATAGCATGACAACAGAAGGAATGTGTAAAAAAAAAGAAAGAAACAAAAAACCAAAGCCAAGGAGCAGACAACAAAAACTGACCCTTGGATGTGGAAAGCAGAAGTGAAGTTACCAGGGAGGAAAGGAGTGGGCGCCGGAGCAGGCGGTGCTGGGTGTCCAACAGGCAGTGGTGAAGGACTTTCGGCTCTTTGCTGGTGGGCCAGGTATGTTGTCACAGATTTGAGAAATGGGAAACCTGAACACATGGGCTTATAGTAATTAGTGAATCAGTTACTTCAGTAAAAATTAAATTAAGAAAATTTATCAGCACCACTGCCTGCATTTATTATAATGGTTTGTGAGGATGGGACGGGCTGGGAGGAAACCTGTGCCATCACTGTGATCCTAAAACCTTGGCAGAATACGAGTCCTGATTTCCATGGTGGAGCTTAGTCCATGTGTGCATAAAATCCCCAAATTCAGTTTGTGCTTTCATGTTCACCCTAATCACTTCCAAGACAAAGGGGAGTATGCTCACTAACACACCACATCAGTTCTCTATCGTCCCCAGAGTAGTTTATAAAGTCGTTATTATGCAAAACTTTTGAGGAACAGTTCTCAGCTGTGTGGCTCAGCCTTGAAGAGGTTAAAGTCAAGGGGTTGGCTGGGGCTCTGTCATCTGAAGGCGCGACTGGGGCTGAAGGGCCTGTGCCCAACCTGGTTCGTTTACATAAGTTCTTTCTGGCTATATGGAGGGCGGCCTCAGTTCCTCCCTACATGGACCTCTCCATGGGGTTTCGTGATTGTTCTTAGGAAATGGCAGCTTCTCTCACAGTAATAATTTGAGGGAGAGGCTTCAGATGGATTTGCTCATAAGCCCAGAGTTTGGTTTGTGGATGAAGGACTTTTCACATGTCCTCCATGTGCTCTCCTGCATGTATCTTCTCCTAAGAAGCCTTGGCGACTCTTGCCACAAATAGGAAATACTGTTGTTATGTCTTTTCTGAAGGGATTTGAACTGAGAGAAATACTTAAAGATCCTGAGATACTGCTCACATTTGTATGATTTAGGGGCTCTGTGGAATCTTTCTGGTTGTCCCCCACATACAGAGTTTCCCTCAGTGTTCTGGTGGGTAGCTGTAGACTCAGAGGTGACTTGGTCTGACCTGGAGAGAAACTCTGGTCCCACCTCCATAAAGACCTCTAGATAAAGGAGTCTTCTCAGAGACTCTTCATGAGACCTGGTTGTGACTAGGGCTCGTCTCCTAGAGCTAATTGGATTCTCCAAGTAAACACCTCCTCTTCAGACTGAGGACAGTTCTCTTCCTGAGTGATGGGTAGGGAAGGTATTTCATTGCCTTCACTACTAACATTGTTACTCATATGACAGTTGTGAAGAATAATTAACCAGCACCAACATCATGTTTCCAGGGAACTGTTCTGGGGAGTTTAGTAATGGATCCCCATGTTTGCCCCTGTTGGGTTTCCGAACAATGGCTTTTTTTTTGAAAGAAAAGGCACATGCAGGAATGAAGATAAAAAGGCAGGCAGGCAGGCAGAGAGAGGAGGAAGATACATTTTATTTTATTTAGTTGTTCATATTGGTTCTTTCTCCAGGCCCGGGTCTTGAACCAGGGACCTTGGGATGTATGTGGACGTATGGCCAATGAGCTAAACCACTAGGCCACCAGGGTAGGACCAGGATGACTTCTCCTAAAGCACATTTTCAGAAAAGATGCCTTCCTACCTCTGTATGTGAGCGTTGTCCTCCTTCTTGGTGGAACTTCAAACTGAGTCATCCTGGGCTGCTGCGCAGCTGACTGACCACCCTGTGTTCATCTTAAATGTGCCTGTGGTGTGTGATAAAGATGAGCTCTCATTCCAGAGATAAAACATGATTTGAAAATGTTGCTGAATAAATCGGTAGCTTATTTTGGGAGAAAATGGAAGGCTTTATAGCATACTCTACTACAGAATAAAATCCAGCTGGTAAAAAAAAGTTCCATGTGAAATTTTAAACATAAAGCAGCTAGAACAAAGTAAGAGTAGATATTTATATGATTTCAGGATAAAATTTCAGAATTTATTTACTGTCAACATGGAAAATCACAGAAGAAAAATTTGATACTTTAGTTCATAGAAATAACATACATATATACATTCATGATATATAACAAACTTTCAAATATTTTCCAGATGATGTAAAATACAGACAGAAATCTTAAAATTATTTAAGTGTCTTAGAGAGCCATTCCAAATTCCAAATGGATATAAAAATATTTTAGAAAATCACTGTAATGAATAAATAGTGTAAGCAAGATCTAAATAAAGAGAAAGGTAAAAGGAAAGAAGAGAAAGAAGGGAGGAAGAGAAAGAGGGAAGTAGAGAAGAAGGAAGAAAGGAGGGAAAGAAAGAAGGAAGGGAGGGAGAGAGAGACGCGGGGAGAGAGGGAGGGAGGGAGGGAGGGAGGAGGGAGGGGTTAATCTTTGCCTGAGTTGTGAGCCAGGATCCTTGGGCTTTGCGTGAATTCTGCCGCAGTAGCACACTTAAGCCACCAGGGTGCGCCATTCCCATACTTATAAACTTCTACATTTCTAATCAATAAAGAGGATCGCAACCGTTTTAGAAATAGCGTCACTATAGACTGCTAACTTTAGGGAGTCTATAAATTCTCCTTCCTATCATCGTTAGACAAGTCTATATTCTTGTGTATGGTAAAGTATCAGGTGGTCCATTCGGACATCTTACTAAAATAAACTTGTAATTCTCGCTTGATGAAAACTTATTTTAAATGTCTTCTTTCTCCTACATATATTATCTCCTGCAGGGTTTCTGTACTTTATCCCTCAAATGCCTAATATTAGAGAACCAATACATGCTTGTTGTATGAATAAATAGAATGAATGTCTTTTTCACAGTTTGGATGTTTTTTCTATTAGGCAGAACATGGGGTCTTGTACACTGTGACTTCCAGACTCATGGAAGAAAAACATTCTTTCTTTCACAAGCCTGGAACAGATTCATTTCTTTGCATTTAGAAAACATAGTTACTGAAAATGTGCCCATTTATTATTACTTATTAGTTTAGATATTTCAGTGCTCAAACCTCAAACTTTTTCTGTATGAGGAAAACATTCTCTTTATTTCCTTGAATTTCGAATGACGGACGTGAGGCTTAGGTACGTTCTGATCAAGGTACTGCCCTGCTCTGGGCCTTATCACTAAAAGGGACTGAACACTGAATGTAGAATTTTCTCTAGACTATGGAAAAGAGATTAGAATAGATTGGGGACTTGTTTCAGCAGTTTTGTAGATGTTTACATGCATAACATCCCCCCCACCCCCATAACCACCGCACAGGGAGTCACCCACACTTTCCTTAGTTGCTGCTTGGACCTGGGTCAAGAGCATCATTAGGGAAGCGAGGTTAGATTGTCACCTAAGGGGTAGGATTTGAAGTGCTTGGTGAAGACCTTTTTTCTTTTTTTTTAAAGCAGAGGTCCAATTGGGAAGGAAGGTGAGGAAGACAGGCGAGCAGGCAGAGAGAGAAGAAAGCACTTTATTTTATTTTTATTTAGTTGTTTACATTGGTTATTCTCTATGGTCTCTGGATGTGAACCCGGGTCGCTGGGATGGATGTGGACTGTGCTCCTTCGGAGGCAGCTGACCCAACCACTACTCCATAGGGTGTGCCTAAATACCCTTTTTTATAAAATTAATTTTTTACCCTGATACAATGAAAATTTACTCCCCCAAAATGAAAATATGAGCTAAGTTGGATGGGGGCGAGGGTGTAAACTCTTGAGAGTCAGATATTCTACCATTGTGTCTGCCAGTAGTGTATTACCTGATTTTATTTGTCAGAATCAATTCAGCTTTTCTGTTATGTCCTGGAAAGGGGGGATGTTTTAAAGCTGTGCAGTTGTAGAAAAGAGTGACATGACCTGGGAAGAAAATTTGGAGAACTACTTTATGTCTTATAGCAACTCAGGAACGATTTGTAATTGATCATTGTATGCTTTTTTCCCCCTTCGTAAAATGCAT
The DNA here is from genome assembly GCA_004363575.1 of Solenodon paradoxus. Classification (NCBI taxonomy): domain Eukaryota; kingdom Metazoa; phylum Chordata; class Mammalia; order Eulipotyphla; family Solenodontidae; genus Solenodon; species Solenodon paradoxus. Next base: position 144,140 of record RJWH01001115.1, read on the forward strand.
GTATGACCCTCTGTCTGTTAGTTTTCTCAAAATATTCATCAGGTAGGAAGACAGCTATTACTACCTCTAGCTTGTGGCTGAGGCACAGCGTGATTAAGTGACCCCTTCTGGGGCAGTGATTTAAGTGGAAGAGAAGCCTGCATCTGTATCAATGATTCTCTAACTCTTGATTTGATTCTGGTCAAGGACCATGAACCAGCTGTCATCTTGTCATTGACATTTTCAGTGAACTCAGGATAAAAAACCAAATGGCTTTTCCCCCATCAACAAAATTTTGATGATACTAGAGATGAAGAGAATTCCATCCAGGATTGATAGCTATTTCCCAAACTCCACTGAGTTTCTATAGAACTGGAGATGCTCTGAAATGCTGCTAATTCAAATAAGGATTACTTGAGTACTTGACTTAGCCTAGAAGGAGTTCAGATACATTCAGAGTGAAAACTGTAGTTACAGGTACCAATCCCACCTGGTTCCTGTTAAAACGGTCCTACTGCATGGCTCACTAAATTGGTGGTAAAACATTGCAGGGTTAGGAACTCGAGTCTGAAGTCACACAGACCTGGGAGAACCACCTGCCATTGACCAGCTTGGAGATCCTGACAACCCATCTCATCGAACTCTAGTTTCTGCATCTCAGGGCACAGATAACGTTGCCATTATACCATAAAGATGTTATGAAGATTAAACGAACTGGCCGATGACTATACAGTGGTCTTTGTAGTGTCTGGTGGTGGTATCATTATAGAGCTAGACCACAATCGATTTTTCAAAATCTGTATTAATGGCCCTATGTGAGGCTTACCACAGACAGCATGAGTTCTTTTCCTGGCACTGAATTATATACAATCTCTGATGATCACTTGTTCTATAATCACTTATCTATGTACAATAACATGCCTTCTTGCACTTGATTATCTCCACAGAGCAGAGTATTAGTATGTTGCTGTGAGACTGTTATTACTTTGATTTGAACCAGGGGAATCTCTTCCCATGAGAAACTCCCAACACTATAAAGATATTCTAGTGTTCTCAGAAGTTTATTTGTGTGTCTGTTTATCTTTGTAAATTTGAAAGACTCTAGCTGATGACCTAGGTTGTTTATATATTTTCCTTATTTCTCATTCCCCAAGAGAGGGGAAGATCTCTGGCTCCCATATTTATATGTATGCCCGGTATGTATTTATTATAATGCCATAATATAGGAGATAATATAAGAATGAATGCATCAGGGACTCAATGAAGGATTTCTTTCTTGCATATATTACAGAGAGGGAGAAGGGATAGCACAGTTAGGGAGAGTCTGAGGTTCTTGTAGGTAAGAGCTAGTTCAATGTAGAGTCTATTATGAGCCTCACAAGAAATGGAAAAAGCAGTAGGGAACCTCTTTAAAACATCCTGAATTTTGGAGCCAGAGTTCAAAGAATTTCCACCTGTTTCCTCCTCAGGAACCTACAGATTTCTGGTAAGTAACAGAACGCTGAGTAACGATCATCGCCCTTTTTGTGTCGAGCTGCTGAGCCTCTTAGATTTCTACCTTTCAAAGTTATCAGATGTCGTTCTGCTGTAAACCAAAACAGCAAATCATCCAATGTGTTTGATTCACTTCATCTGTCTTCATGGGCTAAGTTGTGAGAACAATGACAGGTCAATAAGTTACTGATAATTTGGAGAGAAAGTAAAAGATCAAAATTGGGTGGTGTTGCCAGTCTTTCAGACTATTGCAAACGTTACAAAAACCAAAGCAGACGCGGGATGTTTTTATGACTCTATGAGGTAATTAGGATCACTTTGTTCTTATCAAGAATCTGATGATGCAGCCTTTACTAAATCTGTGTCTTCCTGGTTGGCTTTTGAGCAGAGATAAGGAGACTGACTTCCTAAAAGGCAGCTAGGAAAGACACTGGAATGGCCTGGGAACTTACCTTTCTCTGGAAGGTTGAGCCTATTTTTAAATCCAAGTGTTATTCCTAAAGCTTTCCCTCAGTTCCCAAGGCTTTACAACTCTTAGAGGCCTCTCTGGGATCAAACTCCTGGGTACCCATAAACAAGTGCAGGTTATGGCAGACGCCTCGTCTCTGTGGCTCCTTATGAGATGTCAAGCTCACCTTCAAGAGTTTCTGTCAAGTCAAAATGTCTCTTCAGCACTTTCACACCTTGCTCTGTATGACTCGTTCAAATGAGACCTTTCAGAGTCTAGTTACTAGGAGCATTTCACAGTCCACAAGGAGTTTATAGCCCTTAGAATTTCAAAGCAGGAAAAACAGAATCCTTTCATCAGTCGCCTTGGGTAGCTTTTAAAGAACAGACTTTATTTAAAAAAAATTATTATTTCTCTGGTTTACATTGTTCGATGATTGAAATCGACCTCAGTCTGTGTGCATTTCACATCATATCCAGGACCAGAGTTCCAGTGCCTTTGACCACCTTGCTCCTTGCCCTTCCTTCCCTGCCCGCTGGCATCCCGGTTAGCCAGAGTCATGTGTCCTGTGAATTTCACTGAGGTGTGTTTGCTTTTCCACATACGGGTGAAACCATCCTGTAGTCTCTTTTTCTTTCTTTTTAAAGGAAAGGTGCAGGCAGGAATGAAGGCGAGCCGACAGGCAGGCAGGCAGAGAGAGAAGGGAGAAGCATTGTATTTATTTCTCTGGGGTACATGCACTGTGCTCGGACCGAGACAGTGGATCCAATCACTTCTCCACTGGGGTGTGCCACACTTCTCTTTTACTTTATTGCTTATTTCGCTTAGCATGATCACCGCTATTTCCATCCAGGTTGTTGCAAAGGGCACCATTTGTCTTTTTTAACAGCTGCATAAATTCCACTGAGTATCTGACCACCGCTGCTCTGTGTGGTCATCTCTTGATGGGCATGTAGGCTGTTTCCACAGCTTGGCTATTACGAATTGTGCTGCTGTGGCCATAGGGGCGCAAATATTTTTTTTCTGGTTAGTATTTTTGTATCCTCTGGATATATGCCTAGAAGTGGAATTGCTGGATCAAATGGTAGATTCAACTTTTGTTTTTTGGAGAAATCTTTAAACAGTTTTCCAAAGAGGTGGCACTAATATATATTCTCAGCAATTGTGTAGGAGGATTCCTTTTTCTTTATACCCTTTCCAACGCTCGTTTCTAGACTTTCTGACATACGAGAACAGGTTTACTTTTCATTGGTACCTTCCCTAGATGATGTCATTCTCTTTCTCTTTAGTTCTTAGGGTGTCTTTTATGATGGTATCAATAAGCCAGAAAACATCAAACAAAACAATCTGTCTTCTGGAGTAATATCGCTTGTGTTATTTCCATAAAGCATAAGAATATTAAAACATGTCTAACTACCTAGATAAAAGACTGAGAGTTGAACACCTGGTTATTTTATGTAGGCCCCTCAACATTTTATGTGATGAAGGCAAAAATTTGAATGAACAGACTATCTCATGGTTGTGTAGATAACCTGAAGTTATGTAGACACCATTCTATTCTATACTTTTAAACTTATGAAACCAATATCATTTCTGCTTTGAAACCTTGGTTTCATACCACTACCAGTTTGGGAGAAAGCTACCATTATTTTCAAGGGACTTGAAATTTTCTTTTTAGGAAGTTGGAGAAAAAGGTGAACAAATTTTATGGGTTAAAAAAAAATGCTCATTTGGCAGGCCCTGGTGAAGTGGCAGTTAGATCAATCACCTCCAAAGGAGCAAAGCACATACCCTTGAGTTCAAGTCCCAGGTTCATGTTGAAACCACCAGTGTGAACGACTAAATAAAAAAACCCAAAAAACTTCTATCTCCTCTCTCTTCCTGCCTGCCTGTCTACCGCCCTTTATACCTGACTCCACCTTTCCTTTAAAAAATTCATTGTAAAATATATGTAAAATATGCACATATCAGAATCTGTAATGTTTTCTAAGTAAGTGCTCTTGTTATGCTCTTTTATTCTAATGCTATCCTGTGAGGTTGAAATTATCATTCCTATTTTGCTGATAAGTCAACAGAAGCTCCCCCAGGCTAAGTACTCACCAGTGCTCCAATGAGAGCCAAATTTCTTGTTTTATGATTTTAAATCCTTTTTCTTTTTACTAAGCCACCTTTATTCTGCATTTTTGTGACTGTCATACTTCCCCCTTGTTTTTACTTTATGTTCTATAGATTTGTCTTATTAAAATTTCTTTATAGTAAACTCTTCTATCCTTTGTCTTTTTTATTCCATATTTCTCCTTGTCATATAGCATCTAGAAGAGATTTCACTGTCTCCTGGCTTATCCAGCATCTTCCTCTGAATTAATAAAGATGCTTCTTTTTCAAGTTAAACACAAGTTAAATTACTTAGAAAATTACTTGATTTTATTTTTTATATAATAATTTTATTATTATTTTGTTTGCAAAGTCATACTTGTTTTAAGATATTAAACTTGCTTCTCAGTCTATGTATGGGTAAATTATTTGATTTTTAATAGTCATTAGAACAAACTTGAATGACTTCTGTAGAAAGTGTGGTGATCAAATTATTGAACATGATATAAAGAACTAATTTTAATTATCATAAATATATACTCAAGATTACTAGGATATACTAATTTCTCAAAGATATTTACATATCCCACTTTCAGTGGCAACTTTCAACTTTCAGCCATAAAATAAGAAATCTAAGCTTTTTAAAACCTTTGCACTTTGTCTTTGAGAACAGGAATCTTGAAGTGAAGGGATTTTCAGGAGGAAAGAAAATAAGCAGTTTGTGAGACCTCAGAATCCTTGTTTCTTGAGATAGGCCTAGATGGCAATGAACTTCCCTCTTAGTACTGCTTTTGCTGCATCCATAGATTCTGGTAGCTCGTGTATTTGTTTTCATTTATCTCTAAGTATTTTTAAGTTCCTCTTTGATTCCTTTTTTTTACCCAAGAGTCTTTCAGAAGTATATTGTTTCGTCTCCAATTAATTCTTTTTGTGGTTAATTTGTATTTTTTAAGCCATTATGGTCAGAGAAGATGCTTGGTATGATTTCAGCCTGGAAATCGGTTGAGATGTGTTTCGTGTCCTTGAGAATGTTGCATGTGCTCCTGAGTGGAAAGTGAAATCTGTACTCATTGGATGAAGTGTTTGGTATGCGCCTACTTATTCCAAATGGGGACCTCATAATGCTAACAAAAACCAAGAAGAAGACATTTTAGAGAGATGTATTTTAATAGCTGGACTGGTTCTGGTTCTGGGTAAAATGAATTAAGCACAACCCACCCAGTTTCCTCCCACTGAGTGGAGGAAAGAAAGCAAAGAGTAGTTGTTTGAAGATTCAAGAAAACAGAGTAGCAGGCAGCTTGGGGAGGAAGACCAGAATTAGAAGTACAACTGAACTGTTTGTTTTTGCCTCCTTTTAAGGTCTATTATTTGTATCACTGAAAAACTGGAAATAACCTAAAATATTCACTGGGGTGGGGGGGAATGGTTTGATTGTCTACCAATCAGTTCTTGCTGCAAAAAAATGTCATATAACAAACTTGTCCCAAATTAGTGACATAAATGTATTTATTTATTTAATCCTTTTTTTCCTGTCTGGGCAGGTGATTGTGTATCTGCTGGGGCAGCTCTACTCCAGGTGTCAGGGTGGCTACACTAGGCTCTTCAGGTTTAGATTGTGCTCACATGGGCTACTCATGTCCCGGGACCAGACTGAAGGCTCAGATGCTCTTCCTGGGATAATGGAAGTCAAGAAGGTCAAACTAAGCAAGCATGTCTGAAGCCTGTGCTCTTTCATGTCCACTAACATTGCATTGGTCAGAGAGTCATATGACCAAGACCTACGTCATTGCTGGTCAGTGCTCTCTGTCTTCTTAGGGCACTGCAGGGTTACACAGCAAGGGGAGAGGTTGAAGAATTGAGAAAGCAACCTAAATCTATCACACACTTTTGCAATCACTGAGGGATGTTTTCTTAAAAAGAAAAAACAGACAAAAGCACATATAAAGTAACTCAATAAGAATTATTGTGGATAATATCAAAATGCCAAAGTATAAGAGGACAGTGAAACTTCATGTGCCCATCACTCAGCTTCAGTTCCTGGCTACCCTTCTTTCATAATTCCATTCACTCCCTTGGTAAGATTATTTCAATTGGTACACCCTCATGGTGTAGTGGTTTGGTTAGCCACCTTTGTCTGGTGCAGTCCACATACATCCCAAGGACGTGGGTTCATGTCTTAGGGCCTGGATGAACGACCAAGATGAACAACTAAATATATTTAAAAAGTACTTCTTCCTGCTCTGTCTTCCTATCTGCTTGCCTACTTGCTTTCATTCCTGCCTTCACCTTTCCTTTAAGACAAAAGATTATTACAACTCCTAGATATCACATAGTTTAGGATCTGAAAAAGCATGTTCCAAATACCTGAACAAATCGTTTCTTAAGAATATGATATAATCTTGGTTATAAAAAGTCAACAATAACTTAGAAGGACATATGAATAGAATATGCATCTGAGTGAACTAGGCATTGTATTAAAGAATGATACAGGTGAGTTAAAACATGCTATACAAGAGATACAGTGGAAAATAATAAAGTGTGAACAGTTTGAAATAACTTTTAAAGTTTTTCTGCCTAATCATGTTCTTTAACTATGATGACTATTAACTTTTGTAATGATGTCAAATTTAACTCTAAGCAGAAATTTAGCTTCCTTAGTATGTCAAGTTACTTACATAGAAATATTTCTTCCTTAATATTTCTATTGCAAGTTTACTGAGAAGGGAGTATAAAAATGCTTCAATTTACTTCTAGAGTAATATACTCACCATCAGAGACCCTTAGGCAAATCAGTCAAACCTATAGAACTCAGATGTACTTCTCACTTGCAAAATGGGGATCCTACATAACAAAGTAGGAGCATTTTGATTTTGAGGATTAAGTGCATATGGAATCACTAAATAAAAACTTGACATATAATTGTAGAATATTATTAATCCTTTTTTTTTAAAGGAAAGATGTAGGTAAGAATGAAGGCAAGTAGGCAGGCAAGCAGAAGAGAGAGGAGTAAGAAGCACTTTGTTTTATTTTGGTTGTGCATCTTGGTGGTTCTCCCAAGCCCAGGATTTGAACCTGGGTCCTTCAGATGTAAGTGATCTGAGTCTCAGCCAGAGGCAGTTGACCAAACCACTACTCCACCAAGGCATATACCTATTATTTTTTTCTGAGCTTCATTATGTTCTAGGAAAGCAGGCTGTGGAAAATGGTCTTGCTCCTTAGTTTTATGTGCTCGCTTCCAAAAAGCCCTAGACTGATGACCAGGTTGGCTTGAATTCTAGGTCTGGTGTTGCCTTGTGACCTTCTCAGAGTCCTCTCTACATTTTTCTCCCCAAACATTGGGAAGGTGGGTAGATGATCATGAAGTGCTCTCCCTTTATGATGAACAGTTGATTGCAAAATAACTGATTCCAAATTCTGGAACCAATAAGTAATGGTTTACAGAAGGCATATGCCAGCATTCCCTTTGGTCTTAGGTTGGTTTGTTTGCTTTCTCCTTGAGTTGACAGTCACACTCTGTATATACATGTAGGAAAGGATCTGTACCAATTAAAATGTGGAGACCTACATTTTCATAAAGCAGGTGACAGAGTAGTTCATGGAGTTTCATATTTAGAAATATGCCATAAACACACAGGACATTCAGAAGCCTGTTTGTTGCTTTCAGTGTGAACTGGACTCTATGGGAACACTTAAGTTGACCTCTACTTTTCTTCCTGACTAGTGGGGTGACCTTGAGCAAATCCGTGTACTGTCTCAATGCTCCATCTCCCAACCTGACAAGTGTGTTTTATCATGCCAGTTTCATAGGGATTCTGATAGAAGGATAAACATAATATTCTTGTCAAAGCTTTGTGTACGGTAGAGTACTATACACACAACATCGCAGTATAGCTTTGCCTGTTTTAACTTAGCTCAAGGAAGCTGGTAAAGAGAATAATCAAAGGCCATGGGTATTACAAAAAAAGGGAAACAAAAGAAATAATTAGTTTCAAAATCTGGACAAGAACCAGAAATGGAAGTTCGAGTTTGAATGTTGACATTAGAGCAAGAGATTTGTCAGGAGGCCAAAACTTCATCTCCATAATTATCTGCTCTTCAGAGTCATTACCCTGGGTCTTATTAGATGAATTTAGGACCTTCAGGGATATATATGTGGGTATGATACAGTAATTCTCAAATGACACTGTGTGATTTGAAGGTGTAATCATTAGACTCAAGAAGAAAGTTGAGTTTTTATTATATTAACTAGAACAAAGAGAACTCAGATTATAACTGGAAACAGAGACTCAGTAGACATCTAAATAAATATGTCAGTTCTCAAATATAGGGGTGCAGAGTTCAGCTTTATTTTCTTGTTTCATGCATTGACTCAACTCATATTTAAGATGGTGCATAATTTTCTTTCTTTTTCCTCTTCTTTCTCATGTCTCACAAAGTCTTGGTGATTTTATTCCTCAGATTTTTGATGACTTGGAAAAATAAATACACCTTTTTTCCCATGTCAATGGTCCCCCTCTAGCTCCTCATGTTTGTCCAGATGCCAGTCACTCTTTCTGTGCTGTTTCTAGTTCTCATTCAAGGAAACTCCAGCTCATTTGTTTTCACTACCCCAGACTGTATTTCCTCCCTCTCATGTTGTAGCACTTTTTCCGTTATTGGGCTACACCTCTTGTTGCTTCAAATCATGGTAGTTTACATGTTTTTTTCCCCCTCTATTGTAAAATCCTTAAAAAGACATGCTTGTCTTTTTCATTTTTATGTCTCAGGATTTTATCCAATAACTCATGTTGTGTATGAGATGAAATTACAAGTTGTAAGGGTAGGACTCAGTGCCTGAATACTTGGTCTATTTTTTTGACCTGTATCTCTTCCCTGGAAGAGATGGATGTCTAAAAGACAGCCGAGAAAAGGCAGAATCTTGATTATGACTAATCTCTTTCTTTTGCTTGCTTCCTGCATTGCTCTACTTCTCCATTATTTAATTCATTTTGTCTTCTTTCTCTTTTAACCTGTAATAAATAAGAATATTTACTGTGTGAAAACTAAAGGACTACATGAATTACAAAGTATAAAGTAAGAGTAACTACTCTATGGTGACACAAATATATAATTGAATATAATATTTAATTGGGGGAGAATAGATCCATATCCTACACAGAATTCCAAATAATTTGTGTAGATACTTTCCCTTCAATTTGGGAAAGCACAACTCCCTACTTGTTTAAGTGTGGGCTGATATGGTGACTTCCTTCCAAAGAACAGAACATGGAAAGGGGAAAGAAGGTATGTTTACAGTGGAGAAGCTTGACAAATGCTCCCTCTGCCAGGTCATCAAAGTCGACATCAACAGGAAAATCATGTTGATAGTATGTAGCCCTAATCTGATTTGATGAGAATGACTTTTTACCTCTGTGCCTTTTACCCAGAAAACCGTAGCCATTTGTTCAAGCATAAGACAGACTCTGTTAGAAGCACATTGTACAAAATACCTGATCTGGACTCCTCAGTGCTGTCAAGGTTATGAAAAATAAGAAAAATTTAAGAAACATCATAAACAAGAAGAAGTTAAACAGACAAGTTGACAAAATGTAATGGGATGTCTTGGATAAGATCCTAGAACAGAAAAAGAGACATTAGGTAAAAAAAAATAAGATAATCTGAATAAAATATCAACTTTAGTTCAAAATAATGTATTGGTTAGCTAGTTAAGACAAAGGTACTATAGCAATGTTGAGTACAGGGAAAATTGTGTGGTTTGTATATTCAGTATTTCTCAAGTAGATATGTCCTGCTCAGTTACTTCTTATTGGATTATGTTTATTGGCTCCACTGTTCACAATCTATGGTTATTTTTCTATTTGCTTACTGTGTATCTCCTGTTAGATTGTAAACTCCATCAGGGCAAAGATCTTCTCTGTCTCATTCACTTCTGCATTCCTATTATGTTGCCACACATAGCAGATGTCAACAATGAATCATTTTATGGTGAATGGAGGAGTTATTAATAGCTGTAAGCCAGACTGGTAGGATCATGCAGCTGGAGCAGAGAAAAAACATTATATTGCATTATAAATAGAATATATATTATACTTTCTCTAAAGGGGTAATAGAGAAAGAGACTTCAATCTGGGTTCCATTTCTCCCTCCCTGACCTTTTGTTTTTTTTAAGCAAAGACACAGGCAGGAATGAAGGTGAGCAGGCAGGAAGAGAGAAGAGGAAGAAGCACTTTATTTATTTTACTTAGTTGCTCATCCTGGTTGTTCTTCCTGCCCTAGGACAGGACATGAACCTGGGTCCCTGGGCTGTACGTGGACCACGCCCTGCAGGAAGCAGCTGACCCAATCGCCATCCCATCGGGGTGTATTTGAATTTTCATTTTCACCTTTCCTGGATAAATCCTGTAAATTATCATATTGCCCTCTACTGTCATTCCTACCTCACAGCACGGATTTTTAATTGGGTACCGGATGATCTCGCTTCTACAAACAAGCAGAGGCTGATGAGTCTTCTAGTAGGACGTTTTGGGGTTAAACAGAGAGAGGACCATGGGAGAGAGGTTCTGAAGTATTTTATATTTATTTATGAATTATGTATTTAGTTATTTAAGGGAAAGTGCAGGCAGGAATGAAGGTAAGTAGGAGGCAGACAGGCAGGAAGAGAGAGAAAAAAGAAGCTTTATTTTTATTTGGTTGTTCATTTTGGTTGTCCACACACCCTGCACACCTCCCTCCCACCACCCCCAACAAGCCAACCCTGGTCCTCGGGAGGTATGTAGACTGCACCTGTGGAGTTACTCCCTGAGCCACCAGGGCACACCTGTCCTCTCTCCTTCCCTCCCTCCTTCTCTCCCTCCCTCCCTGCCTCCTATTCTTCTTTTCTTCCTTCTTTCATTCTTATTTTCAGTCATAAAAAGAATAATGCCCTCAAGCATCTTGTAAAGAATGAATAACATGGCAGTGCATGCAGTTTCTTCTGTGAAGATATATAAATATGGCGCTGATGTATATTCATTCATGCTAGGAGGTTTCTCAGTTCTCTTAGTTCCTCAGTTACATTACCCAGAGAGCTACACATCATCAGATGTACACAGGGTCTCAGACTGTGTCTGCCTAGGTTGTCACTGACCCAGAAGCTCCTAGCCATTAAGGGTAAGTCTCTGTGGCACAGCCGGGGACTTTGCCACCTTGGGATCACTGAAAGCAGATATGTGACAACGAGGCTGGGAAACCCTAAGGTAGTAAGAAGCCAAGTATTGCACGTTAGGCCCTTGACATAGTGTGTGTCTTCCTCTGTGTTTAGTCACGAGCAGTGGCGGACCACTAGGACAGCTGTTTCATATGGTCTGTGTCTGTGTTAGATTGGTGCGTTTACTTTTTTCCATTAGGTTATTTGTTGGTTGTTGTTGTTTTTGGCTTTCACATTTTTATTTATTTTTTGAAATTTGTTACATTGGTACGTCTTAGGAGTTACAGGTTCACATTTCAAATGTCTAACACCACACCATGCACACCACCAAAATTCTAGTAACCCCACCACCACTGTCCATTAGAACTCTGCCACCCTTTGCTCCAGCCCCCCACACCCTTTCTCTGGTAATCTCAGGTCTGATGTGAGAATCCACAGCTTTGCTTTGTTTTGTCTATGCATTTGCTCTGTTTCTTTCCATCCCACATATGAGTGTGATTTCCTAGTATTTTTTTTCTCCTTTTGATTTGTTTCACTTAGCTTCCTTGTCTCAGATTCCATCCATGTCATCAAAAATGGCAATATTTCATCTTTAAAGAAATTGGAGCATAATTTTCCACTATATCTGTAATATATCTTCTTTATCTGTTTGTCTGTCCATGGGCATTTGTTTGTTTGTATATCTTGGCTGCTGTAAATAATGCTGCAATGAACATAGGAATGCATCCATCTTTATTAATCATGTTTTTAAATTCCTCACGTATATACTAGAAGTGGTATTACAGGATCATAAGATAGTTCTATTTTTAACTTTTGAGAAACCTCCATGCTATTCCAAAGTGTCTGCACTAATTTACATTCCCACCAACAGTGTATACGTGTCTCTTTTCCACACCCCCACTAACACTTTTTTGAATCTCTTTTGAGACAGGTCATTTTCACTGGTGGGAGTTGATATCTCTTTGTGGCTTTGATTTGAATTTCCCTAATAACAGGTAATGTTGGCACCTGAAGGCCACTGGTCTTCATTAGAGCCAAATCTATTCAGATCATCTGCCCATTTAAAAATTTTTTTGCAGAGGTATGTGAGTTCTTTGTATTTATAGATTATATTAGATACATATTTATATTAGCACCTTATTGTATATATGATGTTCAAATATCTTCCTCCATTCATTAGGATGTATTTTCATTGTAATGAAAGTTTCTTTTGCTGTGCAGATGTTTTTAGTTTGACGTAGTCCCATTTGTTTATTTTTACATTTGTTTCCTTGCCACAGAAGTCGAGTTACCAAAGACATCATTGGTTTCAAGGAGTGTATCATTTATGTCTTTGTCTATGGCTTTTATGGTTTCAGGTTTTACATTTAAGTTTTTCGTCATTCTGAATTATTATGTATGATGTGAGATAGTGATCTAACTTCATTCTTTTGCTGGTGACTGTCCAGTCTTCTCAACATCGTTTGTTGAAAAGACTGTCCTTGCTCCATCACATGCTCTTGGCTCCCTTTGTTGTAAACTAACTGCGCACATGCATGTGAGTTTATTTCTATGCTTAGTTCTATTTCATTGTCTGTGTGTCTGTTTTTATTCTGACACCGTGCTGCCTGTCATACCATCACTCTGTAGAACAGTTTGCAGTTGGGAGTGTGAGACTGCCGTTTTTCCTATTCTTTTCTCAGGAATTTTTTTTGCTATTTGGCTGTTTTGGTGGTTCCATATAAATTTTGATATTGTTCTATTTTTTTGGAAAATGCCATTGAAATTTTGATAGGGATTCCACTGAGTCTGTATGTTGCTTTCAGTAAGATGGCCATTTTAAAAAAGATAGATTGCCCGATTTAGTAGCATGGAATATTTTTTCATTTCTTTGCGCCTTCTGTTTCTTTTAACGATGTCATCTAGCTTTCATTGTGCAAGTCTTTCACCTTCTTTGTTTATTCCCAGGTATTTAATTCTTTTTATGCAATTGTAAATGGGATTCTTTTCTTAATTTCATTCTCTTCTCATTTTTTGTGTAGAGAAACAACAAATTTTTGTGTATTTATTTTGTAGCCTGTCACTTTACTAGAATATTTATTGTTTCAAATAGTTTTTAAGTGCATTCTTTAGGGTTTTCCATGTAGATTATCAGGGTACCTACAAATAGTTATAATCTTACCCCCTTTCCAGTTTGGATTCCCTTTATTTCTGTTTTTGGTCTTATTGCTTAGCTAGGATTTCTAGGCCTATACTGAATAATAGTGGTGAGTCTCTTGGTTTATTTAGCCTGTGCTTCCAGATGAACTTTTTTCTTATTAATTGTGGCAAGTTTGATGAGGTATTCAGAGATGTTTGGCACTTTCTCTGACACCAATGAGTTCAGCCTCTTAGGAGATTGAACACTTAGACATGAAATGTTTCCCTGTTAATTAAGTCTAGGGTGAGATTGCCCCCTGAAAGGGTTGTCATCATAGAGACAGGGGGGCCAGGAAAGGTCAGGTAAGATGACTTTGTGGTGGAGGCAAAACCCAAGGTGGCCCTGAAAGGATGACTCTGAATTAATGATTAATGAAGGAGTTCAGTATTTTTGCAATCTCTAGGTACCCAGCTCACAGAAATAGTTTCTTCCTCCGAAGAGGACACAGCGTACTTAAGGGAAATCAGTAAGGGCAGAGATTCTGCAGATGCTGTGATGTGTTAGACAGACGTTCTCAGGGAAGACGTGGATAATGTGGCCACTAGTCCTGGCATAGGGAGATGGTTGAGAAAATGTGTTTAGATGAAACGTTGCTGAGTTGAGTAGATCAATTCAAAAGAAAAGAATCTCTGTGACAGACATGTAATAAGAAGGATGGGGGTATGTCCTTAAGATATTAGGTATCCTCTTATTTTAAATATAAAAGATGAAATGTGAAGAGATAGGTGCTTAAACAGATCATTGTAAGGAATGGAGAGGCAGGCAGGCTGCAGGCTGGGGCTCCAGGGAGACAACTTAGGATAGAACTGTTCACCCCGAGGGACCGCTCCAATTGTCTGGAAGAGTCTGGGGAATCAAGGAGTCCCCCCTGATGTTTTTTTTTTTTTTTTCGTGTCAGAGCCAGATCCCACCTGCTAGGCCCTCTGGCAGGAAAATGACGCCTCAGACTCAGGACAGCTCCCTGACCTCCAGGTGACTCAGTCTTCATTCATGTCTTGAGGTGTACATCTCACTGGGGGAAAGCAAATGACACCCTAAACTGTTAGGCAGTTTGGATATTTTTGACTTTGGAGGTGGTGGAGTCTGATGGAGGAACAGCTGCATACACACCACGCTGACTTATCCTCTACAATCGCACGCTGATTCCAAATGGCAAAAACTCTGTAGTGTCATCCCCTTGGGTGGGTAGGCTGTGTTGCTTGGCTGGCAAATTACAGATCAGAAAAGTGTCCACACTGATCAAACATACAAAGACTAAATTTGGAACTTATAACACATGCATACACATGTACATACACATATACACATTTACACACAGAAGACAGTTTGGAATTTATAACACACACACACACACTCCGTCTCTAGTTATCTGCTGTCCCTGCTAATTTCATGCTCATTTCTTTGTAATGAGAAAGTCACAGGGCAACATCTGACCTTCACACGACCTCAGAATGAAACAACTTTGAAGACAGGGTGTTTCACAATTGAAATGCCCACAGAATCCTAGCAGTTGGTCATTCTTTCCTAGTTAGGAAAAGAGTAACAACTTTCCCGTTTGTTCATGCCCAAGTTGTTTGATGTCATTGGCTGCTGGAGTAGCTCAGAGACCAGTTCCTTCGCCTTGCAGTTTCACTAAAGCTTGTCTGCGGAAGGCACTTGTACAAGAAAAGAAGGGAACAGAAAAGGGGAGTCCGTGGGCGTGGCCTCCGTTCCCCTCAGCAGGGTCCTAAAGCACCTCCTGGTCTTCATATCACAGAAGGGCTGCAGAAAAGGGAGATATGCTGAAAAATCAAAAGCAGAAGGGTTGAACTCAGAAAGCCTTTAAGAATAAGCAAGGCCAGATTAAAACCCAGGAGACAACTCAGCACTGGGGCCTCCCATGCATGGGAGCTCACCAGACCACAGTTTAAAAGCCATCTGGAGACTGCCACTCACTGGAGGCAGAGAGGCTGCCCTGTCAGAGAAGAGCATCCCACCCAGCCCCCTCACAGGAGGTGGTTCAAACTGTCCCACAACCGACTCTGCTTGCTTCTGTCTCCGTGGAAAACTTCCTCCTTCCTGATGAGGGCTCAAAGCACCCAGGACACTGGACACTTTTGGTGTTAGTTCTGTTTCCCTCTAAATTGTTTAAATCAATCCTAGCAAGTGTGCTCAACTATGTACCTGTTCTAAAGCCCTTCCAAAATCACTGGGCTCCCTATTTGTGGGGAAAAACCCACAAACCGAATCCCTTGCTTTTCAGGTATTATTCACAAGAGCCCCAAATTGGAAAGTGCCTAAATGTCCATTGTCAGATGAATGGGTAAGAGAGACGTGGTCTATGGACCACACAATGGAATACTACACTCACCTAAAAAAGGGGAAATCCTGTCATTTGCAACAACAGGAATGAAACTCAAGGAGACTACACTGAATGAAATAAGTCAGAAGGAGAAAGACAAACACTGGATGGTCTCACTCATAGGAGGAATACACAGAAATAAAGCAATGGGACAGACAAAGCAAAAACCAGCCCTTGCACATGGACAAAAGAACTGAGTTATAGTGGGGAAGGGGCGTGGGGTCGGGAGTAAGTTGGAGGTCTGATGGATGATGGACTTTGAAGGACTTCAGTCGTACGGTGGTGGGAGTGGTGTGTTGTCATAGATTTGTTGAAGAGTCAACCTGCATGTCTCAACTTTTATTTTTTTGAAAGGAAAGGTGCCGGCAAGAATGAATCGAGCACAGACCGGTAGGCAGGAAAAGAGACGGGGAAGAAGCACCTTTTTTTTTTTTTATTTTATTTAGTTGTTCATCCGGGTTTCCGCCTCAGCCCTGGGCCTTGAACCCAGGTCCTTGGGATGTATATGGCCTGTACTCTCAGCCGAAGGCAGCTGATCAAACCACGACTCCACCAGGGTGTGCCTGCACATCTAAACTTATCTTGCTCTGCAAATAAAAATTTACTGCAGTAATTTTTTAAAGACAAAATAAAAAGTAGGAGAGTTAATCTGGTCAGTGCTTGATGATGTCTAAGCTATCAGCAAATTTAAGCCTCTTGTTTTCCAGGTACTGAAACTGAAGCGTGAAGGATGAAATGCTTTTCCCAGTTTATAACCCCCAGAAACCATGTCTCTTAGATCTGAGTCCCATGATGCTCCCTCCAGAGCAGTGATGACAGACACTCCCCACATACTGCTGTCTGGGGGCGCAATAACCCGTTCTCTGGTTTCAGTCCTGGGGTCCTCAGACACCCTGCTTTCCCCTGTCAGTCCGACTCCCGGTTCCTCATCTCTTTGTTTTGTTTTTTTTCTAGTGTTTTCTAGCCCTCCTCTTCTTCCGTATCTCTTCTCCTCTAGATAACAGAACTCCTTCCTCTGCTTTGAAACACTACACTTCAAAACATTGATAAACAGTTGAAAATATTTAATTTTTTTTTTTGGGATGTAGTTGCAAAGTGTGCCAGTCCATTTAACTCTCTAGAATGATTGCAAAGAAATACTGGAACGATGTAATAACATCAGCTACAAAGCAAATGAAATTCCTCAAAATGTTCCGAAGGATTAAATTTTTAAAAATCCTTCAGAAGGCTGAGTTAAATATAGCAAAGTGCATAAAATTTGTACATATCCATATGTAGAAATCTTCCTTTATATGCAGTAATAGTAACTACCACACCCTTTAACTGGAGAATTTTTAGTTCCCATGAGAACTTTTCAGTATCTGTAACATTGGGTTTATAAATATAGAATAAAGTAAAACACAAACATTAGTAGTAACAACAAATATTTCAAAGACTTTTTAATACAAATGTACATTTATTACTAACATTTTAAAAGAAAACCAGAAAAAAGTTATCTTCAAAGAAAATTCTGTCCCAGTGTTCACATCAGTATGGAATATCATCACTGTGAATGCAGCAATGAAGAATGTACAAGTTAGGAAAGAAGATAAAATATAATGGTTTTTACAAAGAGTGCACAATTTTTATGAAAGACAGGAATTATACATGCTACTGAGATGTGATTCATCTCTTGGTGATTCATCTCATCAACTGAGTTTAAGAGTTACTGACTGTACTGAATGTTGGGAATTCAATGATGGGACCTTCTCATTAAAGCTCTCAAAATTATTGGTATGTTTCTTTTCCCATCCAAACAAGTCATAGATATAAAAGACTATATACTAAGGCATCCCCCTGATGGTCTAATGGTCAGGTCTACCACCTTCAGCCGAGTGCAGTCCTAATATATTTCAAGGAACCAGCTTCACAAGCAGGGGCTGGGGTGAACAACTAAGATGAACAAATAATAAAATAAATAAAATACTTCTTTCTCCTCTCTCTTCCTACTTGCCTACCTACTCACCTTCATTCCTGCCTGTAGCTTTCCTTTAAAAAAATTAAAAATAAATGATAAATGACTAGCGAGTTTCAAAACAAGATAACCATCACAATGTCAATCTCCAGTAAAATTCTGTACACATGTGATTGAACAGTTAATTTGTAAGGGTTTTGACAAAACTAGTGATGACTAAGGTTCCTATGAAGTGACCTAAGATAAATCATGCCAAATGCATCTCACTTTGAAAACAAGCCTTCTAAATCGTTGCATTTATACAAATGCTCTAGTGTGTTTTGATTATATAAAATGATTTAATATCAAATCATTGGAGAGAGAGTTCACCATTTCTACCGGAGCTCAATCATCAGATGGGGGATTGCTATTTCTTGCTGCAAAAGAAAGCATTCCATTGTAATAGGTTAAGCTATCAATCACGTTATTACCCATTTCTTTGGTCAACATGTTGGGTAAGTCAGCTGGGAAGTTCTTCTGCTGGTTTAAATGGGGCTACAAATAGAACTGCGTTCAGTTGGTGGATTGATGGCTGGTTGGTCTAGGGAACCTCAGCTTGGAGAGCTTACGTCTGTTCTACCGGGTGTCATCCTAGGTCTGTCTTCTTCCTGTGGCAGTCTAGGGCAGCAAGACAGGACTGGCCCCAAAGGGTAAGCTTAAGCTTCTTTTGCAACACATTTGCTAATGACCATTGGCCAAAGATGCCACATAACCGTGGAGGGAGGGGACCACGTAAAGGCATGGATATAAGGAGGTGGGATCCATCAGGTTCAAAATTGTGACAATCTTCTGCAGATGGTATTGAGCAGATTTCAGCTGAGTTGTACAGTAATTCCCAATGAGGACGACTACCAGAGATACTGCCTTCATCCTGTCCTATTCTGGATCTCTGTCAGTGATTGGACAAAGCAAATAAAACATAATTGAAATTTTGGCTATGACACAAAACTCTGATGAAGAAAATAAATCCTGAAGATGGCTTTGGATCCTTTGACCAATTTCAATAAAAACACAATTAAGTATTCACAGACAAAATTGTATATGTATGTTAGTAAAAGAAATTAAAGTCAGGCAGAATTGAAAGTTAGATGAAAAGTATATGGAAATTTTATAAATCTAAGGTGATCAAGAGGAATTAATGGTTCATGGGTCATGAAAAACAACAGTTCCCCATAATACACTATTCCCACTGTTTTATATTTATTACTGGGTAAAATTTTCTAAAGGATATGGCACTAGAAAAAAATATAGAAGGGGACTTGTGTAATGAGATAGTTAAAATATAACCTCCTGGGGGCAAAGCTGATGGAGTACTTGCTCTAGAGAAAAAGAGCTCAAGACTTATAGGAGATTTAAAGTCTGTCCTAATACATGTGCAAAGCTGTCATGTCTTTGGAAGTAAGCTCCTCCAGGCAGTAAAATCAGGATGAGTGGGCAGGAGTTGTTTGTACATAGACTTTAGCTCAAATAATCTATAATAATTTAACAACTCGATTTGTCCAACAAGGAATAGAATGTCTTACAAGTTAATGATCTCTCTCCTTGGAATTTCAAACAGCGTCTGTCTGACTGTTGGTGATGAGGTAGAAGAGAATCTCAAAATCTCTTAAGATTCAATGATCCCCATGTCCTTCCTCGCCTATATTTTGAACTATTAAATTAAATAATATTTTCCTCCATTATTATCATCCTTTTTATTGCTGGGGTCCTCTTTAAAAGTTGTGAATATAATCATTTTGGTTAACAAAACAAAAATTGTGAACAAAAATGCCTCTTTCCCCCCCACCCCTTACATTCGGGTCTTGATGGGTCAATATTTGGAATAAAATATGATGACTTTGGAAGGAACATTTGGGACCTTCTAGTTCAGCTCCACCACTTTGGATAGAAGGAAGCTGAAACCTAAAGAGATTTTGGCACCTGCATCCAGTTACATAGACCCCTGCTGGCAGAGCAAAACTAGATCAAGGAGAGGAGCACTGTGTGAAAAGAGCTCAGTATTTAGGTTTCTAAATACTGCATTCTCCTCTAAGCACGTCTTTTCTAAAAAGTCAAGACAATGATACTTATTATTAAGTGCGATAATCCATTAAAGTGCCTAATAGTCAAATGAATGTCCAATAAATGCTGCTGTTCCTTTCTTCATTCATGTAGAGAGAGGGTCTGGTGGTGCCCTACAGGATATAGCTTTATTTTCAATCAACATTCATTTCCTCTAATGCTTCATGAATAATGGGTTCATATATCTGGGACACTACTAGCTTATTATGTGGTTTCAGCGTAACTATTCATAACATCCTATTCCATTCTAAAAAGTGTCCTCAATTAATGAAATCACAAGGTCATCCACCTAGAATGTTTTCAGTGCCTTCCTGAGGGCATCTTTCAGTTCCTTGTTCCTCATACTGTAGATCAAGGGGTTTAAAATGGGGGTGATAAAAGTATAGACCACAGACACCACTCGGCCCATCTCAGGAGAGTAGCTGGAACTGGGGGACAAGTAAATAAAGCTGGTGCAGCCATATTGCAGGAGGACCACCAAGAGGTGGGAGGAGCAGGTGGAAAAGGCTCGGTGGCGCCCTTCCACTGACTGGATACGCAAAATGGCTGCCACAATGAAGACATAGGAGATGGAGATCAGAGACAGGGGAATGCTGAGGACGATAAAGCTGATGATATACAGGGCAGTCTCATGCACATGCGTGTCTGCACAAGCCAGGCGCATGACTGCAGGCATGTCACAGTAGAAGTGGTAGATCTCATTGTTATTGCAGAATGGGAGATGGAAAATTAAAGCAGTCAGTGTCAGTGACAGCAGGAAGCCCAGCATCAGAGACCCTACCATCAGCTCCACACACAAGGGCCAGCTCATGAGAAGGGTGTATCTTAGAGGGTAACAGATGGCAACAAATCGGTCATAGGCCATGACTGCAAGCAGGACACAATCAGCCCCACCCAAGAAGACAAAGAAAAACATTTGGGTGCCACATCCAGTTAGGGACACAGGAGTTTTGCCCATTGAAAGAAGGTTCACCAAGGCCAGTGGGGCAATGGAAGATGTATAAAAGATTTCCAGAACTGCTAAGTTAGCCAGGAAAAAGTACATGGGGGTGTGAAGGGAATGGTTGAGCTGGACAATGACCGCAATTGTGGCATTTCCACTGAGGCTGGTCAGATACATCAGCAGGAAGGCCACAAAAATCACCACCTGTATGTTAGGGTCAGTTGAGAATGGACGAAAGAAGAATTGTATCTTGGCAGTTTTATTTATTCCATCCATGGGTGGCATTATTGGACCTACAAAAAGGAAAGGTGACTTGAGTCTCTTATTTGATATGACATCTTCTCTAACTCCTGCATTCAGTGTTAGAGTACTTTCTGAGGTACATTAGCAATTATTCACATATTTCCATTTTTGAGCTGATCATGTATTTATACATTTGTCAGCCCCCCACCTTTCCCCCCTCTCCTCTCGGGTAAAATATCGAGAATTCAATATTCCTCAGTGTTGGGAAGTTTGGTGACCTGTTTTAATTCCACTGCCTAACACAGTGCTGGATATAGGGAAGTTGTCAAGAAGTGCTTTTAAAAATTAATTCATAAAGTCAATTTAAAGTTCAAAGTCACAAAAGGGTAAACTAGGGTAGTTTAGGAGAAATAGCATAAAATAGGTTAATGCTGTAAGACCTGGAATAAAGCATTTAAGGAAAGTACAAGTAGATACTGGTCATCATTCACAGAGAATCATGCTGCTGGCACATTGTGATATTGTACCACACATTATAGTTTAACTAAAAACTTGTACATTTTATGGATTCATTAAACCTCTTCTTTTTTTTTTTTATCCCATTGGTCCCTAAATATGGAGAATTTGTCCCTCAAAGGTTGTCTCCTACCCAATGCTTTCGTCCTTTCCCACTGTCCCAATCATTTCTAGGCATGGTTGCTTTATATTTGTATGCTGGAGATAAACTTCTATTTAATCTCCTGTTTCCTTTTTCCTCCCTCTATCATCCATCTTTCTCCAATGAAGACTTCTGCTCATATTCTTCTCATTCATCACCAACTTGAACTCTTACCTCTTGGCCATAAATCCACCAAATCTCAAAGCACATGCATCCCATTGCCAATCATAATGTGTATTGAGTTCATTTCATTTCAGGAAGGGGAAAGGAAAAGGGAAAGAGGAAATCTAATGTGGAGAAATACTCTGAAATCCAGTCTGCATAAGAAATCCTAGTACCACAATGTCCTTTTACTATTATTCTAAACCTTCAATCATCTCTTTATGCAATAGTTTCTCACTCTTTGTTGCCCCTTTATTGTGGCAAGATAGTGATGTAGGTTAGGTTCTATCTGGAAGCTATGTCCACTTTAGATCATATGAAGATCTTTTGTTATTGCAAAGCAACCAGACTAGACAAGGCTTTCCAAAGATGGTCTGGAGCTCTCAGCTATTCCTCCCACATGATGCCAAAATATCCAACCAACTATTAGGCATTATGCAAACAAATAACTGCATGCTTTGTTGATCTCATTCTTTATGTAAACTTGGGAGGGTGGGAATAGTTATTTGGATCCATGAACACTTTATGGATGAAAATGTATATATTCTAAACTCTAGTGAGTATAAAACTGTTGTCTAAGACAAAATGAAGCCTCAATACCAACATGACACTTTTAAAAGTCAATTTTAATCTGAAAAATTTTGGAAACTGATTTCATATCAAGAAAAACATGGAGAGAGTATACTTGGAAGACCTACAAGAATTTGTGGGGATGCAAACATGAGAGATTTCAAAGGGATTTCTTACTTGTGGCTGATCCCCAAATCATTAGAAATGTAAATTGTCTTTTGTAATAATCAGAGGACTTAAGTAAAAAAGTTTTAGATTATAGACTGGCTATTATTCAGCTGACAATATGATTTTCCAAACTTCCTGAACTTAAGATTTGATTTGTACCAGCTTCTCTTTTATTATTCCAAAGAAAATAATTCAGGTAATAGTCAACATTTTCTAAGATAGGTATGGTCTGGAGGATAGCTCATAGGGGATACCTAGTCTTTGGAAAGAGAGTTTATCATCTTCAGAGATAGTTTCCTATCTTCAGCCAATAACACAGCCCCATGAGTTCTTCGGCCTTCATTAGTCCTTGTACAATGGAAGCAGAAGACCACAAATGCCCAATGGATCACAGCTCTGCCTGATTATCTGGTTCATATCTTCCAAAGAGATTACTTGACCTGTCTAAGGTTGCACAAGTGGGTCATCCTTTCATTCACTATTTAAATAAACAAGATACTCTACAGGGTGCAAACATAGCTGAGTGCCATCCAGTCGATGGAGCCACAGGGACATGGCAGTCAGCCAGATTTTCCATTATGCTGGAGTGTTTGTAACACTTTTGCACCCTCCTTGTCAGTTTCTCTCGATTTAAATTATAGGGAACATTTAATGACAAAGGGGAAAAGGTAGATGCAAGGAACTTCAGTTAACCAAAAACTGCAGAGAAAACATTTCATTTGCTAAGTCAATAACCTGCCTCTGGTTATTTTCAGATTTTTGGAGAATGCATATACAAAAATTCATACACATTTGGGGGAGATGAGGTTTACAGGAAAGATGATACAAAGTAAGCTATGTTGATGTGTATTCAAATTCTAGCTCTGTTACTTATTAGTCTTGTGATCTTGCTAAGTGACTAGCCAATAACACCTTATGACAAGATGGTTCTGGGGTGCAAATGTAACACATCCATGAAAGCACCCACTAGAATGCTTAGCATAGATGAACTGCTCAACAGAGTGTATGGATTTATTGATTACTTCATTATATACTCTGAGACTGAAAGAGGTTTAAGTTGCTGAGTACATGAAATGCCTGGCAGGTCTATCAGTTATTTTCTGGGAGAGATTTGGCAACACATCTATTTCCACTACTAGTTTTCTGTGTCACTTTATATGCAGACTCTCTCTTTAAGTAGGGTGATGAATGACCACTGTTTCATCTACCTATTAACCAGTTGTTATAGCTATCCACTAGAATAAAACAATGTTTTGACTTTAGATTTATCTCCATGACTTAACTGACCTAGAAGATATATCTGTTAGCACAGATTTGTCACCTAAGGACAATAAAATCTTAACATGGGAATTTTGATTGTGGGATGAACAGAGAAAGAAGAACAATGTTTCACATCATATACAGGGTAAAAGCCCTGCTTAGAGCACAGGTATGAGTGGTTTCTGGAGAAATTCATATCAATTGGAAGATTCATTCATACCTATAAAGAAAATGAACCAACATCAGATATAGCCAAACAAAAGATATCTTCATTCTTGTAAGATATTCTTGAATAACATTTTCTATATGTATGAATATATATAAAAATTTCATATGCATTCATAAAAATAATTTATAAAATAAAATTCAAATTTTATGTATGTCTATACTTGAAAAGATATATGTCTGAAGAGACTCTCTGCTTTTGGAAGAGACTCCTATGAGCTTATTCTGGTCACAACATCTGGAAAGAGGCAGCAACAGAGTTTCGTCCCGTCACTGCTAATGTCGTGCAGCACATGAAATTCATTTATGAATTTCAACAATGGTAGCATATATTCAACTTCACAAGGTTCAACAGAATACTCTGTAAGCAAATATTGAGTATGTCAAATGAAAGAGTCATGCATTCAACAAAATGTGTTGTTCTCCTACTGCATAATAATGAGTAACATCTATTGCAATACTTGCACACTGTGCAGATCATTTTATAGGCATCATTTCAAGTCAGTGGCCTTTCAGTCCCATGCACGGATGCCTTTGTGGTCCATGTTTTTTTCAGATGAAGAAACTGAGACTAAGGGATGAACCGAGTTGCTCAGGTCATCATAACATTGCTTTATTTTAGGTTTAATTAGCATTGAACTTATTTCATCTGATCTAAAGATTGATCCCTTGTCCATTTTGGACAGAGCCTACTTCTGGTTATTCATCAGTTTGAAGAGTGTGGCTTTCACAGTATGTATTCTTGAATTGTCCTTAAATGTTGGTTCAAAGAAAGGACTGGCTTTGACTCTCCACAGAGCTCTTTCCTAGCCAATGTCCTTTTCAAAACTTGGCCTTATAGGCTAGGGATTTTTCTAATCATCTAAAATATGGAGGCTGGGAGGAAATTCTTACCTTTTACTGGACTCCTGTATACTGCAAGCCACTGCAAATTTACTCGCATCCTTTACTCTACACTGAGGACCCCAGGGGTTCTCCTCAAGGTCCTTTTCTCCTCAGAGGACCACTGGCTGGCATGCTGACCCCTTCTGAATTCACATATCTTGCTGACTCAGGGCACTGCTCCAACAGTTTTCAAACTAGACCTGATTCTTATTGGATCAACTCTTGGACCAAGCATGTATTCCATCCTGCCTCTTTCTTCTTTGTACAAGGTAACTCTTCTGGGGCCTGGAACTTACCTTTGGAGTTCCCCTGACATTTGAACTAAAAATTATTATCGAATAATGGCATTCACAACTAATCTTGCTAAAATGACATTCTTAGCTCCCTGAGATGTCTGAGTTCTTCTTGGGAAGCAATACAAAGCTACGGGATTAAATGTGGTGTCCCTAAGTGTTAAAATTGCATCAGGGTTACTCCATTGGCACATCTTCCCCAGGGATTATTCTGTAACTTGTTGATGAGGTCAGTGATGAAGTCAGCCAGGGGAAACAAAAATTATTTTCTCATGATTTACCTTAATGTTATCTTTTAGGGAAGAAAACATCCAGATGCAGCATCATTCTTTGTTTTTCCATATTCTGCCATGTTCCCTCCTCTCTTACTTCTGGGAAATGAATCTCTCCTAATTTTACTCCCACAGCTCTGCTGTTCTTTCTTTTTCAAAATTTCAAAACAACTTTATTTGTTTTAAATAGCTTTATTATTTCTTTTGTTGACATTGCTTTTGAGGATGTTGAATTTGCACCTCAGTCTGTGTGCATTTCACACCCCACCCCACCAGAGTTCTAGTGTTCTCCCCCTCCCTCCCATTCCTACTTAGTCTAATTTGCTGATTTCACCTCCTTCTCAAACTTCCACTCCAGCTGGATGTAGAGCCTCAGTTCTCTTTTCTATTTACAGTTTTTTTTTGGGGGGTAGGTATTTCAGTTTAGTTGTTTGACTTTAAATACAAGCAACATGCTGGTAGCTGATTACTGTCCAATGTGTTATTTCTGGCATAACCTTGACCCTGAACGCTAGACTTACATAGCTCCTGTTTACCTGAGAGGTCTATTTGGATTGCTGCTATGTAACTAATCTTTAACATAACAACATAGTTGTTCACTCACCATCTACTTGGCTGTTATGCAGTAAACCACTCAAACCTTGATAGTGGTCTCTGAAATATTTATTGAAATGAATGAATACTAATGCTTTGTGTGAGTTCATCCATTTTCCTGTAAAACTCTGAATAGATTTTTCCTCCACTGTCCTTGGAGAAATGAAGGAACTTCCAGAGCTTTGGTGTGTGTTTTTTAAAGATCATTCATGAAATTATAGAATTAGTAGGTATTTTGTAGAACATTAATTGTTTATCATCTTGGAGACCCATATCTCGAGTGCCTCCAAGATTAATAATTAAGTTTTCAGGGTAATTTTAATATTTCAAAACCCTAATTTATGTTCTATATTTTCCTGGGGTAATTTTATACATGTCTCAGTACTGTATTATTATTATCTTGTTGAAAAGATAGTTAGGATTTACTCATTTCAAAACAAGGGGAATGGAGGAAATAGGTAAGATAGTGAAGAGAGAAGGTCTGACTTCAGACATACTTGCATGAGTTCTTTTCATGTCTTGGCTAACCTCTTATCAGATGCAGGACTTGCAAATATTTTCTCATTCGTTAGATTGACTATTCATTTCACTGATGGCTTTCTTTGCTGTGCAGAAGTTTTTTTTTCAGTTTGGTGTAGCCCCACTTTCTTATTTTTGCTTGTATTGTCTATGCTTTCTTGATGGAATTTTGTGTTTCCAGGCTTCATGTTTGTATCTTTAATGCATTTTGCCTTGGCTTTTGTGTGTTGTGTAAGATAAGGATTTAATATCATTTTTTCACATGTAGATAACCAGTTTCCCCAACATCATATGAAGAGAGTGTCCTCTCTTCATTGTACATTTTTGCTGCCTTTTTTGAAGTTTAGTTAACTATATTTACATGGGTTTATTTCTTGGCTTTCTATTTTGTCCTATTAGTATGTGTCTGTTTTTATGGAAATACTATACTATTTTTTAAATAATATTCATTGATTTACACAGTAATATAAGCCCATATGTTCACCAGTTGTCAAATATTGCTATACCTTTTAAATTACGATAGTTCAGAGTTATAATTTGAAATCAATATATGTGATGACTCCAGATTTATATTTCTTGCTCAAGATTGATTTGGCTCTTTGAAATAGTTTGTTCATTCCTTATGAATTTAAGGATTTGTTCTACTTCTATAAAGAATAATAAATTTGAATCTTGATAGGAATTACATTGAATCTTTAGATAATTTTCAGTAGTATGCACATTTTGACAATCATATTTCTTCCAGTCCATGAACATAGGCTATCTTTCCACTGATTTGAATCTTCTTCAATTTCTTTCATCAATGTTTTATTGTTTTCAGTGTACATATCTTTCACTTTCCTAAGTTTACTCCTAAATATTTTATTCTTTTTGCTGCCATTATAAAAAGGATTGTTTTTAAAATTTATTTTATCGTTAGTGGAGAGAAGTGAAACAAAAAATTTTATGTTGCTTTTTAATCCTTCAAATATGGTGAATTTGTTTATGGGTCCTAATAGAATTTTTGTGTAGTATTTAGGGTTTTCTATGTATAAATTCATATAAATACAAACAGAGATTATTTTATTTCTTCCTGTCTGACCTGGACGACTTTTATTTCCTTTTCTTGCCCAATTGCTCAGGCCAGGACTTCCAGCATGATGTTGAATAGAAGTGACAAAAAATACATTTCTGTTAAGAGATGCTGTCAAGTTATTTCTTATATTTCAGCAGAAATTCTTTATAAGAGTTATGTTGAAATAAACATAGCAAAAAACTGCTTAAGTATGTAACAGTCAATTGTTAGTAATTATGTAAATATGTATTGAGAAATTATGTGTGCCAGAAACCGGGAATGCAATGGTAAGTAAGTCAGAAAAGATAGCTGCTCGTGGTATGTCCTGGTCGATTTAGCAGTTAAGTCTGTGGTTGCTGGTTGGCCATAATCTGCATACATCCCAGGATTCAGCTTTGAAACTTTGGGTGAGGGAACAACTAAGATGAACAACTAAATAAAAATAAACGCATGTTTCTCCCTCTTCTGTCTTCTTGCCTGTCTACTCACCTTCATTCCTACCCAAACCTTTTCTTAAAAAAAAAAAAAAGATTTCTCCTCTTAGGCTTATGTGTTAAATGCTTTTTCTGAAGTAGGTACTCTTCTAAGTACTTCATATTTATCACTTAATGCTCACAATTACATTATGAAGGAAGTGCTCTTGTTACCCTCATTTTTCAGAGAAGGAAGCTGAGGACCAAAGAATTAGGTAACTTACCCAAGTTTATAAAAATGACAAATAATGGAGCCAAAATTCAAACCCAGGCTGTCCCTCCCACTGCAAAGCAAGAATCAGCAAATGACAGCCCACAAGTCAAATTTACAGCTGCTTCTTTTTGTAACTAATGTTTTATTGGAACAAAGTCTTATGCACTAATATCCTTATTGCCTATGACTGCTTTAGTGTTATAACAGCAAAGCTGCATGGTGGTGGCAAAGATTCTCTACCACAGAAAGCCTAAAATATTTATTCTCTGGGACTTTACAGAAAAAAAATTTGTTGAATCCTGTTATAACTCACTATCATGTATTGACTTTGCAAATGAAAAGGCTACATTAAGGGGAGCACCCACGTGGCTCAATCTGATGAGACACTGGTGTGTGAATCACATACTTTTCAGGGACCTGGGTTCAAGACCCAGGGCTGGGAAGAAAAACCAAAAGGAACAGCTAAATAAAGGAAGATGCTTCTCCCTTTTCTTCCTCTCTTAAAAATAAAACTACATTAGCATTTCACAACAGGCATCATTTTAAATAGTGAACTCACCAAATCATGTGTATAAACTACTGGCTACTAGACAGGGCACCCCTATCACCATGATTAGTCAACATTCTCTGGAGGTTCTAAATAAGCAAGAAAAGAAACTGAAATAATGATCTCAGATGATATGGTTTTATATATAAATATGCAAGGAATTTTAATTTTAAACTATAGCATTTATTAAGAGAATGAGGAATTTATTAAGGGATGTGGCTGCGGCAGGAGATTCTGTATTTGTACCAAGACCCAGGTGACACTGACGTTGTGGTCTCCATATTGTTCTTTGAATGACAAGTATCTCTACTGCAAACAGAGGGGTTCAGAGTAAGCGTTGAAATAATTCAAATTGCATTTTACTTCAAGCTTTGTTTCTCTTAGGATACCTAATTTTTGTCAATTTATTTCACTCCAGAAGCTTAGCTTCTCATCTGTAAAATGGAGGCAATCATAGGTAATAATGCAAGTGACATGCTGAGCAGAAAGTCTTCCCATAATGGCTGTCATCTCAATAAGTCATCTCAATTAATGTCTCATGCAGAGAACCAATGCAGAGAGCAGGAGAAAGCATCTCAGATTGCTTCTTTATAAATTGTGCAAAGTCAATCAGATAATCTGTTGAAGAGAAGCATCACATACCTTTTCTCCCATCTACTCAGACCTCCCCATAATTGAGCTTCAAGGGGAGAAGTAGGGGAGAAGCAGGGAACAGGGAGAATCAGATCCTGGGTCTCCCAGTCTCCCATGTCAGATAGAACATCCTGGCATCTTCCTTCTGTCTCTCTTCCCTTGTAGTCTGTTCTTTGCAGCATAGCTGAGTGACTGTTATACAACACAAGGGCAGTATGTGACACTTCTTAAAACCTCTGCTGGTTCCCCATCACACTTCTAGTGGAATTCAAACTTCTAACTATGAATCTCAAGGTTCTGTCATGATTTTTCATTTATCTTCTCTGATTTTCTTTCTTTCCCTCCTCTCTCTACTCCTCAATCCACATTATTCTTTTGGTGGTTCACTAAATCTGCCAAATAATCCCTGCCCCAGGACCCTTGCACGTGCTACTTTCTTCCCAGAATGCTCATCTCTGTCTCTCAACATATTCTGACAATCTTACAAAATTATTTTACATTGACTTTTTATTGGGAGATGAGATCTACTCTTAACAATTTAATATCATACAATATAGTATTATTAACCATGGGCATTATATTATATAGCAGACCTCTAGAATATAATCATTCTACACCTGCTTTTTCTATTTATGTTTTTTAGGTCTTTCTTTGTTCAAAAGCCATTTCTTCCCCCTGTCTAAGACTGTAATTCCTTTAGCTAAGTTGCCCACCGTGCCCATTATGGTCTGCTTTATTTCTACACGGCGCTTACTATTATCTAACACAATTACATTATTTGGTTTTAAATTTTATTATCAATTTTTTTCACTAGGATGCTGCTTCACCAAGTCAAGGACTTTTCTTTTTCATGGTTCTTTCTCCACTTCCTGCATTATTGTCAAGAAGAAGGAGCTTCATAAATACATGTTCATAAATGAACTTGATGGGGATTCCGGTGAATGAAAGACATGATGAGGTTAACACCAGGCTCTGCATCCCTCAGAGAGGAGAAATTTCGGGAGACTCCAGCAATTCTGTCTCTCGTTCCCCAGTGATATGTAATGTTTCCAAGCTCCGAGAGAAATAAACACTTAAAGCAACTTCTGCCAACTTAGCCTCCTTGTGATTTCCCACTAACTTGAGGTAAGTGTTGAATTTGTTTGGAAAGATCTCTTCAACGAGGGGTTCTCTCCTCCCTTTATTGTGTAAGTGACTACACAAATATATAAAAAAAAATGTACCCACACTCTCCAAAAACATGCAGGGTACTTATTTCTTTTGACAGCACATATTTTTAATTGTCTATCATTGTCTATAGTTTTGGTTCAGTGATACAGAAGCCTCGCACTCTTCTGATTGTGGTGAGTAGAGGATTTAGCCTTCTTTGTTGATTTTTAAAGAGGAAGGCGGGCAGTAGGTGTGAACGCAAGGCAGGCAGGCAGGAAGGAAGAGAGAGGAGGAAGAGGATTTTATTGTTTTTTACCCAGATCCTTGGGCTTTACGTGGTTAAACTCCAGCCACTGAGGCACCAGGGTCTTTTTTAAAAAGTTTTTAAACTGACATCTCTCCACAAGTTCCATGTTTCATCACTGCTATTTGGATTCTTAGTGATGACCCCTTAGTTCCTTGAATTAACCAACCATAGTATTCAACTCTTGCTTGACAGTTGAACATTTTCGTTTCCTCTGGGTTATGCAAGGTGCTTCTTTTTGATAGAGAAACAGCATGGCTTGAAACAGCTTTAGATGAATATCTTTTCCCTCCCTTTGTCTTGCTTCTTTAGAATTCATTCCCAGCACTGGGAATATGGGAGGAATGCTTTCTCTTTAGAGTCCCAACTAGCAGATGATCCTCTGACTCCTAGCGATGTAATGGGTCAAATTATTATTTTCCTGCAAGCCTGTATATATTAGGCTAACTTTGTCAAGAGGACAGAGGTGGGGACATGCTCATGGCAAGTCCATCTGAAGTAGGGGTCAGTAACTGCACTCAGCAGGCCTTTGGCCTGGGTTTGAACTGTGCTTCTGTTTTCTTGTCTCAATAATGAGGACAGTCAGAGCACCTCCCTGGTACCTTCCTAATGAGGAGCAAATAAGTTAATTGGCAGAAAGTACTTCAATTGTACCTGACACCCAAAGTATGTTTATTTGTATTTTTTTATTTATTTTGTTTATCTATTCTTATTTATGATGCTGGGGGCCTCAGCAGACACTCAATATATGCTAGCTAGTGTTTTCATCTTATTCGTTTTTCTCTCCTCACTCCTTGCTGCTGTGACTTGGGGTACTTTGCTTTTGTTGAGCCAGCTTAATTATTCCAAAAAGATTCAGTTGGGTTGAGACTGTATAAACGGCGGGGAGTGGGTTATGTCAAGACAACACATAGAAACTGCCAGAGAAGCTAAATAGCCCATTGTAGCTGGGGAGAAAGACACACACAAATAACTCAAGCGTGAAGACTGTAGGCTGACGACTGTTGACCTTGCAGAGTGTAGAGTGAGAGTCTCCAGCTCTTATCAGCACTTTGACAGCAGGCCCGGTCCAGGTGATGGCTGAGCCCTTGCATAGCTGCTGTGTGGTGGTTTTTCTGCAGCAGATATTCACGGAAGAAGTCTGGCTAGAAAAACACAATTCCTTCAGGTCTAGTTCAGAGTGGTTGATAACTGCCCAGATGCAGGGCTAAATGTCCGTTCCGGCAACGACACTCTTACTGAAAATTCTCATTCAGCAAACCCTCTTTTCTAGGGATGATTCTGCATATGGTGTTTATTTGTTCTAAACATTTGCAAAATGCTATCTGCTGCAGATTGAAAGCCACATTGTTTCTCTTTCCTTTTATCATCAGTTAGATTAAGTAATGAAAACAGTTGGAGTACTGATGTGTATGAAAGCATACTGAAAAAATGTAGAACAAGAAAAAGGCTTCCAGCCTCGCCAAAGACTGGATGCTTTTCACAGCATGGAGATCGTAATTTTTAATTCTCATTTTCTCCTTAGTATTATCTCAAAATATTTTTATGTAACTACCTTGTCTTTAGAAATATATTTTAAATAATGGCATCATATTTATCAACTGATCTAGTCTTCTCTATGAGTTGTTTACATTATTCTGTATTAAAATTATGCTGATTGTTACTTTGTGTTTAAAGGTTTTTTTGTCTTGCATTTTATATTTATTTCTAATTTTAGAACACTGAAGCATAGTAACTAAATTTTAACTCAAAATGCTACCCTTTTTGTTTGGAAAATTTCAAATCTACACAATGAGGAAGATAGAATAATGAATTCATATATAGGTATGCATGTCCCAGCTTGAAAAACTGTCAGTATTTTGATGAATATGAACATTTAAAATACGATTGACTTCTAGAATGTTGAGCCTTTTTGCTCCTCCACTGAGAGCTGATAGAACTTGTTTCTCCACAAATGACCGACATATAAGATCATTATTAAAGAATGCACCAAACAAAACACAACATTAGGTGGGTGTCACCCTCACCCACCTTTAAGATGAGGATGCTGAAGCACCTTCCTTCTCCAAGGTCACAGAGGTGGTAGGTAAAACAGTGGGAGGAGACATGACATGGCCTCCCCAGGAAGCCAGGAGGATCAGTACTCAGTGATGGCTGGCCGTGTTTTCCACACAACTGGACTTGCTCCAGTTCAAGGATGCAGAGAGTCACTTAGCCCATGACTTCCCTCCATGTCACAGGCCCAATGGAAGTGGAGAACCAGACGGTAGCGGTGAACTTCCACTTCCATCCCTTGTCCGGAGACCCGGCCGTGAGTTCCCTTATATTCGGGGGCTTCCTGATGCTGTACCTGGGAAGCCTCATCAGAAACTTCACCTTTGGGCTCATAGTCTGGCGAGACCCCTCCCTCCACACCCCAATGTACTTCTTCCTCTTTGCTTTGGCCATTTGGAGATTGGCTACTCCACCACCATTGCTCCCTTGACACTGGAAAAGAGGAAGTAAAATAATCACTACCACAACTGACATGATAATACACTTGGAAAACCTTAAAGATAACATTAAAATTATTAGAAGTAATAAATGAGTACAATGACGTGAAAGGATTTACAAAATACACAAAAAAATTAGGGGGTGTTTTTATGTGCAAACAATGGATTGAGGAAATAGAAATTAAGAAAACAATCCCACTTATAGTCATGTCAGAAAGGATAAAACACTTGGGAAAGCGATATGCACACCGAAAACTATAAGATATGGTTACAAGATACAGAAAACACAGAGAATTGAAAAGATATCTGTGCTAATTAATTGGAAGACTTAACATTGTGAAAATAATCGTATTGCTTCAATCCATTTACAGAATATACACACTATTCAGTGCAATCCCTATAAAATTCCAATGGCATTTGAAGGAAATAGAACAAATATCAAAATTTAATGGAATCAGAAAAAACCCAGAACAGTCAAAGTTATTCTTAGGAAAAGGAAGAAATATGGAGGAATCATGATACACAACTTCAATTATCCTAAAAAGTGATTGTAATTCAAACAGTGAGGTACTGGAATACAGACAGACAGACCAATGCACATAACCTAAGAGTCCATAAAGAAACCCACAGATATATAGATGCTTAATTTGCAATGAAGTATTAGACAGCATGCTATGGAGAAAGGAAAGGCTATTGAACAAATGATGTTGGGAAAACTGGACAGCTCTGGGGGCAAAATGAGATGCCATAAAAATTAATTAAATGGATCAAAGGTTCGAATTAAACTCTGAAATAATAAAACACATAAAAGAAAACATAGGCAATATACTCCATAAAATTTACCAGGCAGATGTGTTTGGGGATTCTACTCCAATGGAAAGTGAGATAAAAGCAAAAATAAATAAGAAGCTTCTAGGTAGCAAAATAACATACCTCCTGCACCCCCATCACCCCAAAAAGAAAATGCATCCTATTCATCTGGGAGAAGATATTATATATCCCACAGTTGACAGGTTTTTATTTTCCTATATATAAAGAACTCATACACATCAATAACATCTAAAAACCACCCAGTCAAAAAGATCCGAATAGTACTTCTTCAATGAGCACATGAAAAATGCATTTATTATTAGGGAAATTTAAGTTAAACCGTGATGAGATATCACTTCACAACTGTGAGAATAATATACTTCAACAAGTAAGAAACGAGTGCTGAGGGGTGTGGAGACAAAGGAACCCTCCGACACTGTTGGTAAGAATGTAAATTTGTGCAACCTTTGTGGAAAACAGTATGGACAGTCTGCAAAATATTGAGTAGAGAAATGCTATATGATCAATCTCTTTGAATTCTAGGTATTTATCTGAATAACATGAAAACACTACGAAATGGGAAATAATTAAGTAGAATAAAAATAAATTAAAAAAACCTATTGAAAAACCGATATTAATAATTCAGATAAAACAAGTCTTTAAGGTTGTTCACGGATGGCCAAGTTGGAAATGATTTTTTGTCTGTTGTATAATAGCCTTGACCAAGCTCACTATTAGACACTAGTATAAAATGCTTTGTTTACAAGGGGTGTGGCAGAGTTTGGACAGTGGTGGGTAATAAACAAAGGGATGCCCAGAGCTACAACATTCTGCAGTCAATGACACCAGGCATCAGCCAGAGCTCAGCCCGACACGGGCAATGTGGGGCAATACCGAGTGGACGGTGGCCTCTCATGAGGAGCTAAATTATGTGAGTGGACTAGGAGCAATATAATAAAATAATGCAGCATCATAAATGCCAGGGTTGGGGTGGGAACACACCCAACAAAGAGCATGGAGCAAGGCGTGATCTTTCCTTTCGGAGGAGGGCGGGGGAAGGTGTATTTGAATATGATTTCATTTTAAGGTGACATTTGGCTGAGTTTTAAAAGGTTCTTAGAATTTGTTTAGGTGCACAAAATTAGCTTCTACTTGGATAAAACAAAATGATTTATTTGACTAAACTACCTGAAATTTGGACAGTCAAAAATTTTGACGATAATTAAGATGGAGCTAATTAAACAAGTTTAGAATATCACATCCCCAAACAGCCCCTGTGTGTGTTCCAACATTGATCTGCAGGGGATGGTCAAGTTAAAAGCTGAGTTAGCCTCTAGGGGCTTTATTGAACCAGAGCCAATAGGGATTTCTCCAGCAATGATGTGAGAAGGAGTGAGAGTTGAAAAAGAACCCAGAATTCTGTCTCTGCAAGTCCCTAAGGCCTACATACTTTTTTCCTTGAGAAGGAACAGCAGCAATAGTTTAACATATCTAGATGTATGCTTCCTTTAGTGCTGGGTGGTTTCTCAGAGGTTCACTCTCTGTAGTTCCTAGGATATTTAGAACAGGATTCTACTTTGGGCTAAAGTGAGCCTCAGGAAAGGATGTGGTTACCAGCCTCTGCAGGCAGAACATAAGGAAGGTAAAGAGAAGACCAGACTGACATAGCTGTGTTGGGTATGGACCCATGAATCCTACTGACCTTGAGATTTCCTGACCCTGTGAGGAGTTTCCTGGTGTGGAGTTATAAAGGGAACATATAAGCTAAGTTTAGCCTTCTGGGGTTTAGGAGTCGATGTTATTATGAAAAAAGCAGCAAGTGAATTTTTAAAACAGACACTCTATTATGTCTTTTCCTAGAGATGTGATCAATTTCCTAGGTTTTCTGAGCGTGGGAAGAGAGTTACCCACTCCTCTAATTAAGGAGTACACACCTTGTTGGGACACAGTGAGTTCTATGCATGCACCAGGTACACACTCAAAGTCTAGTTGATAGTAGATGCTCAATAAATACTTGTTGAGGTGAATGCATGATCAGTCCCATTAAGCAGACCCTGGAAGAGAAGAAAATAGAGGAGTAGCAGTGGACTTTGCGGAATAGGAAGCGCTGCCTTTGTGCATGTTCCAAGTCTCAGAGGCAGGACTAGGAGCAGAAAGGAAACTCATCAGAGAGGGTGGAACATTACTGTCCTGGATAAGAAGAGATCTGTAGTTTCCTGATGTAATCTTCAAGAAGCGAGGACTTGTGCAGTAGAAGAGCAGAATGAAGCAGACAGTGAGTGAGAGCACTTAATACCACCACGTTTGCAGTACCGTCAGTTTTATTTCATGAGACGATTCTGGAGGAGGAGCAAATTTGGAGAGGAGGCAGAAGACATGTCTCCTTCACCAGTCAGTGCCTTGGATGAAGACAGAAAAGGCAAGATACTATTTACTTGTGTAATATACTTATGCTTGGAATGATCATAAATACAGACTAACTTACAATAAATCCATAGCTACAATGACTTCTAAGTCAATTTGCACAGTATAAAGGCAACAGTCACGTAGAAATGGAGATGCCGGGGTTTAGGAATGATAAGCAAAAGAATGTAAAACTTAGTTTTGGGCTTCTTGAAAGGTAAGAAAAAAGGCAACACAGAGTATGCAGCTCTCAAGTCTGGTAGGATGTCATGTATATGTTTATTAGAGGGAAGACATGTATCTAGGCAAGGGTAGAAAAACTGAGAACTCGGTTGAATTTTTCTTTAAGAAATGCTGGAACTCTCTTGTATGAACAATATTATCATTACAATTTGATTCACTGTAGTTTTTCAATCTTCCAGAAACATTTACTCACAGAGTCTTTATTGTTAAACTTATTAAAAATTCAATGTTCTAAAACAACTTTGATGGCTGTTGAGAGTAGTGTACTTGAGGGATGTGACTTCCCGGAGCTATAGATTAACACACAGAGCTGTTGTGTGTGTGCGAGTGTGTGTGAGGGCGTGACTGTGTGTGGGTGCGTGTGAGTGAATTTGTGTGTGGGAGTGTCTGTGTGACATAAACACCCTACCTAGTTTAAGCTTCTTTTTATTCTCTTGCAAGTACCTCTCAATGGTGCAACCCAAGCAGAAGCCAGGGTGTGAAGAATGACGGGGTCCACATGACCAGTCTCTATGGATGAGTAGGGTGGGGAGCGGATCTGGGCAGCACACCAACAGTAACCAACCACTTCCTCTTTGCAAATCAGCAAGAGGAAGAGTAGTTTCTGAAAGTAATAGAAACTGTGCATAGAAGTAAGAAAATGGTCTGGATACAACTGTACTAGAGAAGACATGAGCGAGGAATTAAAAAAAAGCGTGAGCATCAACAACAGCCTCAGTTGTAAGACAGACCAAGTCAAGAGCAGCTATCGTTTCAGCACTTTGGAAGTGTTGGTGACTTCCACCAAAACCGTCTTAGGGAGTTAGATGGAAACCAGGTTGCCTGTGTTAGAGAGAATAGGAAACGGAGCTGCAAGGAGGAGACATGGAGACATCAGAGGATGACATGGGACTGAGGGACTTTACTGATTATGGCAGACAGCTGCTGTGGATGGGGCGCAGGCAGAGGTAGACAGTGGAGAGAGAGTATCTAACTTGTAGGACATGATTTCCCCAGAGCAGGAGAGGCTGACCACTAGCTGTGAAGAAAAGGGACACTTGTGAAGAGACATTTGGGAATGTGTTATGGATATGTGGACAGGCAGAGGATGGTACTTGGTGCAGAGCTAGGAATAACGAGGATGTGTTGACTCTAGGTGCTGTGTTATTACTGTCAGTAAGAGAAGAGACAGCAGAAGAGAGGACTCGAAGAGGCCAGGGAAAGTTTGCACTAGTGTTGGTGGGGATCAGAAGGAGATAGTGACACAGAGGTTGGGGACAGAGTGGGTTTAATTCAACTCCGTCTTTGTTGTGGCACCAGAAAGCAGAGTTTTGTAATGTTTATTCATGTTCATCCTGCAATGGAGGTCAGTGTTGTAGAAGGTAGCAGTATTGGCAGGTCGCAGAGTCGAAATGGTGAGAATATTGGCGAAACTTGAACAAGAGTGATGACCACTGGTCTTGGTTGGATGAATATGGAGAATACTGTAAAGTAGACTTATCGGGACAAACTGGAGGCATCAACCCGGGATTGAAAAGTATACTAGGATCAGGGGTTGTTGTTGACACTTACGGAGAGCTTCCTGGGGGTCAGACGCATTTACTTCTCACAACAACGGTAAGAGCTGCTCCTTTTGTGATCTTTTTAGATAGAGAAACTGAAGAAAGTTTAAGCAAATGCTCGAGTTCATACCATTGGTCAATGGTGAATGAGAGTTTATAGAATCTGGGCGGCTGATGCCAGAGTCTGTGCTTCTGATAAGCAGGAAAGGGATTCAGGGAGTAGATACACTCATGGAATGGAACGTTGTACTGGAGTTCAAGATTTTAGTGCTGACTTGAACAGTTATTTTCACACCAATGCACAGCTGCTTCATGTACAACAGGCAAAAGATTAAGCAATTCAAGTGTCACCGAACAGATGAATGAATAAACAAAAATTGATACAAACATGCAATGTACTATTAATAAGTTATAAAAAGGAACACAATTGTGATATCTGCTACCACAGGGATGGGCCTGGAAATCCTATATGGAGTGAAACGAGCTATTACAAAGGACACATGGGTACAATTCCACTTGTATGAAGAGACAAATTCATGGAGATAGAAGGTAGAATAGAGGTTGTGAGAGACTGGTGGCAGGGGGACAAATAGTGAGCTGTTTAATGAGTATAGAGATTTAAATTTTTTTTAATTAAAATTTTAATAGTAATGTTTGTTATTTCTTTTGTTTATATTGCTATATTCATTTTAGAATATTGATAGTGCATCCCAGTCTGTACTTCACATCACACCCATGAGTAGAGTTTCAGTGCTTTCCCACCACCGTTTTCTCTCTCTCCTTCCCTTCCCTTCCCACCCCACTGGCAGCCATTATCTTGTGTCCTGTGAGTTTTTCTGAGGTTTATCTGTTTGTTTCACTTAATTATATTCCACATAGGAGTGAAACCATCCTGTATTTCTCTTTTTCTGTCTGACGTGTCATTTAACACAATCGCTTCCAGTTTCGTCCAGATTGTTGCAAAGGATATAATTTTGTT
This sequence comes from Solenodon paradoxus, assembly GCA_004363575.1. Lineage (NCBI taxonomy): Eukaryota > Metazoa > Chordata > Mammalia > Eulipotyphla > Solenodontidae > Solenodon > Solenodon paradoxus. The sequence goes on from RJWH01001115.1 coordinate 183,549, forward strand.
TGTCTGAGTAGCTGCGTAATATTCCATTGAGTATGTAGACAACTTTTTTCCACTCATTGACTGATGGGCATTCAGATGGTTTCCACAGGACAGAGCTCTTTTGTATGGATGGAAAAAAAGTTTTCGGGATAGATGGTGAATGTTACTGAACTGTACACTTATATATGGTTAAATGATGAATGTTATGTAACGCATATATTAACCTCTACTGAAAAAAACAATTTCAGTGTGGAACTGCTGGTAAGGACAACATAAAGCTGTGTAGAAGCGAGCTGCTGAATGTGGATGAAGGTAAAGATGGGTGGACTCACGGTGGCAGAGGAGGGCTGAGGCCAGGCGTGGAACGTGTCATCCAGCGGGAGCTCCGTGTCCCGACGTGGATCACTCCCCAGGGGCAGCGCCGGTGCCTTCGGCAGCCCCGAAGCACTGACTACATGGAGGAGACCAACCAAACGGGGCTGGTTCACTTCCATTTCCGCCCCTTCTCCCGACTCCCCGAGGTGCAGCTGCTGATTTTCCTGACCTTCCTCATCATGTACCTGGTGAGCATCAGCGGCAATTTCTCCATTTCTCTCATCATCTGGGTCAACCGTTCTCTGCACACCCCCATGTACTTCTTCCTGGCCAACCTGGCAGCTCTGGAGATCTGCTACTCTTCCACCATTGCCCCCCTGACTCTGGCCAGCGTCCTGTCCACGGAGAGAAACCTCATCTCCCTGCCGGGCTGTGGCACCCAGATGTTCTTCTTCATCTTCCTGGGCAGCGCAGACTGCATTCTGCTGGCCGTCATGGCCTATGACCGCTTTGTGGCCATCTGTCACCCCTTGCATTATTCGCTCATGATGAGCTGGCGGTTGTGTGTCCAGCTGTGTCTGGGGTCTCTGGTGCTGGGGTTCGTCCTGGCCATGCAGCTGACTGTGCTCATCTTCCAGCTCCCTTTCTGCAGCAGCAAAGAAATCAGCCTGTTCTACTGTGATGTGCTCCCTGTCATGAGACTAGCCTGTGCAGATACCCGGGTCCACGAGGCCACGTTGTTTGTGGTCAGCGTCATCGTCCTCACTGTCCCCTTCCTGCTCATCTCGCTCTCCTATGTCTTCATCGTGGCTGCGATCCTGAAGATCCGCTCTGCGGAGGGGAGGCACAAGGCCTTCTCCACCTGCTCCTCCCACCTGACTGTGGTCCTGCTCCAGTACGGATGTGGTAGCCTCATCTACCTGTGCCCCAGCTCCAGCTACTCTCCAGACAGGGGCCAGGTGGTGTCTGTGGTTTATACGTTCATCACCCCTGTGCTGAACCCCTTGATCTACAGCATGAGGAACAGAGAGCTCAAGGACGCTTTGAAGAGAGCGCTGATGAGATTACTGCTGCCCTGAACAGGGTCACAGCCTTGCTGTCCTCTGCGGTGCAGCTGCGTAGCGGTAAGTGGACATACCCCCTGAAAGCCGAGTAGATGAGGACTTGGCAATCATTGGCTTGATGATACTGCTTCTTCCACTTACGTTATTTTTAAAAAGTCATTGCCCCTTCTTTCAGTATGAGATTCCACATCGCTAGAATGAGGATTCAAATGTATGTAAGAATGAAATTTATGTAACCTCTTTGTCAAACAATATGGAGATGCTTCAAAAAAAAAAATAAAGATGGATTTCCCATTTGAATCAGCCAGCTCACATCTAGGGATATACTCAGAAAACACAAAAACTCCAGCCAGAAAAAATATCTGCAATCCTATGTTCAGAACAGTACAATCAAAATAGCCAAGACATGGTAACAACCTAAGTGCCTATCAACAGATGAATGTACAAAGAATCTATAGTACATATACTCAATGGAATTTTATGCAAAAATCAGGTCTTTTATGACAATGTGGGTGGAACTGGAGTGGATCATGCTAAGTGAAATAAGCCGAGCAGGAAAAGAGACGTACAGAATGGTTTTACTCAAATGTGTAATATAAAAAAAGGAGCAGCAGAGAAATCTCAATAAAATACACAGGATGCACGACTGGCTACGAGGTGGTGGGAGGAAAGGGAGGAGAGAACGAGGTGGTGGTAAAGGGTGCTTGAAATCTGGGGGTGGGTGTGGTGTGAAATGCACATAGACTCAGGTATTATTTAAATATCTTAAAATGCATGCAGTAGTATAAATGAATGAAATAATACAACTATCTAAAAAAACAAAATTCCTGTAAAACCTAAATACTGGGGACATTCTGAAGACCAAAGGGTACACTAAGTGAGATTACTTTGAACTTTTCAGGGGAGATACAGCAGTAAGTATGATTACTGTCCTCAGCATTATCACATCAAAATTCTGTGTCCCACTCTGGACTTTTCTCCTATGTCTTCTGAGCGTCTCATCAGGTCCCAAAATAGCACAGCTGGTCAGGGGTGGAGCTAAGTACAAGATGCAAGTCAACCAGGTCCATCCAGACACTTTCATGACTTTTTGTGTATAAATCCTGAGTTTGTGCCTTGGTGAATTATTGGTCTTCATCCTAAATTATTTTCCAAAGAAAGGTGATGGAGAAAGGACTAGAGTTCAAAAGTTTTGGTAGCGACTCATTTCCCACATTTATACCCAAGCTAGTCAGTCTCCTTGTCCAATCTGACTCTGTCTTAGTCTGCCTCTAAATTGCTCTCACCATGCCTGCTCATTCTCTCCATTCTCTCTATCTTCTCTCAAACTCTCTTTGGCACACATTTATACACATACACACATTTCCATTTCTCAATCTCTAGCTCAGGTTTCTGAGTATCTGTGTCCTCCCCAAATTCACATATTGAAATCCTATTGCCAAATGTGGTGGTAATAGCAGGTGGGTATTTGAGAGCTGCGTACATTGTAAAGTTAGAGCCCTCATGAATGGGGTGATATTCTAATAAAAGAGAACCCAGAGGCCCCTAAGCTGTCTGCCATGTGAGATACACTTGAAGAGGACAACATGGAAGAAGACCTTCACCCAACCCTGTTGGCCCCCGGATCTCACAAGTCCACCCTTCATAACTGGCCAAAACAAATTTCTGTTGTGTACAAGTTACCAAGACTATGGTTTTTTGTTAAGGATTCCTGAATGGACTGGGTCACTAGGTAAGGATGCATAGTGTGGAAAATGGTTTTGTTAGTGGAGTTTCTCTGTTTTAAGAGTGAGGTAATGTTGATTGAGGTAAAGCAAAGCTCATCTGTGAAGACATACACTGACTGGATACACAAGGAGGGGAAAGGACTCATTATCTTAGCTGAGTCTGAGGGTCGTCATTTTCACAATGACCATTTATATCAAAGCAACGGCATTAGAACATAGATGGTTTACTATCTCTCTGTAGGTTAGGAGAGCCTCATTCATTCCTCTACCCATGGATTACTGAGTGATTTATTCATCCAGGAACATCCACTAAGACAGCCAACAACTATGCATTAAACTCAACTGTATACCCAACTCCGGTAGGTGGAACAGGCAATCAAAGAGTAATTGAGACACGGCTTTGACCTTGAGGGAAGTTAAAGTCCAGTAGGATTTAAAAACATAAACCATGATTACAGCAAGGGTCAATTGATGACATGTAGCAGGCTTCAAAGGAAGGACTGAAGGAAATCAAGGCCGGTTTGATGGGGGAGATGGAATTTGAGCTCTTCCATGAAGGTCTCCATGTCTATGGGTGCTAAGAGAAGTGGGAAGGGAATCGGTGTTGGAAGAAACAGTTGAAGCACAAGATCAGAAATGAACTCTCTGATCTCTGAGATGATGGCTGGTCTCCTTTCCATGTATCCCCTGGCTTTGTGTGGGGGCTGGAGCTAATGACATACCCTTACTGAATTGAGTACAACAAAACAGATGTGACCCTGACATTTGGTTACAATTCGCTGGCTTGCTTCTTTCTCCCTCTGTCCCCCTCCCCATCTCTCCTGAGTCTGGACTGATGGAAGTGGCTGCCATGTTGTGGGCTCCCCTATGGAGAGAGCCACATATCCTGGAGTGGAGGACAGACCCTAACCAGTTGTCCTGGAGGCATTGAGACCTACTAACAAACACTTGATGACTTTGGAAGCACATTCTTCCCAATCAAATTGTGAAATGAGAGTGTGCTCAAATGCTACAGTATTTGCATCCTCCAGAGGGAACATGACACAAGATTCCTTTCTAAGCTGCATCTGGATTCCCGAATCTCAGAAACTATGTGATAATAAATGTTGTTTCAAGTTGCCAGATTCTAGGGCAATTTGTTATGCAGCAACAGTTAATTTATACAAACTGCAAGGCAGACAAAACTCCAAGTCAGGAAGTCTATTCTTCATCCTGTTTAATCTCCATCCTCCTTGTTATGGGAAAGAATTTCTGTGGGGGAAAAGAAAAGATGTTCCCTTCAATTGTAGCTCCCCTTATCTCTAACTGCCAATACCTATGCTTACCATATGTACTGTTTTACATAGGACAGTACCATACTTTTTCATATTTCCTGTCACATCATTTTAATATAAATGAGAATTTTGTCCCGATTTTTAATAAACCAGGGCCATTTTTAACATGACGAAAAGGGTAAGTTGAGTTGCTCCAGGTCTAGTCTGTTGAGGGTATTCAAAAATAGCTACTCCTATATATCTCTGGAGTAGCTATTTTTGAATACCCTCAACAGACTAGACCTGGAGCAACTCAACTTCCCCTTTGCCGGCACTGACTGCAGCAGGCCACAGCTGCTACTCCTGTTTCCGCCCCCCTGTGAGGAATAGGAGCATTGAGGGAAGATTATTCCCCTTCACTCCACACATGCCTGTGTCTTCAAAGGAAGCAGAAAACTGTAGACTGGTTGAGCTGCAGGTAAGTACTATGAGGGTTATCTCTGGCACGGTGGGGGTTATCTCTGGTACTGGGTCAGTTATTGGGCATTTTTGGCACTGGGATCATTAAAGCAGCATATGTTTTAGGCAGGACATTTAGAGCAGGATTTATAGGGGTGCCAAAATTCCTTGCGCCAACCCTGGCTGTATGTATGAAGTCCTGCCAGATCACATGTCATTACTATGTGATCGCTAGTTGGCATCACATAGTACTTACTTGTTGCTGGTCTGGCTGCTCTACTCCTGCTTGGATTGCTCCACTTCCTCCCCTCCTCTCCTCCGCCCCCCTTCTCTTAGTCATCAGCATATAATTCCATCCCATTTTTGCCATCCCAATGTCCTGTTTGTATCTCAAGGAAATATGGTCAGTCTATCAACATCACACCGATAACACATTCAGGAAAGTGTTCCCACCCATTCCACAGCAGGTCAAGGTGGGGTAAAGCTTAGTCCTTTCCTCCAGTGGGAACGAAATTGGTGAGGAATGGAGAAAGGAAAGAGTGAGAGGTGAAACCCCCAATTTCCAGGATTCTTTCTCTGTTTTGTTTGTAAGGTGAAATCAATTGTTCATAGATTTTTTTTCTGTTGTTGTTAGTAAAATGCAAGCGCTAGAATTAATCCTGACCATATTCATTTAATGGGCAAAAATCTATGCCAAGACCTGGTAGGTGGAAACCATGTACCACTATGAGAGAGAAAAATAAAAATACACTGGAGAACTGGGGTCCTCTTGAACCTGGAATCTTGACACACTGTCCACCTACATGGAGACCCTATGGCCGACTTGGGCTCAAGATCAGTCTTTCTCCCTCATTAGCCTGCAGATGCCCTCACTCAAATTGCTCATCCCACAGTTTCTTGAGTTTCTTGGACAGAGCCAGGAGCTATAATGCAAACTTCTGCCTTTCAGAGAAGGAAAATACTAATATAAATAAACAAAATAGGGCTCACATCCCATAGGAGTTTAAATAAACCCTAAAATCTAAAACTACCTTCAAATAGAACACCGTAAAAGAAGTCTGCTCATGGTTCCTTTTTTGAATATCTAAACTCCAAGGGAAGTTAAAAAGTCTCTTTACAGTGTTTCAAAAGTTGGAAGGAAATCGCATAGTCATTTCTGCTACAGCCACATACACTAACCTAAAGTCTTTTCTATTTTATTTATGAAAAGAGTCTCTCACAGGAACTGAAATTTTTTTTGTTCCTAATTATATTGAGATATAATTGACATATAACATTGGACAACATAATTTGACATATGTGTATATTATGAAAGGATGATCACAGTAAGTTTAGTTAATTTCCATCGCCTCACATCATTATAACATTTTTCTTGTGATGAGAATTTTTAAGACCTACTCTCTTAGCCAAATTCAAATGTACAATGTAGTATTGCTAACTATGGCTGCCATGCTGTACATGATACCCCTATTATTTATCTCATATGTGGAAGTTCATATATTTTTACTTCCTTAGCCCATTTCACCCACTTCTCAAGCCCCATGCTTCACAATCACCAATCTGTTCTTTGTATATTAAAGTTCAAGGGCACTGAATTTCTGATTACCTAGTAAATATATTTTGTTAGGGATATGGGATCTTTCAAAGCAGGAGATACACAAATGAAAATAAAGAGTGTGTGTTATTCTTGGTCTTGAAAAGTCTGGGAATCATTAGTTGTAGTCAGGCCCCCTCCTTGACAAATGAGAAAATGGACTGTACAATGTCAAGGGACATCTGTTATGTGGCAGAAGCTCTGCTTGCAGATCTGAGACCTCCTGACTATGGCAATTGCTCTATATCACCAGAACAACTCTCTCCTCATGGAAAGCCCACCTTGTGCAGGTTAAGTTTAAATTTCTCAAATATTCAGACAAAGGCAAGGAACAATATGCAGTGGTGGAAGTTATGGAGGACAGGTTTTCTTCTGTGTAACAAAGAACTTTAAAAATAATAGTTGAAATCATTCAACCAGGGTCAGAACTTCTTTGGCAGTGCCTGAAAAAACTGAAAAAACTATAATGGTGGCTGTCCTCCTCCCCCAAAGGCCCCCATTACCAATGTTCTATGCTTGCAGGCCTTGTCTAATGCACTTTCTGGGTTATTTGATTTTATTATGGTCTGTGCCTTTTATGGCCCTGTAGCTCTTTTTTATAATTATGTAAATTGCAGAAAAAACAAATAGTAATGCAAATGATTCTTCTCCCTTGAGAGGCAAGGGACACTTTTCTGATGGAGGTGAAACTGACCTAAGCCCAGAAGTCAGTTTGACATGTTAACAAGTTCATATCATCATTCCAGTTTGCCTGTGCCTGTGTCTCTGCTTGGGTTCCCATCCAAACAGGATTTTGATTCTTCACTGGTTTCTAACTGATTAATGAGTTAGTTAAAATCTTTGATGTGTGTTCATTTTATATTTGTATGAGAGTTATGACTTTTATCCTTTTAAAACAATGATCTCCCCCTCCCTCTCCCCCTCCCCCTCCCCCTCCTTTCAGGAGTGCTTGGTGTCCCATCCCTGGGTAATTTCAGACAGAGGCAAAGGTTTTTCTCCCGTCACCCCTCTTTTTTTTTTTTTACGAGGAAGGCAGACAGGCAGCAGACAAGCAGGCAGAAAGGAAGGGAGAAGAGGAAGATGCACTTTATTTATTTAGCTGCCCCCTTATCAAGGTCGTTGGGTAAGCTGCAGCACTGACTTTTAAACCTGAGTCACCAGGGCGTGCTGGCTATCTTCCATCTTTAATCCAGACTCTTATGGTCTTTTTCAGACTTCCAATGTAGAGAATTGATCTCATATCTGTCTCCCTTAGACCCTCTCTTTTTCCTTTACTTCAAGGAAGTAATTCCCATTCACAAAATTTTGTTCAGGAAGGAATTGGGAGCGGATTTGTGATTTACTTACTTTTCCCATGTGTGTCCAGCAGGCGGCGCAGAAGTAAAACTCCACGTAGAAGGCCGGGTGAGAAAAGATGCAGGACTAAATTAGGATTAGGGCTGAAAACAGCTGGGTTCAAAGGGCCCACCGCTCCCAGACGTAGGTTTTTATGAGAGGCAATGAAGTCAGCACCGAACAGGCAGAGATGCCAAAAGAAGACCATGAAAATATTCACTACCTTTTTAACTCAAATGCCTAGATCAGAGAATTGCATCTCGGACCTGTCAATCCTATTTACAGTCCAGCGCTATTCTCCGCTGGACATGCCATTAGTTCCCAAGAAGACAAGAGGGTAGAGACGGCGAGGGGAGATGGAATAAAGAGCAAGGGGGCAGCCCACCTGGGGGTCTCTACACCATTTAGGAAAGGAAGCTAAGCCTCCAAGACAAACATCGTTATCTTACCACCCTGCCCCATATGCAGGTTATGAATCAGTCATTCCTCCTTTGTCACGCATGTGTCCCAGGAAAGCGCGAAGTGGGCAGTATTTCTGGTTTATGAAGATAAGAAGGTGTCCCGTTAGCGAAAGACTCACTTCCTCAAAGTTACACCGTTGTCAGTGGCAGGTGTTCTGACTTCCACACGGAACGCTTCCATTTCCTAAATTCTCCGTCCCAGGCTGCGCTGTCCCGCTCCTCTCCGGCGATTTCCCCTCGGGCACAGCCTTTCCGCCCCACAGGCAGTGCCCCAGACGGTGCCCTGTCGGTTGCTGGGAATGCCCTCTCCCCAGGTGGAATTAGTTGCGGCGACCGCACAAAGCGCAGGGCTTGGCGCTGCTGGTAGCGGAGAAATGAATGAGCGCTGAGCTGCATCCTGGGGAGGCGGGCGCGGGAGACGCGGCCGCGCTCGCTCCTGCTGGAACCGCTGCCCCGCGGCGGCTCTGCCCCGCGGTCCGCTCTCCCTGGGCCTCCCGGGCTCCCCGCGGCAGCCGGAGGCGGTGCACGCGCACGAGGACGCGCAGCGCCAGGGCGCGGGCGCGGGCCCTTTAAGGCGGAGGCGGGCGCGGCGCAGGTGAGGGGCGGGCCTGCGGGCGGGGCCGCGCGCGCCGGCGCGGGCGGGGCCGGATTTGCCGCGCGGCGCCGGCGGGGCCGCGGGGGGCGTAGCGACGGAGCCTCCCTTGGCCTCGGACGCTCCTCCTAGCCCGCGGCCGCCGCCCGCCTCCGCCCGCGCCGCGCTCGGAGCTCCCTCGCCCGGCCCGACCCGGCGGCCACTTCCGGCCGCACCTGAGTCGCGCTCACCTGGGACGCGCTCGCCAGCTCCCGGCGCCCGGGCGGCAGGATGAAGGACCGGCTGGAGCAGCTGAAAGCGGTGAGTGACGCCTCACCTGGGAACCGCCGGGCCCGGGGCTGCCGCGGGTGGAGGGTGCAGCTGCGCGGGAGGGGGGCTTCTCTTCGCTCACCTGGCTCGAGGCCTGCGGCCCCAAGCCCCGTCCGAGTCCCAGCCGGTTCTGCACCCTCCCCTCTGGGGTCATGTGCCAGGTGATTCATTGCTAGCCTGCTCTTTCCCTGGATGCCTCCAGCTCTAGTCCCGCCGTCCTCCCGCTGAAGCCGGACGCTGTCAGACGCTGTCTTGTAGGGTCAGGGGTCACCTCACCACCTGCTCACTGCCGCCTGGCACTGGGTCCAGCACCGGCCTTCTCCTATTCTCCACTCTATAAGTTTCGCTCTGAGCCCGGCTGCACTTTCCCCGCGCCCTGGGCTGCTGCTCAAAGCTCTGGGTGACCTTCTGAGCTGTGAGCTGCTTACAAGCTGGAAGGGTCCCTCTTCTCGCCATCCCAGGGTCTGTCCCTCTTGGGAAAGCTGTTGTCAGGGCCAGCCAGTGGTCAGGGCCAGCGATTTGAAGGCAGACGACCTTCAGCCGAGCTGCACAGAAGCTGTAAAACCTTAGGCTACTTACTCATCTGAACCTTTGTTTCCTTGTCCTGTCAAATGGGGTGACCAGGCTTTAGAGATTGTTTAGGAGCCCAGATGGCAATCGGAGGTGGTAATGGAGAAGGGTTGAAAGTGGGGGTTTGAGGCTGATAACCAATGACTCAGTCAAGCTTGAGTGCGTTCTTTGGGGGCAGACCCCGTGCTAAGTCCTGGAGACTGGGTGACAGGTTCTGTCTTAATGGAATTTAAAATCTAGTTCTTGATGTAAAGTAGTCTTTCTACTTGGGAACTTGCCAGAGAAGTGCAGCCAGTTTAGGCCCCAGGCTGGACCTGCACTCACAGAGTCTGATTATTCACAAATTTCCCCAGGTCATTCAAGGAGCACTTTCAAATTTGGAAAGGTTGGGGCTGGACAGGACCGGAATTGCCTCCTGGTTCCAGGGCGTTAGCTTTCTCTTAACCTCTGAGCCGGTTGCCTCCTGTATGATGGACTGTGATGGAGCTTGCAGGACCCCGTGTGTGGGTAGGCACTTAGGGATGCACAGTGAATATGCCAGTAGCTGTGGAGGCTCTATGGAAACGTGGAGGAACCCAGCAGGTGTGAGGGATGGTGGGGAAGGTGTTACAATTGTTTTTCTTTCTCCTCCCTTGCCTTGGGTGAGATCTTCAGTGCCCTTTCACCTGCTCTGTCTAGAAGGGCTGCAGAGGAGGCCAGGGACACGAGGAAGTGAGAGAAGCAGAGGACTGGTGGCTGATTGTCAGAGTGAGCCTCCTCCCTGCCTCCTACTTGCTCTTTGTCATCTGAGCCTCATGAGATCCTGGTTTCAACAGCAGCACAGAATTTATTGCCTCTGTTTTTACAGATGAGCTCAGCCTGGGTAGGAAGGATGGGACAGGGCACAAAGCTGGGCAGAGTATGACCCAGCCAGCACAGCCTGTTGTTTTCCCTGTGGCTTGCCACGGGGAGGCAGAAAGGAAAGAGGAAGGTGCTTTGGAAGATCGCCTCTATCAGCACACCCAGTACACCAGCGCAGAACTGAGCAGGCCAGGCGCCAGAGGCTGCTCCCTTCCTGTAGTTAGGAAACCCCTTTCCTAGAAGACGATACTTGGTTGGGCCCTTTCCAATTGCCCATTGCAACAAATTGCAGAATCTTACCTGCACTTTGAATTCCAAGTATAAGTTCAGTTTCCCTAGGTATCCAAGTCAGTCGCTTGGCTTATCTGAGCCTCAGTGTTGCTCTCTTTTAACGGAGCTGTTGCGGTTTCCTCCCTTTAGGGAGGCTGTGGCCATGAGGCCATCAGCAGTGGGTGCTTTATAATGAGTGCTGTTGTGAAATCACAGTGCCTTCATGCTTTTTACGAAGGAGATGAGTTGTGCTGTGCAGAGAGGACCGGGCTGTCAGTTCAGCGGGTGCTCCTGGGGACCCAGCCACTTAATAGCTGCATTCCTTTGTATCACTTTTCCTCTCTGTTTCTCTAGTTCCCCTTTGTCAAAGAAGGAGCTTGGTTGATTGCAAAACTCCCTTCTGGCAGTGTTGAGATTTTTCCTGAAGATTTGTGGTTAAGGTTTATATGGATGTTGTTTTCTAGTTCACCTCACCCCCTCAACCTCAGAAGAGAGATGGCCCTGCTCGAATGAGATAAACATCTTCTCTGGCTGTTTATCAGCCTGCAGGAAGCTAATCTCACGCTGGAAGCCTGTGCAATCTCTTTCTGTGAGCTCTTTCTAAACCCCAGGAGCGGGTTGGTGATACTTGCCTCAGATACCAGGAGAGCTGTTTTGTGCAGGAGATTAACTTGCTCTCTGTAGATACTAGAAGATATGAAGTTGGGTAGAAACGAAGACCTTTTTTTAGTAGCATTTACAACTTCGCATTATCAGCAGTCAGAGTGCCCAAGGAAGGGCTGAGCTGACTGGAGAGATGACAACTCTCTAGAAGGACCAGACACTTTTGGGATGTTGAGGAGTGTGTAGGAATCTGAGCATCTCTCTGAGGGAGGGAGGCAAACAAGGAGATTTAGGCTCCCATCTACCCTGAGACTGTGGTTCTGTAAAATGCTTCGTGATTGGACGGCTTGCTCGAGCACTGCAGAGCCTCTCACCTGTGAGTTGAGAGTCAGTCATCATGCTGTCCCCGTAGGGTCATTGTGAGGGTGGATTTAGTCCGACTGCCGTAAATGTGAGTTCCCCCAAACTCGACCTGCCGCAGCGTCCACCTAAAGGACATACCTTCCTGAGATGACCGTCACAAGACCTGACTCAGCTTCTTCAGTGACAAAGACAAGCTTGTCAGGAATGTATACGGCCTACACCCAGCCTGTCTCCCAAGGCAGTTCCTGATGATGTCTCGCTGGCTGAACTTTGAAGCTGCTGAGTCCAGATAATGGCTGTCCAGGGAATGAGCTGACCTGGCCTTTTTTCCTTCATCAAACATTAACTGAGCACCTACAATGTCCCAGACCCTCTGATAGTGGCTGGCGGGTAATAAGCATAGCCTCCTGGACCTTAGGAAGTTGGCGGTCAGGTAGGAGACTCAAGAAGCAAACACAATGGCCTTTGGGAGATGGGGACAGGGCACTGGGGAGTGGAGAGGCGGTGAACTTCCCAGAAGTGATCTTGAGATCAGGCTCCTCTTTAAGACCGTGTTAAGACTCAAGGCTGCTGCTGTTTTCAGAAGTATGTGGTGTCTCTCAGGAAGAAAACTAAGAATCCTGAGTTTTTTCCTACCACTCTCCCGCTGGTGAGTGCTTCCTGTGTGTACCATAATCAGTGCTTTTTGACCTTTGTGTGCTGGCCATGTTCATCCTCATCGTTTTATAGACCTCACCCTGCTGGCATCGTGTGAGGCCGAATTATTAAGAAGTCCTGGTCTTAAAGAGAAAATGGTCATGTGGGGGAACAAAGGAATGCATTTCATGAAACGAGAACCCCAAGCACCATGAGAGGCTGATGATACTGGAGGAGCCTGTGATGTCCCGACCAGAAGTCAGGCACTTTGGACCCCCTTGGTGATTGAGCTGTGGAGGGCCAGAAATAACTTGAGATGTGGGGACGCCTTCCAAATCCAGCACCAACGGGGACACACTCATGAAACGAGCCATCTGAGACTCTGGAGGCCAGACTAACTTTTACTCTTTCTGTTCTGTCTTGTGCCTAAATCCTGGTCCTGGGCCTCCTTCCCCATTTGAAATTCTAGGATGTCTTCAGGATCAGAGTTCTCAGAAAAATGGATATTAGAGTATTGTTCCCATCAGAAACATGCTTTATTCTTCCAGCAAATATTGAATCCCTGCTATGTGCCGGGTGCTTTGGATCATATCCCAGTCTTCACACCCAGACCTGAGAACCTCTTCATTGAGATATCATCTTTTAGTGATAAGATTTATAAATGGTCAGTGATTTCTCTTGTTCTCTTCTGTCTCCCTGCTAGGGCTCCTTCCCTTGAGGAGTTGTTTTGCTGTGAACAGGAGAGGAGCTTATATAGGAGAGAGAAAGGGATTGAGTAGGGATTACAGACCCATCAGCCAGAGGCCAGGAGAGAAAATTCTTGGATGAGAGAGGGGATTAGTTTTATTTTTATTCCTGTGAGTGCTGGGGGTGGGGATGGTGGGGGGCTGGGAGACTTGCAGAAGCTGAGGGAGAAATACCTGTTTCTGTTGTCCTCCCCGCCTCTCAGTACTCCCCTCCCCTTTTGTCCAAATTCCCACCTGTTTTCTAAAACTTATTCTTTACAGGTAAAACTCCCTGCCTCTAGCCCAGAATTCTCTCTCTCTACTCCGGCAGCCCTGGTGGGCTCTGTGCAGTGAAAGACTTTCATTCTATTAAGTCAGTGGGATTTTATTTTTTTAACCAGGAAGTGGGCTGAAAAACTATCTTTCATTTCTTTTATATAAGTTGGTTTCTTTGTTTCCTAAGTCCTATTGTCTTTAAGATAATATATTTCTATTACTTGTTACCATATCAAATACAGTAACAATGAGCTGCTACTGAATATTGAACAAGACCTGTGATAGGTGTCTTCCAGAACTCTCCAATCCTCTCACCCCTGCAAGGCAAGGTGGGGTCGAAAGGATTCCAGAATTTTATGGATAAGGGAATGGAGGCTTATTTGATGGAGATCCCCAGCTGGGAAGTGATGGGATTAAGAACTGGACCTGTCTGGTTTCTTTATGTTATCCCACACTGTTATGGTCACGTCAGCAACTACCCTGCATGGTCTTGATATAGTGCCAGAGTGATTTTCCTCTGTGTGGCAAACCCAACATGGTATTTATCTCTTAAACATCGGTCTCTTGACAAATCGACAGCAGCTTGACCCTTATATATCGCCTGCTCATCATTATGTCTTACTCTTCCCACCTCATTCTCTGTGGGCTGGTGAAACTACCTGCCTCAGATAATTATGGGGCAAATCCCTAAGTTTGCTAACAAAGCCCAAGGTTACTGGTTCTGTCCTCAAGGACAAAGATAAGTTCAAAGTTTCCTAACTGCCTGAACCTCATCATGGAAGGTGACCCCTGTTCCGAAGAGACAAGGAAGGAGAAGATGGGGCTACCACAATGAAAATCTGGCAAAAGCTTATATATTCCTTAGGGCTCAGTTCCACTGTCTCCCTCTGGCAAAAGCTTATATATTCCTTAGGGCTCAGTTCCACTGTCATCACTGTGAGGAAGCTTCTAGATCCTCAGCTTCCATGCTTTCCCCTGGGCTTCCCCAAGCTCTTTATTTTTGGTAATTAATTAATTGAGTAAGTAAAAACATAAATCTTTATTTATGTCAAACAGCACATATTTCAGAAGACTCCTTTTATATCCGCCCTGGCCCTGGGTCTCGAACTCGGGTTCATGGGCTTTACCTGGCTTGCGTCTCAGCTGTCTGAGCTGCAGGGACTCATCTATTTTTGTTAATTTATCAAAGCCCCTCACAGTGTTGTGATTTTGAAGCTGACTGCTCTGTTACGTCCACGCTCAGTGACCGGAGACCACCCATGCGTAGGGCTGACCATGTTTCCTCGAGACAAAACCAGGACACTGGGATGGCAAAGCTGGACGGGGTTACGTGCTGGCGGCTAAGGGGAGGGAGGAGGCGGAGCAGTCTGCGCAGGAGCACAGCGGCCAGGCCAGCAACGAGCCAGTCAGGGCTATGCAATGGAAATTGGCAGTCATGTATGTAGTAATGATGTGTGGTCCGGTAAGACTTCAGACAAATGGCCAGGGCCTGTGCAAGGCTTTTGGTGCCTTAGGCGAGAACCAAATTTGGTGCCCCTGTAAGCTCTGCTTTAAATGTCCTGCCTAAAACACATGCCACTTTAACCATTCCAGAGCCAGACATGCCCAGTAACCCCCACAGTGCAGTGCCAGAGAGAACCCCCATAGTATGCACCTGTGGCTCGACCACACTGCCGTGTTCTGTCCCCTTTGAAGAAATAGACACCCGCAGGACTGAGGGGACTCCCCCTTCTGCTGTGCCTGCCCCTCACGGGGGCAAGTATCGCAGTAGCAGTCAGGCCGCTACATCGGCATTAGCAAGGGCTGTCTTTAACATAGAGCCCTGCTTTGGGACCCCTCAACAGACTGGGCCTGGGGCCACTCACCTGCCCCTTTTGCCCCATGTTAAAGGCAGCCCTGGTTTATTAAAAACAGGACAGAATTAACATTAAAATGGCAGGACAGGCCCATTTAAAATGGTGCCCATGGTCAGGCTACTCAGGCCTTGTTCCCCCTGTTTTCGCTTCCCAGCCCACAACTGGTGGATGAAGGGGAATATTCTGTAAATGGGCTGCCCAGTAGATTCTGTACTTCCGGAGGGGCTTCATCTCGGGCCCCCTTTATTTGAGACTCGCCTGCAACTTCCTCTCCTGCCTGTCTCCACTGCCAGGTCAGCCTGTGGGCTGGCTCTGGGCCGTTTCCAGGACAACGTCCCCAGTCCTTCACCCCCATTTACAGAGGTCAGTGGAGGAGTACTGTCTGAGTCTGTTGGGTCAGAGGAGGGCACCTCGGTATGGCACCAGGTTTGCTTTTTGTTTTTAAATACACTTTTAATTCTAGACTCATTTTAGACCAAAGCGAAGTTACAGAGAGAGTTCAGAGAATTCCCGTCTGCCCTCACTGCTTCCTCCGTCGCTAACATCTTACGATCTGATGATACATTAGTCAGCCCTGGCACTGACATTTCTCTTCACTCAAATCCAGGCTGCACTTGGATTTCACTGTTTTCCACGAAAGCCCCACTTTCTGTTCTGGGATCTCACCTAGGACACCAAATGGTATGACATTTATTCATCACGTTTCCTCGGCTGCCTCTGGCCAGTGTCCGTTTCCTGGGGGTTTCCTGGATTCATGACCTTGTCGGTCTGGCATCTGTTTTTCAGTGCTCTGAAAGTGCGTGTCCGGTGGCCAGTGCTGCCTGCGACAGCTGGCGTGGGTGTCCGGATCCGTGGAGAACAAGTTTCCACAGCTAGTGGTCCAGGCCCTGCTCCTCACTCAGGCACTGCCCGTCTTCATGACCTTGGGCGGTGACTTGGCATCTTGATGCTTTGGTTTTTTCAGCAGTAAGGTGGGGGAGAGGGGTCTGCAGAAGGTTGCTGTAGGGATGAAATACCTTGATAAATATAAAGCAGGCATCTTTAGAAGAATCCTCAGCCTGTGTCCAGAGTTCAGTAAATGTGAACCTATCTTTATTCACTAGCTGAATGTGCTGGAAGGATCACGAGGAGGAGGAGACTTGTGGGAGCGAGGCTGAAAGGAAGGCCTGAGGTTGGGAATAGAGAAGAAGACATTACTGTTCCTTCCTCCTTTCTTATCCTTGAGAACTGGATGCTGTGGGGGTGGTGGGGGCCGGGCAGGGGACGGGGAGGAAGTCAGAGAAGAGTGAGGAAGGCTGGGGTGCAGGGGAGGGAAGGACTGAAAGAGGACCTGAGCTCTCCTGGGGAAGCAGAGGGTATTTTCTCAATCTCCTTGAATGGCTCTGTGAATAAGAGAAAGCAGGAGACAGGTGTGGTCTCTTACCCCAGTGCCCTTCCTGTAGGTAGCCTTTGAGTCAATCTGTTCAACCATCAAAACTTCCCTAAGCAGAGCTCTCTGACAGGCATCCACTTGCCCTGAATGGAGGTGAGCACAGGAACCCCGTCTTCTCTGGGTGTCCAGTTCCTGCACTAGGCATGCGATCACACACCACATAGAGTGGTGATGGGTGTGTGTGTGCCCTTCTGAGAAGTGAAGTCTTCAGAGAGCAGGGTGCAGAGTTTCTCTGTCTCCAGAGTCCACTGGTGGATGGCACATCGAGAAATGCTTCTGGATGAAGGAAGGGACACGTGAACCTGGGTCTCTGGATGGAACCTTGTCGTGAGGAGAATGCGGTGGTGGCTCTGAGACCCTCTCGAAGGGAAGGCACATGAGCAATGACTTGGCCAAGCCCTGGGCTTCAGGACTGGCTTTGGTCCTTATTAGCTGTGTGATTCTGGACCACTAGTCTCCCTAACACAGATTCTTCCTCATGATAGAAAACATGCCTTCTTGACGCGCTTCCATCCCCTTGACTGTTCCTGCTCTGGACCCAGCTCCAGTCCCAGCGAGCAAACACTGATGAGCGTGGACAAAGCATCTAAGGATGGAATGATGATGATTTATGTTTCCCACACACGGAATGCAAGGGCTTTCCAAACACACCTAGAACGTGAAAAATATTGACCGTGCTTTAAGACAGAAATAAAGACCATTATAGACCATGGGCCTGACAGTGATGTAATAAAACTAGAAATGAACAATCCAGTAACGGTCCTCTTTAGGTTTGCTTGCTTTGGAAATTTAAAAACAGCTTTCTAGATAATGTGTTCAAAAGAGATCGAAGTAGAAATGACAAGCTATGCGAATGAGGAGAGCAGGAAATATAATTTGTGAGAAGGTAGCAGAAGCAGAATTCAGAGGGAGCTTAGGCCTTTGAAGAAAAATGACCTCATTCAGACGAACGAGCTCAAGCTCAGTGACATGAAATTGTTGCTTCTTCTTAAAACTGGCTTCTGTCAGCCTTGTAGCGTTAGCAGAACCTCTAGAGAAAAGAAGGCCTGATTCTGTGTTTTAGTTACTATAGTTTGGGGCCCCTGCTACGCAACCAACCTTTTTCTTAACATTTCATGCGCATTAACTAGTTTAATCCTCAAAGCACACCTGTGAGCAGATTACACGCGTTACAAATAGGGGCACAGAGAGGGTGAGGTACCTGTTTGAGAGCACACAGCTGCCAAGTGGCAGGTCTGGGTTTTCACCTCCGCCAGTCAGATGCGTGTCTGCCTACCTGTGCAGTCTTCGGATTAAATCCTTTCTGTTCACGCACAGGGAGTAGCCCAATTTGATTTTATTGACATTGCGGCGTCCCCTGAAATCAGCCAGTGTGTGTGGGAAGGGCATCTTCAAGGAGAGCGTAGAGGGCAGACAGGTCAGGACCGGGGCCCTGGGCTCCAGCAGACCTGCTTTTGAGTATGAACGTTACTACTTATTAGCTGAGTCACACTGGCTGAGTTATTGACCCACATGAAGTCGTTGCCTCATCTGTAAGCGGAGAAAGTAATGTTTGTCTCCCAGGGGGTTGATTTGAGATTGCAATCATATACTTGAAATCACAGGAGTGCCTACCACAAAATAATGCACATGCATATTATCCCGAGTGTTATTATTATGGTACAGTGCAGGGAGCGGGCCCTCAGGGACTTCAGCTCTCGTCCACGTCCCCACTGACTCTCTGACCTTGGGCTAATCTGGTAATGAGCTGGTCTTCAGGGCCTTCCTCTTTCAAAGAGGACCAGTTCCTGCCTCTTAATTGTTCAGATGGAACAATGTCTTGAAAGTAAAAGTATGAAGCTCACTATGGTATTGTTATCTGTTGATTTCCTCCCGTTCATTTGATAGTTCAGTTAAAAGGGGAAGTGTCCCCAACAAGTGTCCCCCTAGGAGGGCTCAGTGGAAGACAAGACCCCAGGTAGCCATGTGGAGAACGGGACGTTGGAAAAGGACGTCTGATCCATGGGGAGCAGGGAGCACCAAGGGCCTATGGAGAGTGACCGGCTTACTCAGACTTTCTGCCTCTGTTAATCAAAGGAGAGCGACTGGAGACACCAGATGTTGGGCGCTGTGTGCTGGTTTCACCTGTTTGCTGGTGGCATTCATGGAAGTGGTGGCGCTTGTCTTTGGCAATCCAGGGACCCTCATCCTGGAGGGAGGCAGATGGGGCCAGGGGATGGCAGAGTCAAGGGAAGTCCCAGGTCACTGTCTCTTTGAAACAGGCTTCTTGGGAGAAAACCAGTTTAGAAAGAAGAGTGATTGTCAGGGAGTGGAGAGGAGGAGGTTAATAATGTGCACCATCTCCAGTGCCAGGAGGGCTCCCACCCACCATGAGCCTTTCACATTCAGCTGTGGGGAAGTGAGGGTCAGATGTCCCTGCCTGGTGCAGAGCAGGCAGTTCCTTCACCTCTGTTATTATCTCCCTCACCCAGAAACTTTCCTGAGAACTCCCGGGCCGCCTCTGTCCTGGATCCTGTCTCCCTGGGTTCTGGCGCCCGTGTTGGTGAAGGGTTCAGGGTGACTCCCGTTTTTCCCCTAAGCGCCTTCCTTCTGCCTTGCTGCTCTGATTTGTAAGACTCCTGAGGAGTCGCTGGTGCTTTCAGTGTACACTGCCACCGTGTTGTAACTTGGACCAGGGGACGGTGCTCTTTCTCTTTCCTTTGAAGGTGTCCACTCATCCATGTTAGTGGTTTTCCAGCTTGCAAGCAAGCTAAGCCTACTTTCTTTCTTTCTCTCTCAGCAACAGGATCTTTTTAGAAATGAAATCTTAGATTTGACCTCAGTGTAGTGCAGGTTAAAAGAATCCCTGCAGATTGCGGAGGCCCCAGCACCCACCTGATGTCTCCTGCTCCCTGCCTTCTCTGGGTGGTTTCTGGGGGCAGATCTGAGGTTTCCTGGGTTTCCTCAAAGCCACAGTGTGAAGCTAAGCACCTTGCTTGGTGACTTAAGTCTTGGTGACCAAGACTGAAGGGAGACAAGTGGTCCCCAGTGCTTCTCTCTTAACCCTCCGGCTTCCCCAGGATGCGCCCAGTTGCTCTAGGCCTGAGCGCTGAGTCTGCCTGTCAGTAACTGAGACCTTGAATAATAGGGCTTCTCTGAGCCACAGTCTCGGGCCCCAGCAGAGATGGGCTTCGCTGACATAGTGTCGCTATCACAGCTTGAGTGCTGTGGCCCCAGCGCCCACTGCGAGTTCTAAGGGTGGCAGGTGTTTCTTGCTGAGTGAGCTCACGAAGAGGAAGGAACCCACTGTCCGACACACCCAGGGTACTAGAGAACCGGCTGCCAGAGCCGTGAGAGCAGGGAGAGGAGGGCAGGTGGAGGACATGAGTTTGTGTTCTGGGCTCCTGAGCTGCACTGTGTCCAGGAAGGGGGTCCTGGCCCTGGCTGCCCTCGCTGAGTCTGGGGCCACCTTTCAGGCATGCAGGCTGCCTAAGCCATTGGGGTCATCTCCCACCCGTGACCAGACGGCAGCAGGAGGCTGGGGGAGAGGAAGTGGGGGCCCGCTCATGGTTCTCTTGGACGTTTTTAATGGCAGCTGACACTGCAGTTACTGCAACGTTTCTGTTACCACATGCTTTGATGCTGTGATAACGATGCCAAAGTTCTCCTCTTGGTATTGGTCATGGAGGCTGCAGATAAAGGGTATTGTGGGCTCTCCTGCCCAGGGTCCCCGAGGCCCGCAGGCCTCTGTGTCAGAGGGAAGGAGGCCAAGAGGCAGAAGCCTTGCTGCAGAAGCCTGATGCCTGTTCCGGTGTCACACGATTCCACCCAACCCGTGATGGTGGCTCTGCCTTGGCGTTTCTGGTCTGGGATAAACTGTGCTGCTGCTGGTGTTGATGTGATTTTAGGCTTTTGGAAGCAGCTACTGTGGGAAACACTCTGCATGGGAAATGGGACTCAGGAAATCTGGGTTCTGGTCCTGGCTGGGTGAGTAAGTTACTCGGTCTTGCCAATTTCTGCCTGAGAGATTTGACCATGGAATTTTTAAGGTTGTATTCATCTCTTTCTCTTTTTAAAAAGTTTGTTTTTTTTATTATAGTAACTTATTCTACACAAATTAACTCACATGTATAGGTTCCCCATTCCTCAAACATATGTCAACACACCCTGTCCCCCACCATATCACCAAGTGTTCTTCCCCACTGTCCAGTGGGCTCCGCCACCACTTGTCCCCCCACCCTCATCCCTTTCCCTGTTTGTCACCTCAGTTCTATTGCAAGTGTCCAAGGGCTGGTTTCGTTTCATCTGTTCCTTTGTTTTGTCTGTTTGCATTCCACCTATGAGTGAGGTCATCTGGTCTCTATCTTTCTTCTTTTGACTTGTTTCACTCAGCATCATCCCCTCTAGATCCATCCATGTTGATTCAAATGACAGGGTTTCCTCTCTTCTAAGGGCTGTGTAGTATATCCATTGTATATATGGACCACATCTTCTTCATCCATTCATCTGATGTTGGGCACTTAGTTTCCAGTTGTTAACTGTTGTGAATAGGGCTGCAGTAAACATGGGGGTGCATACATCTCTGCAAATTAGTGTTTCTGTATCTTGTGGGTAAATACCGAGAAGTGGGATGGGGGAATCATGGGATTTCCATCTTCAGCTTTCTGAGCAATCTCCATACTGTTTTCTGTAGGGGTTGTACCAGTTTGCTCTCCCACCAACAGTGCCAAAGTGTTTCTGTTTTTCCACATCCTCACCAGCATTTGTTGTTTCTAGACATTCATTCTTTTTTTTTTTTTTTTTTTTATGTAGAGTTGGATTGTTTATTTTCTATTTTTGTTGTATCTCGAGGTGGGCCTGGATTGCGATGAACTTTCCTCTTAGGAACTTTAAAACATTATCTTATTTAATCTGCACAAAAGCCTAAATAGATGCGATTGCTCCTATTTTGCAGATGAGAACACTGAGGCACAAGATGTTAACTCATTTATTCAAGGTTCAGGGACCAGTATGTGATGGAGCTGGTCTTAGGACTTAACCTCTCAGTGTGAGCTTTCCAACACGGTGCCAGAAGCTCTCCATCTGCAGTCTTTCCTGGTGCTCATACAAGTCATACGTGTGATGTTACACTGTTCACAGGTGAAAAACTCAGAGCAGAAGGGACTTGGTTGCAGTCTCACAGACATTGGCAGTGGCAGGTTTTGGGCTGGGCTGTGAGTTACCAAGGACTTCTCTTTCCCAGTTCACACATCCTCTTACTGGAAACGATTCAGGTTGCCCAGACAGAGCTCGCCCAGAGCCTTGAGGGAGCTGTGTTGGATGTGGGGATCCCTGTACAAATTCCAGGAGTCTCAAAAATGTAGGTCCCGATGGGAGAGCTGGGTGCCTGCCTCTCATGCTGCAGGCAGATGTTCCCAGTCTCTGGAAGCTTCCCTTAGTCCATCCCATGAAGAAACCATCTTCTTAGCCCATATGGAGACTAAGTTGACACCCTTGTGTGTGTCCGTATGAGGTTGAGATGTGGACTTACACACGAGGCAGCTCACTTTTATGTGGGTCTCTAGAAGACTTCTTTGGGGAGCACACTCTCACCAAATGCTTGTTGACTCACTTTCCCAGTGGAAGACTATGGAGGCTGCTGAGAGCCTCAAGTATTGATGAAAGTTGAGAAAAGAGTATTTTCTTTCAAATTTTAGGCACTGCTGGAGGAATCCAGGCTGCTGGTCTCGGTAGAAGCAAGTTATTTTTCAGTTAAAATGGATTCAGTTTCTATTCTGTAATGCATGGTAGATGCTGAGAATACACACAAAATAAATTAATTTGTGACATATACATTGCTCCATTTTGATTGTTCATGACCAAAGTTGATTCTGGGTAAATGAATAAAAAGATTAATAAAATATTGTTCACCCTGGACATGCCCGGGTGGCGTAGAGAATCAGAATCAGACCGCTGGACATAGTCCACACATATCCCAAGAGCCCAGGTTCGAGACCCAGGGCTGAGGGGACAACCAAGATGAACAACTAGATAAAATGTGCTGCTTCCTCCTCCCTCTTCCTGACTGTCTGCCTATTTGCCTTCATTCCTGTCCGCACTTTTCCTTTAAAAAAATACTGTTCAGCTCTTTCAAACACTACTTGGAGAACATCTGTAGAAATGATACTAAACCAACACGTGGCTTAGGAAGGATGGAACCAAGGGGAGCTCTGGGAATCTCACCAATATCTCTCTTTGCTGCCACTGGTTGCCTAGACCCCATTCATTCATTTCATAATTCACGTTCCTTAGAGAACTTGGTCAGTGACTGATAACCTTCCCAGACTCGCAGGGGGAAGGTGAGGGGGCCACCAGAGAGGAAGGTGTTCCGGGAAGACCCCCCCACTTCAGGTATCAGCTCTTACGATAGGTAAGGCGGCCCTGATCCTCTGGGAGTTTCCAGTTGGTGCAACAGATAGATAAATTAAGGGATAATTGCTATGACTGCTTGCTTGGAAGGCTTGCACAAGATGCAGTGAGAACTTAGGAAGTTTTATAGGGAGGTTTAAAATTTGGCCTGGGGCTGAGGGAGAGTGGCGGACAGAAGCTTGTTCGAGCTGAGTTATAAAGGCAAAGTAATCCATTTTGCCAACTGGATCAATGCGTCTCAGGAAGAAATCCCTGTGTGTCACCTCAGTGCTATGAAAGAATGGTGTCTAGGAAATGTCAGGTGTCCAAGTGCCGGGTCTTGAGACAGCATCGTACAGGGAAAGGCGGGTTGGGGTGGGGGGCAGTCCTAAAGGACCCCTGTGCTCTCGTAGACACTGGGACTTGGAGTCCTAGGAGACAGCTATTCTTGATGGGCTGAGCGTCTGAGGGACGTGACTGATTCTAAGGTCTGGCATGATGGGGGCACTCCTATGTGCTCTGAATTCAGCTCCTTTCAGTGTGGCAACAAGCTTGCTTGGGTTGCTGATGGTTCCAGATAAGTTAGAGAAAGAGATGAAGCCCAGTCAAAAGAGACTCCCCAGATGGCGCAGATTGGGGGTGTTAGCTCCCTCCCCACCCGCCCCACAGCCGGTTCTTGCTCAGTGTGTAGGCACAGGCCATCAGCGTGCTGTGTACCTGTTTGGTCAGCTGCCTTCTGCTGACATAGTTCATCCCAAGGATCCCAGTTCAAGTCCTGGAGCTGCAGGGAGTAGCAAAGGTGAACAACAAAGTTAGTAAATAAAGTTGCTTCTTCCTTCTCTCTTCCTGCCTGCCTGCCTCTGCTTGCCTTCATCCTGCCGGCCTGTTTCCTTAAAGAAAAAGAATGTAGAACCCGTGCGGGCCTTTGATGCTGGGTGGGAAGCCAGCACTTCCTTTAAGTGGCTGTTTTGCGACTTTTGCAGAGGAAGTTCAGTGAGATTAAGAAAGCTGGGGTCCCCGGGGGGCTGGGGGCTGGGATAAACGCTTCCTTTTCCTCATAAACATAAGCGCTCTGACTGGGCAGTAGACCGGACACTTCGCTCCTGCTGGCAGGCCTGTGGCTCACGGGTCTCCTCACAGACGCGGGGAGAGTGGGTCTGCGGGCATTTGAACAGTGTGAGGTGAGGAGCCGCGGGTCCAAATCCGAAGGACAGGCTGGGGCTGCCTGTGACCGCGGCCCAGCTACTTAGCCTCTGTTTTATGTTCTCTGGTTAGAATGTTAGACGAGCGCTACAGGCATCACAGCGGCTGCCAAGCCTGGCCTTTACTGAGGACTTATAAACAGTACGCCAGGCACCTGCGCGAGTTCTTCATATTCATCGTCGAACTTATTTAAAGCAGGCTATGAAGTATAGTGTTATTATTAGCATTTTACCCTTAAGGAACCACCCCGCTTCTTGCAAAAAATCAGCAAATTGTGGAGCGAGGATTATTTAAATCGAGACACTGTGTAGTATTTATTATTCCTTTAGTTCACAATGCTACATTCCGTGTAGGAGGTTGAAGTTGCTCCTCTGTCTGTTTTTCACACCACACCCGCCTCCAGAGTTCCCACGTCCCTGACCGTCATCTTCCCCGCTCCGCCGCCCTCTCCCACTTCTGCAGTCCTGAGTCCTGCTATTTTCGTTGGAATTTGTAAGTTCATTTGTTTCATTTCACTGTACTGCACCTGTGAGTGACACTGTCCAGGATTTCCCTTTTTCTGACCGATGTCACTCACCGTGGTCCCCTGCAGTGTGGCGTCAGGACGGGAGCTGCTCTGAGCTGTAGTGACTGACGTCTGTGGGACGCGGGATGGTGGACAGAGCCAGGAGCTGTGTGCGCGCCCAGCACGTGATGATCTTGTGTGTCTGATCTCAGCCCCTGTCTTCTCCCCCAGAAGCAGCTGACACAGGACCATGATGCTGATGAGGTGGAGATCGCTGTTGACAACACGGCTTTCATGGACGAGTTCTTTTCCGAGGTAGGCGATCTTCCTGTTTGTTTGAATTTACTTTTAGCGGAATGTACAGCAGGGAACTCAGCTTCCTTAGAAAAGGATGAAAATGTCAGACGTGTCAGGAGTGGCAGAGGACAGTCCTTGTCTGGCTCGGGTGTGGTCTTCGCACCAGGAAGTTCCACGAAGGCTCTCTTTTCAACTGTAACTTGAAGGGAAGGTCTGGATTTTTCATCTTATTAAGAAAGGCAGGAGAAGGCAAAATATATGTGATTAAAGAGATGCTTTTAAAGTCTTAAGCAAACAGCAACATTTTAATGATAGCCTTCCTTGCTTAAATCACGTAATTTTTTTCTTTTTTAAGGAAAGGTGCAGGCAGGAATGAAGGCAAGTAGGCAGGAAGCAAGAGGAGGAGGAAGCATTTTGTTTTCTATTTAGTTGTTCAGCCTGGTTGTTTCCCCCCAGACCTGGGACTTGAATTAGGGGTATATGGCCTGTGCTCCTTTGGAGGCGAGTGACCTAACTGCTGCTCCACCAGGGCATGCCATAAATTACAGAATGTAAATGCAGAAGAGCCATTGGGTCCCAGCCACAAGTGTTAAAAAGACATTGCATTTCTAGGGTGGTGATTCAGATAGATCTCATTTATTGTTTCCAAAAATCAAGACACTTTGACTTAATTTTGGTGATTTTTGAGAAGCCCCAAAATCACTGGTGTTTTTATCTGAATTTCATCAGGGGCAGGGGTGGGTTGCCCATATCTACAGATGCGAACACTCTTTGTTCTTGAAGGTCCTTACTGTGAGGGTAGCCAGTGGGCTTCGGGGGGGTGTGGGCCTGCGGACAGAAACACAGACGGCGTCCCCTCGAGTTTGAATCTCAGCCTTGTTCCTGACCCACTTGATTTTGTGAATGGTCCTTAACATGTTGGGTGCCTTTTTCTGTACACAGGGTTAATGATGTCATTCCCCAGAGGGCGAGTCTGAGGTCGAGTGGGATGACGTTTCTCACACATTCAGTGTAGCATCTGACATGTGCTCGCTCAGTGGATGCCACTTCTAACAATCAAAGCACAAAATGCTTGCTGTCACCGGTTTCTGCCTCTGCACTATGGTTTCTGTGTTTAGGCCGTTTCCTTGGAAAGAAGACTAGAGACATCCGCTCTTCCGGGTGGAATGGAGGGCACTTCCTGTCCTCTAGGCTGTGGATGAGAAAAAGTCATCCTCTAGCTCTTCTCTAAACAGTGGGGAGCGGGGCTTGACGGGCGTCCAGTTTACTTCTCAGAGTAATGAGCAGGTTTAAGAGCCGACATGAGCCGGCTGGTGGGGCAGTTGGCTGTGAACCCTTCACAGATCCCCACCTTCTTCATGGGAGGGCCAGTCCTTCGGGCGGAGCCATCGTGAGATCAGACAGCACTGGACTTTTGTGGAGTTCAGTGTTATTCCAGGTGTGGAGCATGGCAGGAACTTGCCTTTCTGTGCAGCGTTGGACATCAGGATGTCCCTGTATCTGGTCCCTCTGATCTTGCTTTTGAGAACCATTTGCATTCAAGAATGTCTCTCCTATAATAAGCACTGTTCTCAAGCGCACGGTTTGCCCTCTGTATGTGACTGGGGAATAAACTCAGCCCACCCTGCTGGGGTAGAGCCAATCAGCTTTCTTAGGAAGGTGCTCATGCTAAAACTTGCTTTTGGGACAGGTCCCAGCCAGCTGACCACCCTCGATCATTTGCCGGGGGATGGACTAGGTGAATAAGCCACGTCAGGAGGGACTCACCAGGTGCCAAGGAAGCCCTAGGACTGGGATGTTTTCAAAATATGCTGGGTCCTGTAAAACTCAGATGGCTTCTTCAGCATCTCCCTTGTTCCAGAAAAAAACTGGCCTTGGGGTTTTCAGGGCTCCTTGGCTGACTAAGCCAGGCTTCTGTAAATGATAAACCTGGGATTTTGGTCTGATTTGCATTTGTCTGTATTTTCTGTGGTGTGTTTGCTCACTTGGCAGAGAGCAAAGAAGGCAGAAGCACGAGGTGTTTATTGTTCCCTAGTCACTCATCCCATCACCAAATACAGGTACTTACTGCCTTCCAGGGGGTGGGGATGCATCCTTCTATGTGACAGGGTCCTTGCTGCCTGGCGTCTCCTCTGCTGGTGGCATGTTTTTAAGTCACGGTAGTAATGCCAGCAAGGTACTCTGGGAATGCAGAAGAGAAACATTACCTTCTGCCTGGGGGCAGGGAGAGAGGAGGGCGAGGGGAGGTGTCAGTGGTTCTTACCTGCACATCAGAATCACCTGCAGGGCCTTTTCTGTGTACACAGGGCTGATTCAGAGGCCTGGGATGCTTTTGACTTGTGGGTTTCTAGAAAGTTCTTGGTGATGATTCTGTTGCCTGCTGATATTAGGAACCACTGCAAAAGGATGGGGAACCTGTGAAGGCTTCAAGCAAGGAAATGGTGGGATCAGACTGTGTTTTCCAAAAATCATTCTGGTGGCCATCTGTCGGGGGCCGGGCAGGATCAGAAGCACAGAGAACAGCAAGGCGGCTGGCGCAGCCACTCGTGACAGAGGACGAGCTCGCAGGGCCTGGGCCCCTGAGTGGCTGCAGCATGGGGTGTCATTTAAGGAGGCCCTTGACTAACTGGCTAAGCAATAAAGACTTTATGAAATTATGTAATACATGCATTATGCAGTACAAGGCACGTACAAAGAAGTCTGGAGGTCAGGGTTGGGGGTCTCGGTCAGCCTCTCTGGGTCCCTGCAACTTGACCCTTAGGATTGAGTGTCTGTTCTGTTGATTGCAAATAACATCCCCCAACAATTAGTGTTGTGAACAAGCATTCTGAGGCTGACAGGTTCTGTGGGTGAGGCGCTCAGGCAGGGCACAGAGGAGGTAGGCTGTTTTCACTCCACCTTTCTAGGGCCTTCATTGTGAAGGCTGGGACCCAACAGAGACTTTGTTTTTACACTTCGGTGCCTGACAAGGGTTACTCAAAGGCAAGCTCAGCAGAGAACGTCAATTGACCTCCTTCTGTGACTTGGATTTCATCTCCTCAGGGTCTACTCAGGGTTGATGGCTTGTTAAAAGGAGGCTCAGGACTCTAGAGCAGGTGTTCCAGCTGGAAGTCATCCGGCACCTCGCTGTCCTCTGTGGTCCAAGCCGTCACAAGCCAGCCCAGTTCAGGAGAGCAGCACCTTGACACTAGCTGGGAGTTGGGAGCACTGGGGAATGGTGCCAGGTTGGGCCACCACCAGCCACCTCCAGAGGCCATCATCATGCACCTGCCTCATGGCAACAAGAAAGGGCAGCTAGACAAGTTCCTGTGTCCTTTGATCAGGGAGGGGGACGACCGCAGTCCTCTAGGCTGACACCCTCTTGTTGCCTGTTGACCTGCCATGGGTCACATGACCATGGCCTCTCTTGGCCGGAAGGGAGTCCAGGAAAGTGAGCATGACCACGACTTCTCCTCTGGGGCTGGCAGCATGGGGGCCCAAACAGAATCAGAGTTCTGTTAGCAAGACAGGACAGGTGTGTGCATGTGTATATGTGTTTATGTGCACGCACGTGTGTGTATGTGTGCACGTGTGTATGTGTTGCTGATTCAAAGTGCTTGTCACAAATGGTGTTATGAGAGGCAAAAAGACGTTTCATCAAATATGTCTGAGCACTGCTTCACCTTCTTCCTCTGATGGAGACCTAAAATGCACACTAACGAATGAAAGCCCTAAGAAGTCTTCTAAATGAAGAAACCTGCTTAACTTGACTATTTCAGCATTTATGTTTCACAAAACCTTTCTGACATGTAGCTTTTGTTCATGAAGATGAATGCATCTCCGTCAAATCTCTGATGTATCTGCTTCAATGCCTCTTTGCTCTGGAAAACACATTGACAAGAAGAGACAGAGAAGTCTCAACCAAGCAAAGAAGTCAAGTCCCTCAGAGAATGAATACATTTTGGAAAAAAACGATGATAAAGCTTTCTTTTTGGGGATACACCTAAAAATATCCATGAGGCTATTTTGCAGCAGTGTATGAGGCAGCCCTGTCTTCTGAACGGACTTCTGCTCAGTGAGTCCTTATGTTTGTCATAATGGTGGAGATTGAGTCACCTGCAATGAGCCAGATATAGTCCCAGTTCTCGAGGACATGAGAGTGGACTGAGTGAGGGCCACGCTGCAGAGCCTGGGCGGGTGAGCTGGGCCTGCGTAGAGGAGCTAGGAGGGCAGCAGTTTTGATAGCAGAGGGATGGGCTAGATAGGTTTGCTTTTTGTGAAAATGAAGAGTCTCCATGTGAATGTGCCTTGGAAATCTAGGCATCAAGGCAAAACTAGCCTGTTAAAGATGCTAATGCCTTAAGTTGAGTATGTGAACGAGACCAGGGTAAGCTGGGAGATTCTGCACTTTGGGGCTCTTTCGGCAGGCAGGCAGGCAGGCAGCTGTTCTGCTCCTTCTGCTCCTTTGCTCTCAGGTCTGTGTCCGCCCTCCCTGCGCTCTGCTCTGGATCGGAAGAGGTTCAGTGCTTCTCCAGCATGAGTGGGGCTACACTAACAAGCAGTTCTCAGACACCAGTGGGGCTGCTGAGCAGTCAGTGAGCTCTGACCTTATCTGTCCTGCGAGAGCATCAGGCTCCACAGGTTAAAGGCTCAGCCCTTCACTTGAGAGGACAGACACAAGCCCCAGCTTCTACCTGTGTGCTTTGGTCCAGCTGTCTGTAAGTCAGAGACTTTTTTCACTCTCTGCACTTATAAAGATCAAATATATATGAGAAATATATTTGTTCATCTGAAAAACCAAATACATATAAGCCAGTATATCGCACAGAGAATTGCATTTCCAAGGTTCCCTGGCTCACTGACTTTTGGTATGTTTGACCCAGGGGAGGCCCTGGCAGAAGAGTTAAAGAGGAGGGAAGAGGCCATGTTATTTTTCAACCTCTTGCAAAGATCTCTACATGCAGCCTCGACTTTGACTTGGTGGACCCTGCCTCCCTGGTCTGTGGTCTGCTGATCACACCATAGTCTGATCCTCATCAGAAGCCTCTGGTGACCTTCCCTTCTTCTTTGTCCATCCAAACTGCTGTTGCTAATTTGCAGACTGCCTCGCCAACCCCTGGTTGGCTTCTCGATCCTTCTGTCTTGGAAGAAAGGTTTTCCTGTGTTGTAGATGACACCTATTAAAATAACTAGATAGGTTTCCTTTGGACCAAATTTTGAGTGATGCAAAGTCTAAATACATGAATGAATACATGAATGAATACATGAATGAATGATTTGAGATTGTTTAAGAATACTAGCTTTCCCTGGTCAGTATAACTCAGATCATTTGTTTCTTTTCATTTATAAAAGGAGACTTAAAACACTGGTTCCAAGTCTTGATAAAATCCCTGAGGGACTTGACTTCTTTGCCTCGTTGAGACTTCTCTGTCCCTTCTTGTCAATGTGTTTTCCAGAGCAAAGACTCATGCAAGCAGATACATCAGTAATCTGACCAAGAAACTCTGCTACGGGGGCTGTTTTAAATTATGCTATTTGGGGAGAAAAGTAAAGGTGTATCAGCTGTGAAAAGGTGGGATCACTTATTTGACACTTCACCTTTCATTTGTCACCTTAAAGCGGTGGCACATAATATTTTTTCAGTAAATAAGCATGCAGGAATTATTGCCTAAGCAGAGGCATCGTACACGGGACACAAGGGAAGCAGAGACTTTAGGTAGAAGGATAAAGCCATCCGTTGTACCGCCGGACACATGTCATTTCTCCCAAGTCATACTTTCCCTGCTTTCCATTATCTAATTAGAGTTCATTGACTAATTAGGTCCAGAGGGAAAAGGCCATCCACGCCTGGCAAATACTCCCTCTCTTTAGAGGGTGGTGGTTAGTATGATGTGATAATTATAATTGGTTCCACGAGGCAGACACCAGCACACAGCGTTTGACTTGCTGTCTTGCTGGATTTCTCTGGGTGACTACTGACAGCGTCCCGCGAGCTGTGCACATCTGGAGCGCTGTGGATCCAGCGGACGGGCCTGTGGGGGGCACCACATCGCGCCTGGGGCATCACCACACATGTGCAGTGATTGCCTGTTGAGTTGGGATTACCCTCGTCACCTAACATTGCTTGTTTCTTGAGCCTGTACTTTGTGTTAAGCACTTCACGTGTATGCTCTCACTTAATCCCCACAAAAAACTCTGGAAAGTAGGAAATGTAGCACCTCATTTCACAGATGAGAGCCGTGGCATTCAGGGGGAGTAAGTTCAGGGCTTGTTCAAGGTTATCAGACAGTTAAGAGGTGGAGCCAACACTTGAACCCAGTCTTTTTGATGAAACAGACGGAGTAAACTATACCACCTGGATTGACACATTGATGGATCACTGAATAATGTTGTTGCATGAAGAAGGCATGTGGCGGGTCTAGCTGCAGATCTAGTGTGGCGATTCAGGACTAGCTTTGGTTCCTTTGATCGCCATTGTTCTTGAGTACTCCTTGTGTGAAAAGCTCTTGACAGGGAGCCATTGTTAAAGAACAAAGATAAAGCACATGATCTCAGACCCAACCTCACAAAACAGTGGGTAGAACAGGCAAGTTACCCTGACACAGGCTGAGGAGCTTGGACGTGGCAGGGCAGATGAAGCAGCCTCCCCAGGGCGGTTTTCTCCCCTTCCCCCGGGTCAGGAGGCAGAGTCCACTATCTGGCAGGTGCCTGGGCAGACCTTGACTTAGTCTTCCTGCACCTGGAGAAAGTTCTTCCTCTCTGGGCCACAGTGTTCTCCTACAGACCGGGGAGATAGTGACGGGGACTTTCCACACCACCGTGAAGAGCTTTGCTTCTGATACAGAATCTGCTAGATTAATTTTCGTGCTAAAATATATTATTGTGCACAGTCATGTCAGTAAACTGAAAACAACCCCACACAGAGACAGAAGTTAGCCCTTGTGCTTGTGGGTTCAACGCTTCCAGGTTTCCTGTGAGGGTCTTACTCCCTGCCCTCCCCTGTCTCCAATGATTCTTTGTTTATCTGGCAAATGCACACAAGGAAATTGCTTGTGGCTGCCACCATGAAATTCCCAGAAAGTAACCTGTGAGGCAAACCAATGCTTCCAAGAAAAAACAGACACAAAGCTTTTAAAGCAAAAAAAAAAAAAAAAAAGGCTTGGCTGGTTGCCAGTCTTCAAGTCTAAAGGGAGGCTGCACTGTCCATAGACTGAATCACTAGCTCACTGAATCAGAGTCCTCCAACTGCTCCAAAGGTTGGGTTGGTAAGGGTGTAGGGAAGATCTGCCGTCATGGGTGGAGGGCGATGGAGCTGGAGAGGGTGCATGGGTGTCCGGCCCTCGGAAGTCCTGCAGGCAGGTGTAGAAAGGAGCGCACCCCCACACTAGTATCTAGTCCTGAGGGCTGGATGAGTCATCTGTTACCCAGTCTCCAACTGTCTGGAGTGACCCTGAACTCGAGACCCACCATCTCATGCCAGCAATGTCCTAGCTTGTTTCCTTCTCCATTGAGCAAACTTTTGGTCAGGATGCTCTTGTGTTTATGAAATAATACTCCAGAATAATATTTTCTAAAGTATCCAGTTCACCTCACATGCAAAAGTGAAGGCCTCCTGGCATGTTGAAAGATGTTAAACTTTAAAAATGATGAGCGCATTTTCTCCTAGAAAGGCTTTTTTCTCAGTCCTGTTTAATCTAGTGTAATTGCTTTAGCAAGACAGCCGTATGCTAGGAATGGAAACACGGTATGATGTAATGACGTTTTATGAGTGTTGATGGAGAGAGAAAGGGGAAGGGATGGGGCAGGTGGTAATTTCTGGGTCACCCACGGGCCGGATTCTCATGTGATTACACTTGTAGAGACCTCCGCCATTCATAGGTGGTAGGTAACAGGGTGGTTTTATAGCTGGGTTTCTGCTAAAACTGGACCGCTGTGGAGAAGCCAAAAAATTGAGTCATAGGTCTAAGGAAAAATGCATCCCAGTTGGCATCTGGGGAGTCGTGCTTGGGTGCTGTCCCTTCACAACAGTCAATTATATTGGTGTGGCCGCACCATGTTTGAGAGTAGAATCGCGTGCTTAAGATGCAGAATGAAATTTCCATGTAATAATAATATTGTTAGTATATAAATATAAATACAAGTGGTACCCAAACATTTGTGAAGCCGTTTAACAGTTAGCAAAATGATCCACAGTACTACGTTATTCAGAGGAAACTAAAGGTGAAAGAAGTCACGGGCCACCCAGTGGGTGAAGGGACCCTGCACAAATGGGCTTATATTGTTTTGTAAATCAAAGTTACCTCAATCAGTGTTAAAGAAAAGAAGGAAAATGTGAACTATTCACTGGAGGAAAGCGGTGCCCGAGGCTGCATATTTCACCGTATTTTCGTTGGTGTAGCCATGCCCCTCGTGGTGGGTGCGGGGCGGGCAGACATGTGGGTGGTTCTGGTGTCTTACCCAGACCTCAGTGCCCACGGCAGCTCGGGCCCCAGTGCGGGTGGCCGGTGCCTTTGAAGTTGGCGCTGAGGCCGTACTTCATGCTCAGGCAGCCCTGTCTTGTGCGGCTGGAAATATTTGGATACATACCTTGTATGTCAGGAAGCTTAGAAATGTGCACAAAGAACGCATGGCTCAAATTTCTGATTCTGATCATCTGAGGGAATGGAGCAGGGAGAAGCAAGTCACCAGCAGCAGCCTGAGCGGTCTCCTGGCGTGGGCGCTGTTGCTCTCTCGTGCTGATTTGTTTGTCTTTCTCTCGCTCTCCGTCTTCTTTGTTTTTTTACTCTAGATGTGTTCTCCTTTCACTTTTTCCTCTCCTTTTCTCCTCTCTCCTGCCCTCACTGTCTCCTGTTCCATGTTGGTGGGGGGCGGGGGGCGGCAGATGGAACGAAAGATCTGCCTGAGAAGGTGTGTCGACTCGTCCCTCTGAGGGGTCTTCATGGTTTTTTCCTATTTCTTCTTGACTCTGAATCCCCCCCATCCAAGATGGAGAAGTGTGCTGCTCTCAAGAGGCAATGAGTAGGGGTTTTCAGTGGCTGCTCTGCTGAGATGATCTTATCTGACTCTGAGCAGGGTAGTCACAGGGCAGCAGAAGACCTTTCATCATCATCTTCTTTCCTCAACTCAGAGATGGGCAGCTCCCACCCGGGAGCTGTGCCCACCTTTATCTCCGTGGTGGCTCTATGGATATCTCCTTCCTCTTATGACAAAGACTGTTGTCTTTCTGATTACAGATCGAGGAAACTCGGCTCAACATTGACAAAATCTCTGAGCATGTGGAGGAAGCTAAGAAACTCTACAGTATCATTCTGTCTGCACCAATTCCAGAGCCAAGTGAGTGTTTGCTCAGTTGAGTCACCCAGTGAGGCTGACCCTTGGCATTGGGATGGAACCAGTCTTGTTTTCCTCCCTTCTGTGAGAAGTAGGGGAGTGTAATGCATATTCCACTGGTGGACACACCCCGTCATCTCCCCTCCCTTACACTCTGAGCTCACACCACCCTCCCACATCTCTTCACGATCCTGCTTGATCCTCTTAGCCAAACTTTCCTCCACTTTCCACCTAGTCCCTCTGGTGATTAGCAATAACTCTTATGTGTCTCAGGTACCTCGTCTCTGCCCACCTCAATAACTTTGCTTCTGTTAGTCCCCTTCCCTGAAATGCTGTTCCCCCCCTTTCCAAATCCTACCAGATCAAGTCCATTTCTTTTCCCGGAGATGGTTCAAGTTCACATCAGTCCCTCCCATCCCTGAACTCCTGCTTGTTATCACCACCAACGCAAACATTTCTCCCCTAAGTGCTTCACATTTTTTAGTGTAGGGCTTATGGCTCTATCTTGGTTTCTTTTAGGAACAAGCTTGCTACTGTCCCGTCACTGTTTTTGTCACTGAGTCTCTTTTACCTAAAGTTCAAAGTGGGAATGGTTTAGCAGAACGTACGGTCCATTCTGACTTTGTCGCCGCCTGTTGCTCCTGCTGTCTTCCTGCGACCCGCACTGAACTTCGTTCCCTCAACACGTGTGTGTGGTTCCCGAATGTTTCTCCCTCAGACTCTACGCTGAGTCTCCTTTTTGCCTGGTGAACTCTGCGACTCAGTTCTCTGACCAGCTATCTTTAGAAGCTTTTCCAGATCCGTCCAAGCTAGAGGACTCTTTGTAACCCCAGATCTCATCTGTGCCCCCACACTGCATGTTAGAGCTGCTGATGTAGTTTTCCTTTGCCCCCAGTGAGTCACTGAGCACCTTCATGCCAGGATCTCTATCTTCTCTCTGATGTCTTACTTTCCAGCTCAGTCCCAAGCTTTTGGTAGGTGCTGCAGGCCTTTGAGTCAGCCATAGCTATTATTTATTTTACTCCATACATTCTGGGACAGTTGGACATTTAGTAGCAATGTCATAAACATTTGCTTGGTTCTAAATTGATGGGCCTTGGCTGACATCTCTTTTCGCAGAAGTCCTATAAAACACTCTTCTGTTTTCCAAACTAAGTTCTCGTGGTTAAAAAAAAAATTCTAAAAATTCTAAAAGCAAGGTTATTAAAACCTAGCGTGCTGGGAAGACTTGTTAAAAAGTAGATGTTTATTAGGTAGGTCTGGGACGGGGTACCTGAAACATGCCTTTGAAAGTCAGCTCTCTGGTGCGCCCTTGTGGCCAGACCACTGAGACGTGGGTGTGTGGACTGCACTCAGCCCAGGAACTGGGGTTTGAGACCTGGGGCTCGGGTGAAAAATCAAAACGAACAACTCGGTGAATAAAGGTGTTTTGTCCTCTTCTCCCTTCCTTTCTTCCCTCTTAAAAAAAAAAAAAAAAAAAGGCCTCTGTGATTCTAATGCTGGTGTCCAAGAGGCGGGGCCCAGAGCTGCCTCTGGGCATGAGTGTCTGAGAAGGGCCTCCTTTGTTGACCCCTGCAGCTCACCAGCCATTAATCTTTTCTAACTGCCTCCACCTTCCTTTGTTTACCCAGAAACCAAAGATGACCTGGAGCACCTCACGGCTGAGATCAAGAAAAGGGCCAACAGCGTCCGAAACAAACTGAAGAGTAAGAAAGGACGCAAAGTAGGGCCCCTTCGCCCCCATCTGACACCTACAAGGCCCCGCTCATCTGGACCGACATCAGCCCGATGGAAGCGCCACCACGTGTTTTTTCTTAGCTTGTGGTTTGGGCAGTGTCCCAGAACTTTTCCCTGTCCTTGATTTAGGACTCTAGTTGAAAGGGCCCAGAAGTGAAGTCAGGAGATAGGATTTAAAATGTGCTCTCAGCTGCCAAGTCATGTCACTTGCTCTTTTAGTCCCTCGACTTCTCTCACTGGTCCTGTTTTCCCAGCATCTATATAGAGATACAGAGATGCAAGATGTATTGATTCAGTCTAGACATGTCTGGGGACATGGGACAGGCTTATCACTCATGACCTGACGGTCCCTCCCTGCCCCCGCTCTGTTTACAGCAAGGTGAAGGCACTGCGTGGACTCAGTTTCCCTGGGGGCCCCCAACCGTCTTGGTTCCATGACTATAGTCTGCACTCTCCAGTGCATGCTGTCGGTGAGAGCAAAAGCTGCATTGCTCACCCCCAGGTGATCATTTCTTCCCCAAAACAATACTTGCTTTTCCTGGGGCTGCAGGAGCGCCTGAGCTGCAGCGTCCAGTAATAGCAATGAGTGTCTGTGCATCTCCTTTAATCTTCACATTGTGTTGTGAGGGTGGTTTTATTTATCCCCGTTTACAGACGATAGAACAGGAGCCTTCTGAGAGAAGTGGCTTTCCCAAAGTCACACAGCCAGTAAGTGGCAGGGCATGGCTTTGAGCCTAAGTCTCCCGGTGACAGAGATTCATGCCGTTGACTGTGTTTGAGCAGCTGAGAGGAGATACATTCCAAGAAGACGCTGTACCAGGAAGGACTGTGGAGTGCCAGTCCCTGGTGCACCCTGTGCTGCGAGACCTGCCAGCCTATTGTCACCTCTCCATGGGCTGGGTGTGTGAGAGCGAGGAGGAGGAGCTTTCATGAACTGTGTTGCTTCCAAGAGAGCAGCACGGATGTTGCTAGAATGACCTTCTCTGCTCTTAGGCATGGAGAAGCACATTGAAGAAGATGAGATCCGGTCTTCCGCAGACCTTCGGATTCGTAAATCTCAGGTAAGGGTTCCTTGGTCTGACAACCATCTAGTCCAGTCTCGTCATTGTTAATTTTATTTTTTTTTAAATCCTTGGCTGAGGAGTTCTGTTTGATTGTTTTAATGGCAATTCCTGTTTGGAACTCACTAACTCACTGTGAAGAACAGGCATGGAAGCTGCAAGGGGCCGCCCAGCCCCTTGGCCCTCTTGCACACTCTGCTTTGCTAGGGAGGCCCGAGAGGTGCCCCGGAGCAGAGTGTAGGCCTTAGTTGGCCTCCTTGTTTGACAAGTGAGGAAACCGAAGTCTTCGCTCTAAAGATGGTTCGTCAGTAGTTGTCTGGTTTGGAGTTATGTACATGGGGGTCATCCAGGATATCAACTTGTCCTTAAAGAACGGGCATGACATTCAGGTGGCACGAGGAGACTATCACCTACACTCCAGCAGGAGAGCAGGGGCAGAGGACACAGTCACACCAAACGCATGGTGCGCTTATCACAGAACATCTCAAGAAGGTTTGGAGGTATCCAGAGGACACTGCGCCTTGGATCTGGGTGCTGGATGGGCAAGAGTGCCGCCGTGGGCAGGCTCCGGGGTAGAGGTTTCCCTGAGGGGCAAGGGCACAGGCGTGTTTTGTCCGTGTGTTTGTGTAGCAGCAGAGGTGGGAGTGGTTGAGGGTGACGGGCAGACAGGAGGAAAACGGCCCCTCTGGAGAAAAGGCTTGTTGAGGGATAGTGGACGCCGAAGTTTCGGTTGAGGCCGGAGAGCACCTTCTGAGGTCTCTGCACACCACTGTCGGGAGTGTGGAGGCTGAGTGACCTGTCTGCGCTCATGCAGCTTACATGGCAGTTAGTCAAGATGACGATCTGGTAGCCACTTGAAAGCTGGATCAGAGGCGGGGAGAGGCCAGTGGGTCTCCGATCGGGTTTTGCAGTGATTTGAGTCGGAATTTCCATGGTGGAAGGGGGTTGGAAAAAAGGTATACATATGGGTGATTTTGTGAAGGAGAAAGAAACCGGCAGGGTTTGATGCCGAGAGGCGGGCAACGAGTCATATTTTCATGAAGCTTTGAGCTCAGGTACCAGGGCTGTGGAGTGAGTGACTGCGTCTGGTTACAAGCAAGAAGAGTTGGGGCGATCAGTGTGGGGAGGAACTCAGGGATCTGCAGCTGTTGGAAGGCAGTCTGGCGGCTTTAGAAATTGGGGCTCTGAGAGTCACAGATTATCTTCGGTCTCAGTCACTTTTGAGGCCCACGGGGCAGGTAAGCAGAGGCTGGACGTGTTTGGAAAGGTCTGCAGACGCTGCCGGTGGTGTGAAGTGAGGAAACCGGCAAGTGTTACCCGAGTGTTAAGCCTGGTCCTTTGATCCCAAGTCCAGGGCTGCCGTGGACTAGGCCTCCCTCACCTCCCAGGGGATTACTGCATTTGCCATTGTCCCCCCAGCACTCCGTCCTGTCCCGGAAGTTTGTGGAGGTGATGACCAGATACAATGAGGCTCAGGTGGACTTCCGTGAACGCAGTAAAGGGCGGATCCAGCGGCAGCTTGAAATCAGTACGTGTTTGAAGTCTGGCTGTGCCCCTTCTCTCCCTGCCGTGTGGCAGCCATCCAGGTGAGGCCAGGGAGAAGGAGCCGCATCCCTGCTGTGGTTTCCGCCGCAGGCTGGGTGTGCAGGCCTGGGGCTGGCGGCCGCTTCCTGCTGGCTGCCTGTTAGGCCCAAAGGTGGCCCAGTGTTTCTCCGGTCATTATATTCCTGTGAGAGCCCGTGTTTCCTCACACACAGAGGGGAAGCACTTGTTAGACAATCGCTCTCCCGTGGACTCGTGACCTTTTACCTCCTGTTTGACTGCAAAGAGCACTGATGAGAAGAATGATGTGGTGCTAGTGGCTGTGAGGAAGGAAGACATGAATAAACCCGTGCTCTTTAGGGATGTAGTAATGAGGAATCAGGGCAGAATGTGCTTTCAGTGGAGCATCTGTATGAACAAGGACGCATCAGAAAAGAGAAAGTGTGTGTGGGAGTCCGCTTGCCTCGGGCCTGGGAACAGGGCGCCTGGGGGAGTAGCTGCGCCAGGCTAAGATGGGGGAGAAGGGCTCCCTCAGGAACTGGCTCCCTGACCCAAGGACCTTGGCCTCTGTGATGAGTCAGGAGGTGGTTGGGGGAGTGTGGTAAAGACCATGGTCTTTAGAGAGAAGCCACTTTATTCCTAATTTTCTGGAAACTGTTGAAATGGTGCACTTTAAGACTTGACACTCTACTGCTTTTGTTGTCAAGCTGGCAAGAAAACAACGGACGAGGAGCTGGAGGAGATGCTGGAGAGTGGAAACCCTGCCATCTTCACTTCAGGGGTGAGTTCCTGCAGAGCTGGGGCGCCCATTCAGTGGAGCAGGGAGGCCTGGTGTGTCTCCTGGGCTCGTGCCGGGGGCACGGGAGTGCGGGGAGGGTGGCGGCTGACGTCTGACTGTATGGTCCTGGTAGATTATCGACTCTCAGATTTCCAAGCAAGCCCTCAGTGAGATCGAGGGCCGGCACAAGGACATCGTGAGGCTGGAGAGCAGCATCAAGGAGCTGCATGACATGTTCGTGGACATCGCCATGTTGGTGGAGAACCAGGTAACGCGCGGGGGGGTGGGGGTGGCGCTCAGGTTCTCCTGAGGGATGCAGGGGACGTGGGTGGGAGGCTCCTGGGGAATGTGTCAGTAGGCAGAGTAACAGAACTCCAGCATCCCAGGGCAAGGAATGTATTTCTTTTTTTTCAAAATAGGAGAAAGGACATTGTATTAACATTGGCTTCAAGATGATCCCTAAAAAGCAGTAGCAGATCTCTGTGTTCAGTCTATCTTCCGTCACTGTATTTGGTGCCAGAAAACATTGGGCATGCACTCCCTTAGCCTATTTGAAGAGCTTCATGTTCTAGCAGTGAGACAGCCATGAAGGGAATGCACACACACAGGCTGACTCCCGGGGCGCCCCGGCCTTGTCGTTCTCGCTTGGTGGTCATTTCTAGTCACACGGGGTCTGAGGAGTCTGCCAAGTACCTCACTCCCTCAGTACCTCAGGATCTCTGTCTTGCTCTTTTAATTAGAGATAAGTCCCCGATAAAGATTAAGGAGCCTTAAAACAGTCTCCTGTCAGAAGACTATTTCACTTTTGACATAACAATGTGTTCTGTTCCCTGTTTCACACTGAAAAGTCAGTTAAACCTAAGAGAGGTTTTGTTTTTATTCTTTTTAAAGGAAAGTTGCAGGCAGGAATGAAGGCGAGTGGGCAGGCAGGCAGGAAGAGAGAGGAGGAATGAAGGCGAGCAGGCAGGCAGGCAGGAAGAGAGAGGAGGAAGACACATTTGTTTATTTTATTTAGTTGTTCATCCTGGTTGCTTCCCTGAACCCGGTCTTGAACCTGGGTCCCTGGGACATATGTGGACTAGTCTGGTGGCCTTATCTGCTCGGCCACTAGGGCATGCCAAGAAGTTTCCATTTTTTTTTCACTGCTGTTTTTCCCTCTAGATTATTTCCAAAAATTTTCACCTTTTATTTTTGTGATAAACAAGAAGAGCAGGTGACAAACGAATATTTAAAGGAGAACTCGAGGCTCTGGTGGCACTTCGTGTGACAGCTCATTTTGTCCCCGGTGGACGTACCCAGGATGTGTGTCTCCCCATCACCCACACGTGGTGTTGGTTTCATATGATGTCTCAGCTCTTGCGATCCTGTTAACCCACCACGGTGTCACCGTGTGCCCCGCTGCCATGACATTCTAGCTGCTCAGTCAGCTGGGAAGACGTGAAAAGCGCTTTCTTCATGTTAGGTTGGCACAGCCTGGTCAAAGGCCCAGCACTGCTGGACGGGTTGGTAGCAGCCCCCGCTCCGGGCTCAGTGTTTCCTCCTCCTCTGACCTGAGACCATTCCTTCAGCCCCTCCATCCCCACTCTTTTCTTCTCTCCCCACACTGCCTTGCCGAGGAACTGCTTTGAGAGTCAAGTGCTGGTGAGTGCCCTTCTCTGTTTACACACCGCCACCAGCGATGGGCTGGACTGCGGAGGGTCTTGGTCAGTCAGTGAGGGAATTCCCATCCCCGGACCCAGAAGTTAACCGGAAAGACGGGCTGGGGAACTGGTTGCGAATCTTCTTAAGATCTGTCTCGAACCACGTATTTAGGG
Organism: Solenodon paradoxus; assembly: GCA_004363575.1. NCBI lineage: Eukaryota > Metazoa > Chordata > Mammalia > Eulipotyphla > Solenodontidae > Solenodon > Solenodon paradoxus. The sequence goes on from RJWH01001115.1 coordinate 224,820, forward strand.
AAACCCAGTGTCCGTCACTTTAGGGGCTTGAGAATGGCTCCTAGAGAAAGAACGTGTGCCCACCCTCAGAGAGCACTGAGCGCCTGCTGTGTGCCAGGCTCCGTGAGCAGTAGTGAGGAGCTCAGTGCAGATCAGTGCGCTCGCTTCACGTCCGAGTGAGCAGGAGTGAGCCAGCGTCCCGAGGGCGCCCTGAGAACACGAGGTTTTCTTAGGTGGGTTCCTCTCTTGGTGTGCGTAATAAAAAAAAAATGTATATATACATACACATGCACACGCATGCACACATATGTCTCCATATACACATACATGTGCCCACACGCACACACACACACAGCCGCCATCTAGACCCTGTGCCCCCGGTGCCAGCGCAGTTCTGTGACAGACAGAGAATTCATTCAGTGAGAGCTTCCTAATGAGTGACCGCCGAGGCCTGGGGAGCCACAGGGAGCCACGTGGGAAGCGTGAAACGCCTGCGTGTCGGGGTTTCTGGCTGCTCCTGGCACGGAGATCGCGAGAGCATTCCTCCCCGACATTTGCTGGGACTGCGCCGGTGGGCGTGCGGCGTGACGCTGTGTCTCCGCTTGCAGGGGGAGATGCTAGATAACATAGAGTTGAATGTCATGCACACCGTGGACCACGTGGAGAAGGCGCGGGATGAAACGAAAAAGGCTGTGAAGTACCAGGGTCAGGCCCGGAAGGTGAGACTCGCCGGCTGCCGCTGGGACAGCGTCCATCCAGTTCGCTCTCTGGCTCTTTCTCTCTCTCTCTCCCCTCGCTGTCCTGTCGCCCCGCTGCCACCTCTTGTGCCCGGGGGGGAAGGGAGCCATGATTGACCGTATTGAGAACAACATGGAGCAGTCGGTGGGCTTCGTGGAGCGGGCTGTGGCCGACACCAAGAAGGCTGTCAAGTATCAGAGTGAGGCTCGGAGGGTGAGCACCTCGGTGTCCCCTGCCTCTCCTCTTCTGGTCCCACCACCTGTGTCCTTGAGCCCATACTTTCCCTGTTATCCTGGCCTCATCCTCACCGCTCAGCCCTTCCTGGAGCCCCCTTCCCTCCCAGGTGTGCCTTACATGGATCTGGCTCACATGCTTTCAGGACCCCGCACCTGCAGGCCATTCCTGGGGTGGATCCTCACGTGTTGCTGTGAATCTCCAGGATGTAGCTTAGGGGCCTTTCAGATGCGACACTTGACTTCTCTCCTCTCGAGAAACCTTCTCATTGGCCTGCACTCCATCACGCAGACTCTGCTCCCCAAAGCCAGTCCATGCCTGTGGCTCTGTAAACTGTCTCCTAGCCTTTGATGTACCTCTTGTTTCTACTTTGTAGATGAAACAGTTGAGGGTCAGAGATTATGAAATTGGCTTCCGGCCACCTGGTAGGCATAGGGGCTGGGATTCAAATGCCAACCATGCCCCTCCTGCTCCGGTGCCCTGCTTTCTACTCTGCTCATTCACTGTGAGATCCAATTTTACTAGGTTTTGCTTCTGGACTGTTCTTTTCTGATTCTTTCTCTGGGGCTCTGATCTTTTTGTTCTTCAGTTCCTTTTCTTCCCACTTGACTTACTGCGTGTGCAGGGATCTGGGGAGCCGGGAAGTTATTTTACACGGCACATTCAGGCTGGTCCACAAAGGACCATAATCATGCAGTCTGATCCCCAGTCACTATACTGGGTCTGACTGGGGCTGTGGTGGTGGCGGTGGGTGCGGGGGTGCGTCTACATTTGGGGAAAGATGGACAGAGGTTTGAAATCAGGACTGTGTCAAAGATATTGTGACATTCCTCTTGGAAAGGAAAAATGAGTCACGTTGTATCTTGGCCAGTTGCTGCTTGGATATCCCACAGCAGTCGCTCTCACCTGTCCGTGTCGACAAGACTACACTGGGCGCTGGGAGCCATATTCCCATCTGCCCGCATTGCTAGCGAAGAAGTAATTCAAGCGTTGCAAGATGTACTCACTGAATGTCTTTCTGTACAGATGGAAGCTTCTTATTTGGGTCGCTAAGATGCTTTCTATGTGGAGGCAAGAGGGGTTGGGCTTTGGATGAATTATGATTGTACTTTGGTAGTTTGGTAGATGTAATAATGATGTGTCTTTGTTTCTCTTATTCCCCTCTCCAGAAATTGATAATTATCATTGTGGTAGTTGTTGTGTTGCTGGGCATTTTAGCGTTGATAATTGGACTTTCCGTTAACTGGTAACGAGGGCGGCCTGAGAGGCTGCTGCACTGAAATGTAAGTATATGGAAGGTTCTCGGGGACTCTGGCTGGGCTCCTTGGAGAAAATCAGCCGAACCCACTTCTTCCCCTCTGTCACTGTCCTTGGACACCCCAACTCTCTGACTTCCAGAGGCCTGTGCGTGTCTCTTGAAAATTCTGTCCTCTGGCTCTGGCTACAGCCCTTGGGTCAGGTCTCTGTTCCACTTCTGTGGGCTCTGCCTCTGCGATGTGTCTTGTGGGGCGTTTCTCCACCTTTCCTGCATGTCTGAGCATCGCGCTCTCAGTCCTCACTCAGCAGGCGTGCTCCTAAGTTGGACGCCATCGAGGTCTTGAGTGTCAGCTTTGTCTTCTGAATTCTCACCGGTTTTCCTGGATGATGGGCTTCGCTGTTTCCTTTTCAATGTAAATGAAGCTGGGAGCTGGGATTTGGGTCTCTTGGGCTTAGTGTGTGGCTGGCTGACTGGATCATGAGTGACCTATCAGCTGACATTTTTGAGTACTGCCACACATTACACGGGACGCTACACCCACGAGATAGGCTTAAAGAAGAGTTAGGTAACTGGGCCACCTTCAAACACACAGTGAGAGTAGGCCTTCGAGAATTCTGTACTGCATCTCAGCTTCTCTGTTAAAAAAAAATTGTCATTTACCATTGTCTGCAGGGCCTAGAGAAGTTAGAGGCCAATGACTTGAAAATTTAGGCTACATTTCTTTCATGTCTGGTAAAGAGAACAGAGCTGTCCTCGACGTCAGGGCTTCATGTATAGTGTTGTATAAGAAGAATGATCTGCTGGATCTAATGGGATAGAGTGTTAAGACGTCTAAAATAATATTTTTAAGACTAAAATATAGTATGCATTGTTATAAAAATCTATAAAGTATAGAAAAGGTAAAAAGAATTACATTTTAATATTGCTCGTAGCCTTGTGGTACATTTATATAGTTCAGACTATATTATCTATAATTTTGTACCAATAATCGGAAATATCAGCAAAATTTTTGTCTGATTTTCAATGTGGGACCATGAATATGCTCTCTTGTTAAATATTTCCCCAACACTGGAGGTTTGCTATTATTGGTTTGCTGTAACTAATGGTATGATCCACTTATATTTTTCTTGTTTCTATTTTGTTTTTTTTTTTCTTTTTTTTTAAGGATAGGTGTAGGCAGGAATGAAAGTGACTGGGAGACAAGCAGGAAGAGAGGGAGGAAGCACTTTTTAAAGTTTTCATTTAGTTGCTCACATTAGTCACTCCCCACCACCTTGGGTCTCGAACCTGGGGCCTTGGGATGTATATGGATTGTGCCAAGGGACTGGACTGTTAGGCCACCAGGATGCACCACAACAGATGTATTTTTAAGACTCAGTACATCCTGCATGTTGATACTCAGAGCTAACCTTCCCCGTAGCTTTGCTCAGAGTGCCTCTTCTTCCTTACTCCTCCTGGCATGAGACCGGCGGGTCTGAACATCAGACTGAGAGAGCACTTCATCTTCCACTTCTTCACAGTCTCTAAGGCAATGAATTGATAGGTTCTTCTTGATTATGACATTTGAAGTCCAGTCTTTGATTTTTTTTTTTTTAAACTTAAAACGTTCAAGATTTGTTCTCTTAAGTGTCTCATTGGAAAGGATGTTAACATTAAGAGAAGGTATAATAGTTGATGTCTTTCCATATCTTTGGATGAAAGTTGTCTTGCACATTTATAGTACCCTAACTTAACATACCAAATTCCAGGAATCAGAATGTGAGTGAGTCATTTTTAAAGTGAGGAGACTAATTGATAAATTGTTTTCAGTTGACTTTTTTGATCGACGACGCTAACCTGCTGAGCCCTTCTTGAGTTACTAAAGTCAAGACTGAGGTCCGGCCTCCTCTCCCTCCCTGTGACTGAGGGAGACGGGGCTCTGAATGGGAGGGAAGACAGACAACCTAACTTAACCTGCCCTGTTGAGTGCCAGCTTCAGCTCTAGAAAAACACCGTTACCCTCCTTTTCCAGTGGGGATGCTCTATGAAGCTCAGTGAGGTTAAGAACTTGTCTGAGCCCACAGAGCTTATAAAGCGGAGCAGCCACAATTTGTCCCCTAAATGTTACCATCTTCCTTTCACTGTGCCTTGTCATAGAGAAGATTCGAGAACCAGGATGCTGCTGAAGCTTGTATTTGAAGGGTGCTGCTGGTGGGCCTCACAGAGAACAGGTGTTTTCACCCAGAGACTGTGCCTTCCCAGACGACCCCTCCATGGCTGGCTGACAGCCTCAGTGAAGGATCAGAAGAGGTCCAGGGATGTTTCTTTTCCTATTTTTCCCTTTAACAGTAGCCACCCCCACCCACTTTGAACTGTGGAATCTTTAATTCTAGGTTCTGTCTTGGGTTTGTCTATCAGATTTCTCAGGTTGTGTGTTGACTTTCCATTTTTCCCTCTTTGCAGTTATTTCTGACCTTCCTCTTGACCTTCTAGGGTTGCGGCTGCTAGCGTTGCTCTTCGCCGCTGTCTGGCGCTGGCCAGCACCTCCTCTCCGCCTTAGCACCCGCCTTTACTCCAGCTGGCGTGGCCGTCCTCGTCTTCAGACGGGAGCCGAGTGCAATGGCCTTCCTGACAGTGCGTGGCACCTGCCCCTTCATTTCCTTGTAATCATCCTTGGACCTGACCTGGCAAGCAGTCTGGCCTAGGAGGAATGTGCACCCCACCTGATGCTACCCTGAATTACCCTGACTCCTCCGCCCCACCGCCACTGAAGCGCCTTTTCTCCTGGACTGTATGAAACCACCCAGTCTGTCCTTCTTCCCTCTGCTACGTCAAATTATGCTTTGCACCTTCGAAAGTCTACTTGCGACCATTCCAAGGTGCTGTATTTTCTACCTCATGGAGTTTCCTCCCAGAAATTGTAATATGTTTTAAGGGGGTGGGGGGGTGTCTTTAACAAAGCAAAGGGATTTGCCCAAGTTTAGAAACACTAAGCATTGGGCCTGAGTCTTCTACCTGGCAGGATCCCAGTCCTCAGCTATTGTCCCAATGTCCTGAAAATAGGAGGACACGCCGGTGCCGTTGTGGTCGGAGAAGTTGAAATTCAGTCTTACATTATGCTCTGCTCAGTGACTGATCTTGGTTTTACTCTTTCCTGTTTACTCAAGGAGGTACCAGGATGACAGTCATCTGAGTTTACTGTTTGTAAAGTTAAGGACACTATACTTGCTTCACGGCCGAGTTGTGGAAACTGACCATTCACCTGAAGCCATTGCCTTGAGGCCAGAAATAACTGGGCACTTCAAACTGGGCCAGGGACAAGGTGCTTGAGTCTCAGGCTCTGGAGACGTCTCAGGCTGGTTTGAGTTTTCCGTCACTCATTTCATGTATTCCAGATATATTTTTATAATCGTGTGTGAGATGCATGCACACATATATGCATGTGTCTCTCAGGAAGCAGGAAACTAGAAGTGATGCTAGAATAACTTCAGCAACAACCAAACACCTTGACCTTGGCTGAAAACCAGGGTCACCTTAGCTCACGTGCAGATGAAATCATGGAAATATGATCTTCCTATGGCATTGAGAAACTTGTTTTCTGGTTGAGTACTGGAAGGAGCATAGATCTGTGGGGCGAAGACTAAGTTGATCCCCATTTAGTGTTTCTGCTTAGCAGACAAAATGTGACAAGTTTTGACATCTCTCCCCACCAGCTTCCTAGGCGACCTGTGAATGTCCCACAGCAATGTGGTAACATTCATAGGACCTCTGGGATGTCCTGTCTCTGGGGCTGAGTCAGTTGGGGAGACCAGGAGCTGAGGAATTCTTCCTGCCACCAGGTGCCTGCGCTAGACAGGCTCTTCACCTCCCCCAAGTGTCACCATGGAGGAAACAATAGCTGGAAGTTCTCAGCCCTAGTGGCTGTGCTGACCCTGAGGTGAGCCCCTTAGGTCCTCTGCTGTTGCCCTCATTTGTATTTCAGCTTTAACTTCAACGCTTTCTAGGATGGGGTGAGCACCCTGCTCCAGGCACTGCCCGTCGGCTTCCTTCGCAAAGCCTACTTAGTCCCTGGCTTTGCCCGGCACTCAGACAGAGCCGAGGGGACACACCCTTCCCCATGGCTATGATGTCCACAGTGGACTGGCCCCAGCATCGAGGGCAGACAAGCTGGAATTACAGCCTTTGCTTCTGTGAGTTTGAGGTCTGGGGCTAACAGTTTGGAATACAAGTGAAGGTTTTTTGGTTGTATTTTTTAAAATATAAACTTGATTGTTTTATTGCTAATTTAAAAATAAATGACTTTGTATTGATTGTGAACACCCTTCTGGCTCTATTTCGACTGCTGTTGAAAAATACCCAGTGATTGAGTGCCGCCACGTGGTGGGTTATGGGTTTTGGAAAGGGATCACAATCTTTTTTAACCTTGTGCTGGGTCAGATGGACACAAGTTCTAATTTTTGAAAAAGTTTTACTGTCAAAAGAATACTGCGTAACTGTCCTGAGTCTGAGATTTGAGGTGCTTCCCCTGAAACTTGGTTCAGCCATCGAGAATATCTGACTCTGGGGGACATGGGTACATCTGATGGGATGTTTAGAAGGCAGGACACATACTAACATCCTCCGAGACTGCTGTTCATCTGATTCGGAATCTCTCACGTGAAGGAAATGTTATCAACATTCTGGGTCCTAGAAGCCAGATCCATCTCCCTCTTCCTCCCAGTGCTCCCTTCTCCTTTGTACCCTTGTCTCCCTTCCTTTGGGACGGCTGTACAGTGATGTTGTTTCTCATGTGCTTTTTCTTTTTCTGGATGAGCAGAAGAAGATCATGATTATGATCTGCTGTGTCATCCTTGCGATCATCTTAGCCTCCACCATTGGGGGCATATTTGCCTGAAAAAGGTGAGCCAATCGTGGGCAGTGAGGCCAGCTTTCACTTGCTTGAAACTTACGTGCCCTGCAGGCATTTTCATGAGGAACTTAGTTGGGTGGTATTAGGGTCCAGAATAAAGGCTGGAGAAAACGATGTTTCCTAGGAAATGAGATGTAGGTACATGGGGAGACAGAAGGTGACAGTCTGTTCCATAGCCAGGTCTGGTGGCAGAACGTTTTGCACAGAGGTTGATTCACTACAGTGAAATCAGGATCTGTCTGGGAGTGGCAAGAGGAGAAAGAACGAGTTCTTGTATTAGAAGCACCCAGAACTCTTTGGAAGAGGGCCACCTACAACCCCAAACTAAATATGTTTCCTCCCTCACAAGGTGAGGAAACAAGCAGACTTGTGAGTAGCCCCTAACCCCTGCAGAAATGGGATTTGGTGATCCTGACTGTACATCCTGTTGTATAACCTGACTTCTTTTCCTTCCATTTTCTGCTACCACCTTCAGTCCTCACAGATGGATCCATGCTGGCACTTCTTAATCCTGTCACCTCTGTGGTACCATCGCCTCCCCACCGCAGATTCCTCAATGGCGACTCCTCTTTCCATTATGAAACCTCTTGTGACAGGGTATCATCTACCTACTAAAATCTGTGCAAAGGAAGACTTAGGAAAGCGCAGAACTGGCTGGCAGGCAGAGTGAAGAATGGGAGTATGGAAGTAGAGCCTGAAGGACGATGGTGCAAAGGAAGGGCCTGCAGGCAGAGAATAAAGCTTTACAGGTACTTGTTCAGGGAATCAAACTTAAGAGCCTGCACTGATGTGATGGCGGCCAAGAGGCAGATGTAGTGACTCATCAGGATCTTATTTTAACTGCTGTAAGTTGATGGAGAACACAGCATTGGTTACTGTTCTTGAGGTTCTTCTAGGTCTCACCTTTGACCAACCTACTCCCTCTTCAGGGTCTAACAGTAAAGACCATCGGATGATAGGCGCCACGCACGGCCTGCTCAACCGCATCTCCTGTGCTCAGCCCCTGTGCACTTAGATGCTCAAATATGTTGACCCAGTAACATTAAACTTTGATTTCTGCTTGTGGATGAGTCCTTAGTTTTGACTACAAAGCCCTTTCTCATCAGTGGGAAGTGGCTCGTGAGTATCAGAGGCTGTGTGAAATGCCTAGGCATGGATTGATCCACATTTGTGAAAACACAGCCGGTACCCTATTACCACACGTATGTTTTAAAATCCTTTTTCTATTGTAGTGCAGTTATCAATAGTATCTCACTCAGCCCAAATAGCTCATCCCAGAATAATGGTTCAGTAACTATAAAAAAGGTTTAACCTTTTTGCAAAAGAAAAAAATTTAGACTGTGATTGAACTCCCAGCAGTCATCAGTGCCAGGCTCCATGAACCTGGACGGATGAGACATGATGTTGGATCAGAAAGGAAATGAGGCTGTCATTGACATTCTTTCTTACCTGATCCATGTTAGCTGAAACCGACTTTGTTGGCCAGTCGTGTGTACAAGATACTTCCAAGCACTGCCCCCAATTCAAATGATTATATTGCAAGAGGCTCACTAAAAATGCATGAAAAATCAGAGTATGACATTCTGAAGGCCCAAACAACTGTTTAAATTCGTATTTTCGAAAGTAAATTGTTTCCTTTGTTAGAGATCTTTGAAGTGGTGTAAAAAAAAAATATTTTAGTGTTTTCCACCCATTTTTAAAATCAAATGATTTAATACTTTTTATCAACTTGTGTTTGCTTTCAACCGACTAGGGAATACACACTTCTGCTGGCTAGCTCAGAAAAATAATGTTCATCTTCCTAGAGGCACACAAGGGCGCTGGAGTGGGGATTATGGCCACATAGGCCCCCATTCATCCAGGAATCACTCTCAGTGCTGTACGGCATGCTGTCCTGTCCCACAGCCTGGCGGGACAGTGACAGAGCCAAATAGTGATTCCCCAGAGGATTTCAGACCTAGCAGAGGCCGCACAGTTTACCTTTATCAGTCCCTTTTGCTAAAAGCCAAGGGTTTGTTTCTTGCCATGTTGTGTACCCCCCCAACCCCCCACTTTCCAAAACAGAAAGACGGGTAGTTGGGCATAAATAATCTGTTGAATCAACCAATTTATGTAACGCCATTTTTTCCTCCAAAAATGATCCAAGTTTGTATTTGTGGCTAATGTCACAGAAACTAGTTCCCGAAGTTTGTATATATAAAAGGTAGTATATTCAGTCCAACTTGCGCCAGAAGTGGGAAATGCAAACTTTTGCTTCAGCCTGAAGACAGGAAGAACCAGAGCGTGTGCTAACAGTCAGGCTTATTTCTTCATCATTTTAGGGGTGAAGAGCGGCCAGTGAGAAGTTACATCCTGAGGTGAGGCTCAGACTTTATTATAAATATAATGCACTTTACAAAGGAATCAATCTATTCAGATGGTGCTTTTTGGTTGATATTAAAAGCCACCCAAAGGCTGGGGTAGGCAGCAGGCAGCAGGGAATACAAACGTAGACTCCTCTCAGCGCACACACGCATTTCTTCTCACGCTCACACTACACACGTTCCGGCAGATAGAACTTGCCCCAGTACCGACCCTTCTGGGTCAAGTCATAGGGGCTCAGGACCCTCCGTATCCCCATCATGTTGGCTGTGGCTATGCGCTCAAAGGTCCAGGGGTTTTGGTTGTTCTGCTCTCGTTCCTCTTGGTCCCTCCGCATCCTCTCTAGAGTCTCCCGGCTCACAGCCTTCGCTGCGAAGGGCAACTTGTGGGCCACCCTGTTGAGGAAATCTTGCACCTCTTTGAATTCACAGCGCCCACCCATCTCTACGATGAGGCGGCCGGTCTTCACAGGCGTCACGTAGTGATCGATGGCGCCTTTGCCTCCGCCCATGCGCTGCCCCACGCCCTTTCGGGTGATGGGCTTGAAGGGGGCAGGCACTCGCCACAAGGCAAACATGTTCTTGGGGTCCATAGCACGGTTGATTGTCAGGCGCATCATTTCAAAATGGCCCCAGTGGAGGTAACCACCACCCAGTGCCTAAAAGTGAGTGAAGAATTAGAAACACATGGGCACCTCCTATGGGCGCTCTTCTTATGTCTCATCATAACGGTAGCTTCACTGATACGCACGTAAATAAAAATTTAAGTTCTAATGAGTACCACTGAGGGCACAGCAATAAATGAAACCAGGATGGACTCACTTCAGTGGTTAGCCAGGGAAGGCCTCTATGATCAGGTGACATATAAAACTGAGGCCAACATGGTTAAGAACTAGCCAAGCGAAAACATAATATTCCAGGCACACGAATGGCACGCGTGAGGGGCCTGCAGCGATACAGGGCTTGGTGAGTGAGCAAAAGCCAGTGTGGCTGGAGTAGGGGAAGGAATGGGGAGTGGACTGAGATTCTAGAGGTTGGCAGAGGCAGATCATGCAGGCTGTGGGATGAGGACTCTGGCTGCCTGATGGAAAATAAATCCTAGTTCATGCCATTTGTGTAGTTACTGACATCAAGCCGTCATGGAAGCAAATCTGTAAGGAAACCCTAGGTCATGGATAGTTGTCTTTTTACCAGTGGCTTAAGAAAATCTCAGGGTCTGATGATGGGGTAAATTAGGTAACCTCTTCTACTTTTACCTTATTTTCACTGTACATTAAGGAAAAAAAACAAACAAACATAGCTCTAATATTTAAAGGTTGCTATGCATCACTAGTAGCAGTTCTAATGAAATTTGTGGAGAAGGACTAGAATGAACTCAAAGTGTATAAGCTTTTATCAGTTCCCTGCGTCCACCCCGAGTTGCCTGATGTTAAACTCACCAAGATGGCAAAATTGCCTTCTGTGAACTCAGTAGCTTCAGTGGAAGGTCCCCGTATGTCACTCAAGTTTTTGGGTTCTCTTCTCACTTTTGGCATAAGTGGTACCCTCTCAACAAATCTGAGCTTGGGCCTTTCAGGAATGGAAACATCTAAAAGGAGCACAAACAAACAAGATTAAGTAAAACTACACATCTCAAAGGATTCATTTCCTTCCTAGAAAGATTTATAACCATCAGGTGAAAATCTTAAAAAATTAGTTCAAAGTTACTACTGAACAATAATTCAGGAAATACAGTAGATTTTTCTTGTTGCCATGACAAACAGTAACGTCAACATCTGTGCCTTTGAAGACAGCAAAGTTTTAACCTTCCAATCAAAGTGTGCTTATTAAATGCTTACTCTGCTTAACACTATACAAGAGACCATTCTGGAAGCTACAGAGATAAAAGATGGTCAGTAGAACATATTTCATGTCTAAAATAACTTTAAAACTTTTTAATTTGGGGCTTCCTTTAAGCAAATTTTGAACTTTTAAAATTTTTACGTTTCAAGGACTCCAGTAAAAAATGTACACTTCAGTCTTAGTGAATTATCAGAATGTGAATGTATTAACAAACCCACAGAACTGTCACGCAGTCAAGAAACAAAACATTATGTAGGCAGTTTAATTTCCACTTTATAGAAAGGGAACTTGGGGCCTAGAGACATTTTGTAATTTGGTCTAGGCCATCCAGGTGAAATAGCAAAGCCAGGCAGTAAGATGCTTTTTCTTTAACACTACATAACTCTTCCACTACTAATGAGAAAAAGTCTATTACACTACAGACAAAACTATGTTCTCATGCTCTGCTACTATCTTCTTGGGAAACTTAAAATATAGGATCCTCTGATCAGTGCTCTTTCTCTTATTCCTGGAGGGGCTTCTCATGCCGAGACCCATACATACCCTACAATCTGCAAGTTTGCTGGGTGAGGGTGGGTGGCCTGCAAAACAGGTCAGTCACATTACATCTTTATCATGCCTGATATTTCAACAATTTTGGGAAAAAAGCCCAACAGGCTTGTAAGTCATTTAAAACGTGTGTGGTAAAAGCAGACTCTTATTTGGAGTTAAATAGAAAATAGAAGACGTCAGAGAAATGTCAAATTAGTAGGCCACCTGAGGTTACAGGAATGGCCTCCCAGTTCTGATATGAAGCTTCAGAGAAACTCTGTGATACAGCAGTTTAACAACTGCGAAAACAGGGCCTTCAGAAGTCCTAGTTGTTGGTTTTCTTTCTTTCTTTCTTTTTTTTTTTTTTTTAAATTTCCAATATATTTTTTAAAAGGGCAAATGAGTTTTACAAAATCGTGGCTTTCCTCACATGTTTATATTTAATAAAATAATGCTTTTCGCATAGTATTGCTAAATGACTGCATATGATGACGTCTATTGAAGAACGCTTCCAAAGCCCAAACGTGAGGGCCTGGCCGAGGAGAAACCCGGGCCCGGGCCACACACCAGTGCCAGGCGGCAGGGGAGCTGCCCTCTGACGTCTCCCGCACCCCTGGCACCTAGTCGGTGCCGACTGAGCAAGTGCGGGGAGGACGCACAGGAACAGACCCGCAGCTTCGCCCGTCCTGTCCTTTGCTGGGCTCGCGGAAAGGCTGAGAAACAAGAAAACGACAGAGGTCCTCACCCTCAAAGGCCGGGACCGGGAGCAGCGTCTTGAGGCCGGCGCGGGCGGCAGGGGCAGCCCAGGAATCTACGAGGAAAGGTCACGTTAAAGGACGAAGGCGCCGGAGCCGCGTTCCACCCACACCCGCTCCCGACCGAGGCGGCCAGAGGGTGGCGCTCGGACTTCACTGCACGGTCCGGAAGCCTCCCTCCCCCGAGTCCCGGGGACTCAGACCTGACAGGGGCACCCGCAGGAGCGGCGCGCTGGCCCCAGCCAGCAGCCGCCACATGGTCACGCGCGGTCCCCGGCACCCGGCAGCGCTCCGGAGGCCCGCTCGAGGACAGCGCTCGGCCGGCTCGGAAGTGACGTTCGCGCGGGTCCGCTCCTCAGACTGGCCGCCGGAAGCAGAAGGTACCGGAGACGCGGAACTTGGGTTCCGGCGCTGTGTTTCCCTGAGGCGTCCGGCGCACCTTTGGCCTTCAGGGATTTCCCAGCCCATCTCTGCTGGTTCTCCGAATGAATGAGGATGGCAGGGTGGCTGGAAGGGGCGTATTCTCCGCGAGCACCCCAGTGCGAAAGCCTGGCTTCACTGCATTTCACTACATGATGGCACTTCTCAAAGGTGCTGGTCAAAGACGTTAGGAAAAATCCTCACTACTGAGTGTCTTCACATTGACTGGGCACTTGCCGTGTGTCAGGCATCGTGTACGTTATAAAGGGACATTTAGTCTAACCCCACCAAGTTTAGGAGATGAGGACGTCTTTACACCCAATTTGAAGATTGCATTTCGAGGATCAAAGGATTTAACTTTACCAGGGGATCACAGCGGGAAAACAGAATTTGAGCTCATGCTTTGTGTTGACAGGGATCCCAGTGAATGGACGATATCATGACATGATATAAAATTAAAAATAAAATAATGTGCAATTCTTTTGGGAGAGAGTCGGGCAAATATATTTGTGGATCTGAAGCATTGTAATATTTAGAATGTGATGTTTGTTTTTTTTTTCTTCCAAATTACTAGGACACAGGATTAACATATTGAGACTGATGTCTGTGGTACTTAAGTCATGCTAAATCTGTGAATGATCTTTTCCCAAGGATTACTTTCATAAAATGGAATGGCAACAAACAAAACCTGGAATGTTTGCAAATTTCTATTGGGAGAATTCTGTGTACAACTGTATGGCCTTCTTTATTTGCACAGTGAATCTGCCTCAACAGAGTTAATGGACTTCATTACAACCAATTGCTTCTACCCCAAGACCTTTTCTAGAAGAATCAAGCTGCACCTTACCCCACACCCCTCTGTACAGGTCTCAGGGTGAGAGCAGGTATTTAAAAATCTCAAGATGGATATTATGTTTTGGCTGGAAAATAAAGGGACAGTAAATCACTCTGTGATTGGTTTCTAAGCCTTTTAGACTCAATACAATATGAATAATTAACATTTTAGAGTGACTTACTGTTTACAAAGAATTTTCATCTACACAATCATTAGAATCCAAATTTTAGGATTTTATAGATTAGTGGTAGAAAGGTGCAGAAATCTGTTCATTCAAGAAACATCTATTGAGCACTCATCTCATTGTTTATTTTAAAAGAACTAAAAGATGTACTCAAAGTTCTGCACTTAAATAGTAATAATGCCTATTGTTCTTTGCAAAATTTGTGTTATAATTGAAGGTACAAAGATGAAAAAATAGTGATCCTATTCTTTAGGAATTTATATCTGTGGAAGGACAGTGTGATGAGACTACAAAGAACTGATGTTGATATTTCAGAAGAGAATTGTAAGTAAAAGGCTGGGAAAAATCAAAGGATGGGTTTCAGTTCTTCCCTGATGAATGAGAATGAATTTTCCCATCTTTAATTTCTTACAGCTCTTTATTTACATTTCATTCATGACAGTTTAATGGTAGTTATTTATAGGAAATTGAAGATCAGAGACTAATCTGTCACACAGCTAGTATGATATAAAGTAGGGACAACTTTGATGTTTTTACTTTTACTGAAATAACTTTGCTAAAATCTCCCCAAAGTGTGTGTGTATGTGTGTATACTGTCTGATTTCAATAAACAGACTTTTTCCTTACCAGATTGTAACAATACTATTGTAATAAATAAATAAACCACCATGGAAATTTCTCAATCTAGGAAGCCTACAGAACCTTTTAAATTAAAGGGCTTATTTATATTAATGCCTTCATTATATATGGCTCAACCATTTCTATATGGAATAGAAGATTTTTTTTAAAGTGCAATGATACTACAGGTTTTGCCACAACAAAAAAAGTGTACTTTAAAGCAATATTAATAATTAACATTTTATAGTCATTTATTATTTACAAAGAACTTTCAAAAGCACATAGAAATCTTATGAGAATCCTATAGAGTATGGTGGTCGAGGTGAGGTACAGACGTCTATTCACTTATCAAAGCTCTATTGAGCATCTACTTTACTGCCACGAGAAAAATGAAAATGCTCACTCATATTCCAGAGTTCTAAAACTAAACTAGAAGTAATCCCAAATTGGGACGTTATTCAAACTTTACAGCAGCTGTTTCTAGAGCTTCTCTTTGAATAAGTCAACAGTTATAGAGAATGGGTCCACTTTTGTGCTAAGATGGGGGAACCATGCCAACTAGTATTTTGTTTCTGTCTTGGCCTTCGCACACTATGCTTACGATATTCTTGTGAGCGATGTCACCAGGATGATTTCCTGTTGTTGCTCAGTCAAGTTGTTTTATAAATCTGTTACTGTAAACCATGCTGCAATGAAGAGCTTTACACATTCTCTTTGGTACTGTTTTAATATTTCTTTTGGGCAGATTCCAAAAAGAGAAATGACTGGATCAAAGGAATGCTTATTTTAAACCATTTTGCTTCCTACACTTGAGCAAAATTGACATTAATCGACAATATATCATTTATCCATGTCCTTCATGAAGAAGGGTTATAATTTCCTTAGAGCTTTGTCAATTTGAAAGGGAAAAAACAAAATCCAATGTTACGTTTATAACACAATGTTAAAACCAGGTGGTTTCTGATGCGATTATTCCTGAGGACCCATGAAATGTGATTCTCACATTCCAAAGTGAAGCACTGGATTTATAAAGGAGGGAGGAACTGGCTTTGCTATCTTAGCCTCTCCTCCTCCTGTCTGGAAAAGGCTCTGGAGAAAGCAAGAAAGGAAGTGGAGACTGGAGATAACAATCAACATGCCTTTGAATAGAGGTGCTGAGAGTTTTAAGTCTCCCATGAATCTCTAGGAAATGGGTGTCTTCAGCTTAGTGAGAAGTATTTCAAGACCACTCAGAGAACCTGATATGGAGTCTGTACCATTTGAAGGGGAAGGGTGTTGGTTCCAGGCTTGAGTAAAATCTATGTTTGGAGGCTGATCAAAGCTTCCTGTGATGTCAGAGTAGAGAGCTGCGGCTGGAAAGTAGCTACATAACATGATGGTGAATCAAAGATAAGTACACCCTGTTAACTAGTGGACTTCAGTGCAGTGTGCTGGCTTCAGATTTTCTTTATTAATATACTGCTGATTTACAATACTACATAATTTTCAACAGATACATTCACAGTAAGATAAATGTACATGTCACCCCAGCCCACTATTAGAGTTCTAGTGCAGGTCACCACTAGCATTTTTGCTCCCTCCACCCCACGTTTTCTCCCTCATCCCTCTAACCACCCCCAGTAACCACGGTCTTGATTTTGGAGTCTAAGAGAATTGTTGTATTTTGTTGACTCATCATTTTATATCTTTATAGTCTATGTGTGAGTGAAACCATCCAGCATTTTCTTTTTCTTTCTGATGTATTTCACTGATCATAATCACCTCAAGTTCCACCCATGTTGCTAAAGGCAAGATTCCCTCTTTTCAACAGCTGTGTTGTATTCTACTGATCCTCTGATATACCACCTTGCCTTTATCCATCCACCCATTCATCAGTACGCATTTAGGTTGATGCCATGTCTTGTGACTTTTACTGCTATGAACATAGGGGTGTACGGCTCCCCTGAAACTTAACAAATAGTAGTCTGTTGTTGACTGGAAACCTTGCCAATAAGACAAAACAGTCAATTATGCATATTTTATATGTTCTTTTATTATATACTATATTCTTACAATGAAATAAACTAGAGAAAATAAAGCATTATTAAAGTTACAAGGAAAAAATACATGTATTGTACTGCATTGCAGTTGCTATCAATACCATAAATTTACATTGTTGATGTGATTTTTGTGTAACCCCAGCAAGTGTTAGGCTTTATGCAATAATGAGCGCATGCAGGCTGCTCCTCCAAGTGGAATTAATTGCAACTTCTCAGAGCAGACCTCACTCCCTGCTCCCCCCACCAATACAGAAATTCAAACTCACAGTATTCAAGGTTCAACTATACTTTGCAACAACATCATTTTGCATATCTAGTAAAATTGAGAAGCACTTTGCTAAGTTCCATCTTTTTCTCCCTTTTCATTTCATTTTAGTTTTTGGCCAGAATTCTCATTTAAAAATTTTTTTAATCTTGGAGCCATTTACCCTCCATGTTAAGACCCCAGACTTTTGCTATCTCAGCTGGCAAGAACTGAAAAACTCATCTCTTAACTTCAATTTCCTAATCAGTGTGTTATCTTCGGTCATGTACTTGCTATAGGTTATTCATATATCTGGATAAAATAGAGTACAACTGAATACAATTTTTAAACGGAGAAAGCATTTAGTAGCAATCTTCCCTCCGTTCTCCCCTTCATCTTTAGGAAAATAGTTGTGGGGAGTTGGGAGGTGGGGAGGGAAGGAAAGCGGGGAAAGGTGGTGGTGAGTGGTGAGAGACACTGGAACTCTGGTGGGAGGTGCGCTGTGAACTATAGACCGAGATGCAATTTCAATATCCTAAAATGAATATAAAATTGTAAACAAAAGAAATAGTAAACATTAGTATTAAAAATAGATAGGCATTGTTGACCACTGAATAAAGAAAATCTAGGTTTACCAATTGTGGCCAGTAGAGGTCATCATGTCCTTATTATGGTCACTGAAAATCTTAACTGCACCAAGTGTAGGGAGTTATGCAATAAGGAGACCAGCAGGCTGCTCTGCGTTCCCGGACTTCCTCCAGGTGGAATTAATTGTCACTTCCCAGAGCAGACCTCACTCCCCGCTCCTCTGCCAATACCGGTGAACACACACAATTACTACGTAGGTGACAAAGTTTTCATATATGAAACCAGCTGTGATGCCTCCCTCTTTAGTGTCTCCCATATCCCTCTCATTTCTTTAACTTTTATCATCAGGGCAAAAGTTGGGGGCGGGACTCTTAAATTAACACACACACACACACACACACACACACACATCTCCTTTCTGTTGTCCAATTTACTGTTAAACAAGAAAAAGTCATTTTGTTAAAAACAAATTTTGTCCCATTTTCCAGTTGCTCGTTGACTACCGAAAACTTAGAAACCAGAAATAAGCAAACCAAAGCAATCACCAATAATTCTATCACGCAGAGATAGCCATGATTGTTACCTGAACGATATCATAATGTGCAGTCTGCTTCCTTCACGTGGCTTTGCCTCAGGAATGCCCTTTCATGTCTGCAAGCATACATCTCCAGCATGAATTTAGTGAGTTTTTAAGGTATGCCATCATATGGAGCCATGTATGATTATGGGACAAGTTGGCCCGTTCATTGCTCTACTGTCAGACACATTGATTGTTTCCACTTTTTCCATATTTCAGACATGATATGTTGCGAGAGCACTTATTCACCACTCCCCAGGGAGTTCCTTCCGTGGCAGTAACAGCCCTGGTTTTTTCTGGGACACAGTGACTTAGCTAATAGGCATGTTTAGGCTTATGTGGTCAATACCTTTTTTTTCTAGAAGTCAGAGACTTTTCAGAGAGGAGGTTCTTGCTCTGAGATTCAAGAAAGGAGGCTGGTGACAGGGCAGTTAAGTCTGTCTGCTTCTGGGGTGTGGTGCTAGGAAGTGTGTTGAGGGAGCACCCCGTAGGGCACGCCCTGGTGGCCCAGTGGTCTAGTGCACTCTGGATGCAGCCCACACACATCCCAAGTTTCTACGTTCAAGACCCAGTTTGTTTATTTAGCTGGTTGTTCATAATGGTTGTTCCAACAGCCCTGAGTCTTCGGGCTATGGCCCCACAGCCTGAGATTTAATACCTGAGCCACCAGGCCATGTCTAAGGTTCATTTAATTATCCCAGCTGACACTTCAATTCTGGTGTGTCGTATGATTTTCCCTTTTGTATGACTTTCAGAACTGGAATTTCTTTGGGCCAACGGTGAATATATTTTAGGTCTTTTGATACAAGTTTTTATATCTTTCTTTGGAAAGTTGTAAAGTGCTGAATCTATCAGCAGAGAATAGAGTCATGGCATACTTATCTGTAAATGATATCCAATATTTTTTAAACTTGATTTTATCCAGAACAAACATTGGAAATGGAAGGGGAGTTGTGATATAACATCATTGACCTAGTTCTGAACCATCGGGAGTTTCCCATGAAATATTTTTTCTCTTTTCATATATATCTTTATGTTGATGCTAGGTGATTTGAAAAGGAGTATTTGGTATAGCAAATGAAAGTAGAACTTCTAAAAATATATAATTGCATTTGTAGAAATGACAAAGTGTGTTGGTTAGTGAAGGAAGGTGATCAGATAGGTCTCCTAAAACATCATGTGTCTCCTGCTTCTCCCCGGGCCCTAGGTTGAATGATGCCTGACAGTTATTATCTTGAGCAGCTGGGCAAGTTTTTCCCATGGGGCACAGAGGTTGAGACTCCACAGAAGTTTGCATCATTTATTTAATGGCAATTTCCATCGTTTTTTATTTTAATCAGGAATATGGTGGCATTGTAGGTGTCCATTTTTTTTTTTTTTTGCAGAGATTTGACAAGAAGTGAAAAAAGGGCCAGCCGTTCTTTGTAGATGTTTGCTAGAAGATGGAGCCATCTCTTCCTTAGTACTGAGTGAAATTGGCTGTAATGCGCTCATGGTTGAAGGGCACATAGTCAGCAACCCCTGGAAGCAAGAACAGAATTGCAGCCATGAGCTGGTGTACAGGATCCCCTCCTGAGGATCAGCCACTACGTTTGTCAGAGGAGAAAGTTCCGCCAGAGTGACACGGAAACTTGATTAGTGTGGAAGGAGCAGGGAATTGAGGTCTGTGGGGTCTCATTTCCTGGTTTTACATTGACCAGTAAATTGTGCGTACCCCCTTTTCCTTATCTGTGAAGTTGTACTCTAAAGGTCACTGCTGAATTATTTTTAGGATTAGAACTCATGACTGCCAGGTGCCGAGCAGTCCCTGACATGTAACAAGAGTGCAATAAATTCTGCCTATTATTAAAATGGCCTATCTCAGCTAAGTTTTGAGCTTTCAAAGCAGGAGCTGTTAGTAGGACATAAGGAAGGGAGGTGGGAAGGTGGGTTGAGAATTCTTGTGTTTCAGGACTGGAGGGTTGGATGATATCCACGATTAGCTTCAAGCATCCAGGCGTCAGAAGGAGTTGACAATTTCAGGTCCAAAGCTTTTTTTTTTTTTTTCAAGGAAAGGTGCAGCAGGAAGAAAGCGAGCAGAGATAGGCAGGAAGAGAGAGGAGGAAGAAGCACTTTATTCACTTCATTTAGTCATTCATCTTGACCTTCATCAGGGGCCAGGGCTTGAACCCGGGTGCCTGGGATGTCTGTGACCTGGAAGGCAGCTGACCAATCTGTGATTCCACTAGGACTCACCCCAAACCTTTTTGAATTTGAGAGGCCATCCTTTCCTCCAGAGAAGAAAAGTAATTGGCCGACCTCAGAATAAACCTGAATTAAGTTCCCCAGGTAAATTCTTGAGATGAAGGTGGTAAGAGAACTAATAATAATAAGGATTACCATTTTTGAGCACTTACCAAGCAGAAGACATTGTAATGCTCATCTTAAACACATCGCTTCTAATGCTCATGGAAACCTAAGAAATGGTGATTTCTATTTCCATTTTATAAGTATGGAAACCGTGGCTCAGCGAAGACTCATTAACTGTCTAATGCAGCTAGCAAGGGAGGGAAGGCTTTCTAACCAAGACCTGCGTGACTCCAGGATCTCTATTATGTGCTTTAAACATTCCACACATCCTGACTGGCAGGTTTGTCATCTTGGATAACGAAGCATCCTTACAAAGCCACAGCTTCGACTCTATGACTTTCTTCACATCTCTGTCTACCTTGACAATGAACATCAAGTTAACTAGGTAACATCCTCCTCAGACAAAGCCACACATCAGGCAGGGCTCTTTAAGTTGGAAATTTCAGTATTTGTTAAAAAAAAAAGAAAAGACTGTTCAGGTTTCTACTTTCCACACACAAATGTGCACACACAAATATTCTTCTCTTTAGTGAGTAGAAAGAAACCCGTTACAGCAAAAAAGAAGACAAAGGGTGAAGTGACGCTGTGGTAGAAAACACGTTTGGGAGTTTGGAAACTGGGCTGGATGATCTGTGACATGCCAGATGCCTGTCTTTTACAAGTGCCGTGACTGTCTCAGGCTTAGTTTCTTTGTATGTGAAGAGAGTTCCTAATATGTACAGAGTTGATATGAGTTTGCAGTGAGATGACATAGCTACATAAATACCTATTTTTCTTATTCCTTGTACTTGTTTCCCACTGGCTATGAATCCACTGTGCTTTTGTTTTTTATGTACACATCAAATTTATAAATTTCAAAGTGGCCGTCTTTTTCAGATCGATTCTTTCTCTTGTTCCTTTTCCTCCTCCTCCTCCTTCTCTCTCTCATTATCTGCCTTTCCTTCTTCAACCCTTGTTATTTAAGTAGATCAATTCACTTTTATTCTCTAGTTATCTCCTCAGTGTCTCACTCATCTATTTTTGATCTATTTGATCACTGTGTATGTGTAACATATGCATGTGTATGTGTGATCACTGCATTTGCGATCACTGAACACACACATAGTCTTGCAGTAATTACATGAATGAGTTATATAAAGGGATGAAAGAATGCAGCCTCACATAAGGAGGAAATACCCAGATCTCTTTTCTTCTCTCACCTTCATTCAGAGGTGTTTTATCACTAAGGAATTGCCAGTATGTCTTATGGTTGGCATTTTCTGCGATATTGTTGATAGAAGAGACAATAAGTCCCCAAGATGTCATTGAAGTTTCAAATCTGTCAGGGTAAAATCATATAAGATTAACATTTCCTGTAGGTCAGTCAGAGGTTAGGATGAAGGGACAGAGACATTCTCAGTGCTTTAAAGATTGGATAAAATCACGCTGAAAAGAGAAATACAAATTACTAATGAATATAAAATTGCTTTGAATAAAGTGAAATAA
Organism: Solenodon paradoxus; assembly: GCA_004363575.1. NCBI lineage: Eukaryota > Metazoa > Chordata > Mammalia > Eulipotyphla > Solenodontidae > Solenodon > Solenodon paradoxus. Next base: position 246,744 of record RJWH01001115.1, read on the forward strand.
AAATGAATAGATCAAAAAACTATCAAAAAGAAATCTTTAAAAATGTAAATGTCCAATTATAGGCAAATGATTGAGTGATAAATTGAACATCCAGGATTGGACATTTTATAGTTGCAGAAATGATATTTTTCAGTAATCTTTAGTGACATGGGAAAGGCTTACGCAATAATGTTAAGAGAAAATGTGTGGTGTATACTTTACCTGAAATAACTATTCCGTGTATATCATGTGATAGGTTATAACTATTTGTTACATGTATAGAAAAAACACCTACACCATTATTTAAAAAATCATCAGGCCTAGCAGATAAAGCGACTCGACTCAGTCCACATACATCCCAAGGACCCAGGTTCAAGACCCAGGACTGGGGGGGAACAATCAAGGTAAACAGCTAAATAAGATAAATAAAATGCTTTTTCCTCCACTCTCCTCCTGCCTGCCTGCCTGGTTGCTTCCATTCCTGCCTGAATCTTTCCTTTAAAAGAAAAATCACCTGTGATTACATTGTAGATGGACTATATAATGTTTTGTTTTCTTCTTTATGCTTTTCCCCTCAACATTTCTATGTGTATTTATTAAATTTGCAATCAGAAAAAGAAAAGTTAGGAAAAATTAAAGCTAAGCTCAGAGAAGAAGTAGGGTGTATTTAGAGGGCTGTATGAGAAGGGAAGACTCTTGAAATATGGCTTTATCCCGACCTGTGTACAGGCGTTAGGGATGTTATAAAGCTGGCTGTGGGCAGCCGTGTATGTAACCTAACCTCGTGGTTACATCCCACCTATCACTACATTGTCAGTTCCTTGGTGTTTGCTAGTCTTTCTCCTTGACCTCTCCCTACAGAACTTGGGTGTCTTTGAAAGTAGCTGTTCCTTTCTATGACCTGGGACTCATCTGCTACTTCTATAGCTCAGACTTTGCCTTATTTTCTTCTCCTGCTTTCTCTTTTTGCAAACTCTAAATATTTCCCAAAGTCTAATTTGTTGCTCTGTGTTCTGATCGTTCCTGACAGCACTGTGGAAAGAACATGAGCTTCCGAGTTAGGAAAATCTGGGTGCAGATCTCAACTCTCTTAGTTCCATGTTATGTGATCTTAGGAACAGGTGTTACATAACCTCTTTAAGTGGTTCTAATTATAAAATAGTAATCATTTGATTTGTCTGGTTGTTTTGTTGGAAGTATTGAATCTGTCACCTTCTGCACAGTTCCTTAATTTCAGCCATCACTTGTATTGACGGCTGCCCAATCCCTTTTGCTTATCTGACCTCTAGGACTTCCTCTAAAGCATCCTAATGTTTCCATTTTGAACACCTATGATTAAACAATTATATCTTTTTCTCCAAAAGACATTCTTCCTGATACACCCACCATTAATTTCAAAACTTCTTTCTCATGACCATCCAGTACTATAACAAGGGCTCTTCCTAGGCCTGGCTCCACTTATCTTAGGTGAAGTCCTTATCGCTTCACAGCTTCAATGCTGTAGTCAGGCCCCAGCTTTTCTCCTTGCCTCCCATTCTCAAACCCAATTATCATGTTTCAACACGGCTTTTCCTTCTCCAACACTTGCAGTATTTCTCTGTAATACGAAGTCCAATCTCCTTAGCCTGGTATTTCAGACTTTTTACCATATCACCTTATCTATCCTTCCAAAATCACTCCATTAAATCTTGTATTCTCTTCTTGGTCAAGTTAGTCTCCTCATTGACCCTGAATTCCATGCTCATTCCTGTGTTGAATGCTTTATATATTAGTCATTCTCTCCTTCCAAAATACTATCTCTCATATCTTCCTGTAGAGCAGTACCCGATCCTCAGAACAGTCCATGAAGACCATAAACTCATTGCCATTTCATGAAATGTTTTCTGGGGTTAGTTGCCAATTACAGAGATTTTGTTCCTATTATGTGTTCCAAAGCCATGAGTCTGCCTTGACTATTCTAATTCACAATGGACTCTCTCCTTTGCATTCTTGTTTTTTAAGTACCCTTTTATATTGACTTGTATGGTTTAAATTTTTAATGAGAGCTTTGTCTCATTATTAGACTACAGGCTCCTCGGGGACTGTTAAATAAAAGTCTGTTAAATTAGGAGAAGGTAAAAAAGTGAAGAAAACGAAGGAAAGAGAGAGCAAGAAAGGGCGAACACCTTTGTAGCACTTACCTGAACACGGGATTTCTGCGCTGTGCTTCCTCTAGAACAACCAACAGCACGGATCCACTTTTCACGCTGACAGCCATGGTCACATTGAAGAGTAACTCCACCCCTCTCAGCTGGTTATTTATGGTGTATGTGACAGTGATGTTGGATGATGAGGTGGGAGCAGGACTAGGGAAGCTGGATAGAGTTGGTGATACCTCGTGATCTGTGAGGACCAAAGAGTGCACATTTCTTAGAGATTGCGGGATAGAGGAACAAAATCTCTGTTATTGGCAACCAACCCCAGAAAACATTTCACGGAATGGCAATGAGTTTGTGGTCTTCATGGATTGTTCTGAGGATCTGGTATAACCTATGGTATAACCTCATTTCCATCAGTTCTAGAGAACTGATCATGGACAGTTTTGAAATGAACATATATTTTGTTAAAAAGAATTTGTAACCTGAAGGGGTATCTATTCTAAGTCATGTATTTTATCTGCTACTCACAGCTCAATTGTGGTTTTTTTTTGTCAACCCTAAGAATCTGGAAGCAAAGATTGTTAGTTTCAGACCACTGAAGATAATTGGGCAACTAGGGAAGACTCCTAGAAAGGGCTCCATGACACCTTATTAAATTTGGGAAATCACTGGGAAGCAACCTCAGGAGTTAGGTGAATGTGTTCAGTCTGGTGCTCTAACTGTGGTTTTTAGATTCTCTGCTTATACAAACAGTAGCTTATTAATCTCTGTTTACTTTAGGAAGTCCGCGCCACGTAAGAAGAAGAATATTTTGCATTGGTGTTTGATTAGAAAGAAGAGTTGGATGAACTCATACCAACCACTAGTTATCTCTAGAGTGATAACATTTTTATGTAGGACTCCTGTTTTTTGAATACACATTTCTGCAATGTTTGACTCTCCAGTACCTGTATTTTAAGTACTCTAGGTTATATCTGTAATTGAATAAAATAAAGATACTTCAAATAAAAAGGTAACATGCCAGGACTCCACCCATCCTTGGTGGGTGCTGTAAGCATTCAGGCTTCATAGATAGATCTTCAAGGCCTGGTGGAAATGTCAGCTCTCTTCTCCTAAGCACCCCCCAACAAAGCCAGGGATTGGTCGCACTCTCTTTGCTATTGTACTATCTTGACTCCCCTATTTATTTAGTCCTTATTTCATTATTTCAGATACTGTCATTTCTGTCTACATATATGTCTCCTGACATTGTAAAGAGCAGTTAGAGAAGATATTGCATAATGTTTGATCCATTTGTCAAATGAGTGAATTCATTGTCATTTGATTGACCATGAAACTTGCTGATCCATCAGCATCTCGCAAAGTGCTTTATCCAGAGCAGTTGTTCAATAAATGTGCCCTGGTGGCCTAGCAAATAAATCCACCCTGGCGCAGTCCGCACACATCCAGAGGACCCAGGTTCGTGTCATGGGATAGGGGGAAAAACAAGCTGAAAAATAAAATAAAATAAATAAATGCTTCCTCCTCCTCCCACTTCCTGCCTGCCTCTGTTTGCCTTCATTCCTGCAATTTTCCTTTTTAAAAAAAGTTAAAAAATACCAGTGTGTGCTGAATGAAGCAGACACAGTGGATGGATTCAGAGGGCAGGGCGATGTAGCTGTGGTTCTGCCTGCACAGCAGAGCTAACAAGCAACAGGCCACTTAAAATTGATCTGTATGCCTTTCGTGGTATAAGTTGCCAATTTATGATATAATGAGAGACAGACATCAAGAGTTCTTACCAGGGACACAGGACACATGGGGCACGTCTAAGTATGTCTTGCCTTTCAGGGAAGGGAGGACTTGGGCAATGGACATGGGGTTGTGAAATTTCCCCTGTTTAATTGCGGTAAGTATTGTATTCACGGTCTTCTGGCAGTTCCATTCCTTGTTAGGTTTCTCCGGTGTCACAGAGAGAGCCTGGGGCATGGGGGGGGTGGGGGAAAGAGAGAGAGAGGGGGGGGGGGAGAGAGAGAGAGAGAGAGAGAGAGAGAGAGAGAGAGAGAGAGAGAGAGAGAGAGAGAGAGAGAGAGAGAGAGAGAGATTAGGCATAGGTAAGAGTTGGCCTCTGTCAGTCTTATAAAGAGCACATTTGACCTCTACTCTTTGTAATCACCCAGTATCCAAAATGGAAGCTGCAGAAGGTTCCAGGAGACACCTGTCTTTTTCCCTGCTGTGTCTCCACTGTTTAGCTCAGCTCCTGTCCTGTGGTAAGCTCACAAAAAATATCTGGGCAACACTCACATTCCAAGAAACTATTATTTGCCAGCCGTTTTTGGATGTGGAATGAGGGCCAGAGCTGGTCATGGCCAGTGCCAGGGGGAGCGGCTGGCCATCCAAATGCCGGTTTTTTTCTCCTTGGATGACAGTCATTCTCACATGGGTGAACTGATATCTCATTGTTCTGATTTGCATGTTCCTAACGATAAGGAAAGTAGAACTTCTTTTCACGATGCCTTCATATCTTTTGTGAGGCAGCTCCACTCCTGGTCCCCAATGGACTCTGGCCTGGGCTGGGCTGAAAGCCATCTTCTCAACGACAGTGATGGTGATGGCTGGGCACTAAGCAGAGTCCTCCTCTGACAGATGGTCATTGGGAAAGAGAAGCGTTTTTGTCTGCTGGGGTTATTCAGTGGGGACCATGTAAGAAAAATGAGCTGCTGGTGACTATTTTCCTGCCACTTTGAAGAAGCAGCAGCAGTCAATGAGGAAAAGCTGAGATGTGAAAGAGAGTATTCCTGATATGATTGGAGCCTTTGACTCTGATTAATTCTGAAACCACATAATCGGACCCTAACTCCCCTGCCCCGCTCCAAGTTATATGAAATAATGAATCTCCATTTGATAAAATCCCAAACCCAAAAATTATTTGGGTTTATGTTATTTGCCAAAATGATTTTCAATACACCAAGGAATTCGTCCTACTTAGCTGAGTTTTTTATCCCCTGGAGAAAATAGAAATCACAATTTCTGTCTTTTGGGGGCGGGTCACTTGGAACTGAGAAAGAATAGTAAATGCAAAAGCATTTTGTAATGTGTGACATGGGAGCCCTCATGATGGCTTCTGTCCCCTTAGAGCTGTGCTGATTATGGTCATCAGAGAATGTAATGGTCTGGGATTGCTGAGGACCCAGTCCCTCTGAAGCCTGGCCAGGGCAATGGGAGAAGGGAGAGGCGAGTCAGAAAGGGATCTGTGAGCCTGAGACAGAAGTGTGAGCAGTCAGATTTGACAGCATGACCACCGTCATTAAATACTGACAATCGTGAACTGTGACTCTTGCCAGAGGCCACTTTACAAGTTGTTTGGGTTTAAGGCACATAAGGTGCTGTCCCTCAGCAGTCATCGGTTATCTCCTTGCCATAGTCCCCTCCCACATGCCACTATGTGAGCTGAATACCCCTGAGATAAAACATGAGCTATCCCAATGCTCTAGAAGAACACCTGAAGCTATTAGAAATAATTAATAATTTTGAGTGAAGATGTTAATCAGATCCCTTTTAAAGTTAAGTTCCTATTAGAGGAAACTTTGGGGGTGTTGGGATATTGATGGAAGAAAGAAGAGAGGTTCTGGAACAGAGGAAATGTCTCACGGGAGCCTCTGAGAAGCCATGCAGATGACCCAGGGTGCTTGAAGGGCACTGACATCCTGGGAGAGGGTAAGTGGGGGAGAAAAGGTAGTTCAATGTCACCGCTCTTCTGCTGTGAGAGGTCACCAACAATTACTGACACCACCTTGTGCCTATGATTTTTATATCTTTGCAACCTTGCTATTGGGGGAAAATGAAATTTAGAGAAATACATTATCTACCTAAGATATGGTATGGTGGGAGATATGGGGTTCAAATCCAAATCTCCGGAGTCCTTTGCTTTTCTGCATCAGCACACTATTAATTAGAAAAAGATTATATTATTAGACAGCTGAGATTTCAGACTTCAGGCTGCCTGGTTGAACTTTAGATAGCAGCCAGAGTGGGGTTGGGAGACATTATGGATTCTAACTGGCAAGAAATTCACAAGGTTTATGATATCTGGGTATTGACGAGGTCTTGACTTTTCATAGGAAAAGCCTGAATTCCTTGGTACAGCATATCAGCGTGTACCCTGCAGGTGATAAAATACCAAACAGAATCCACAGACCAAATTAGCAAAAGCAAACACTTCTCTGTCTGGCACTGAGGTGAAACAAGGTTATTTTAAGTGAGTCATAAATAAAACCCATCTTACGTCCTTTCCAGATTGTCATTGTCTCTTTGCAAAGTTCTCCATACCCAAGTCCTGGAAACGCATTTGTCTGAGTCAGCCATGGTTACAAAACATGTTTTTCTTTTATGGAAAAATTTGATTGGCAATGAAACTGACTTTGGTCTCATTCATTGCTTCTAGGGCAAACTGAAGTTGGGATTCTGTATGCAGTCTTTATGTTGAACGTGAACAAATTTCTAGCATGCGTATGACTTTGCTATACTTTACAATGTAGAATATCAATACTAGTCTTTCTCCTTCCCCTCTCTCCAGGAAAGGATATCTTCCTAACACTCATCCAGAGCTATATTAGATTTAGGGCTGGCATTGAAACTCTATGATACTCTTTCCTGAACTTTGGCATTGAGAAAGTCATGAGGTTGTTTCTATATTAATCCCAAAGGACATTTTTGACTGTAGAGAATACGAGTCAGTTTGGAATAGAGGATTTGGCCATGGCTGTCTCCTGAATGTCTAATTCTCCTTGGTTATCTCTCTGCCCTCTCATTGTCTTCTCACTGTCTTCCACAGGGGGCAGGGTTCTGTCCTAATCAAACATAACCAATGGTGGGGGTAGGGGTTGTATTTGGATGTTTCAGGTAACATCTTACGGAATCCAATCCTGGTGATACATACTAGGGAGAGCATAGGACTGAGTATGAAGGGGCTACCAGACACCCAGGTTCTGCTATTTATTAGGACACTTTGTGAGGTTGAATGAGATTGAGACAAAGATGAGATACCCAGTTAGCTTTAGATTATTCTCATGAATTATTTTGAGTACGAAAGCCCACCTTTCTTGGGTCAAGGTGAAGGGCTCGACAAGAACACTGTGCTGGCAAGACAGAATCAGAAAATTCAATATTTTTTTGAGCATCAACTTAATATCCTTATTTTCTGTGCATACAATCTCCAATTGTCTGTAAGTATTCTGAACAAACTGATCACAATAAATGTCAAACCAATACATTTCTTGGATTTATTCCTCTTTTTTTCCCAAAGAAGGGAAAGAGTTTAGGTATATTTGTTTTTACACTTTAAGACAAGGTAGAGAGGAATTCATAACTGCACTTTGCTAGTAGAGAAATCGAGGCATCACAGTCACACTCTCTGGGCTTTTCTGGAGACAGCAGCAGAAGCCTGGTCTTCTGATCACACAGTCCAGGCTCGTTGGCACAGGCCCAGCCACCCAATAAAGAGCATCAGTGAGGAGCCTACCTGCATGGCGAGGCCAGTACTGTAGATATCGCCAATGATGCCATTGTCTTTGATTCGCATGCTGATATTCTCCACGACATCCTTTAATACTTGACCAAACAGGACTCTGTAGCCTTCCTCGGACCCTACAGGGATCTTGTTGTACATACAGCTCAGAGCCAAGGTCACCACTGCCCCTGTGTCTAGGAGTCACAGGGAGATGAGACCACCACCACCACCACCATACGAAGAATTACCATTTATTATGTGCTTACTGTGTTCCAGGTACATTATCTCCTCTATTCTTCAGAACAACCCCTGAACAGGACCCATAGTTGTCTCCATTTAAGGGATGAGTCATGGGAGCTCAGAGAAGTCAGGTAAAAACCCAAGGCCACACAGGTGGTAAGTAGCGGTGCCAGAACCCGAACTCAGATCTGTATGACTCCATAGCTCACGATTTTCATGTTAATGGGGAGTATTTCCAATCCCACTTCTCTTGTCCCATCATTTATCTTTTCAAAGACTCAACCTTTGCCATTATCTCTCAAGGAAGCCTTCTCTGACCATCCCAGAATAATAGGTACGAGATCCTTTCTGAACTCCTCTAGCACCTGTTGTGTTTACCTGTGTGGCAATCTCAGCACTTTGCTGGGTTTTGTTGGTATTCTGTTCTGTGAGCTTTTGAGTGGTGGGGAGTTTGCCTCCCTCAAAGTACCCCACACCAGAGTTTTCTCATCATTTGTACTCAGTGAACATGTGAACCGCAAGCAATGACATGACAAGACCAGAGCAAATGAAAGACTTTCCAGAGGACATTCACTGATCTTCCCCTCCCCGCCCTAATCTCCTCCTGTAAATTGCCTAACATTATTAAAGGTGACAATGTAGTTGAAATTAGTGTTGGCAAAGAAGTCAAAATTTCCCAAACAGGCAGAGAAGCTGCCACAACGCATGAGGTCTCAGATGGGAATGGAGGCCAGTCTGTTCTTGACTCATGGGGAGGGCTCTAAAGTCAGTAGCTACCAGCTTGTTTACCTGATAGAGTGTGAACCAAGAGAGGCTGCTGCTGAGGCAGGTCGCAGAGGGTGAAAAATGGAGGTAACACTATTACTTGGGAGTGACAAAGGTGAAAGATGACTGTGAATTAGGGTATCTAGTGGCCTCCCAAGGAGGACTTGTGCAGAGAAGGGATCATGATGTGTGGAAGGGTGTGGTGTTCTCAAGGAAAGGGCCCTCACCCAGAAGCAGTGGTATCTTGCAGAATAAAGGACTAAGGTGGTCCCAGTGCTTCCTTGAAGAGGGACATCATGGTTTCGGAGTTGGAAGAGTAGCTCTCTAATGGAAAAAGACAGTTTGCCTGGCATAAGGAGAAGAATTGAGACAACAGAGTATGGCAACATTGATTAAGGAGAACTTTCAATGTAGCACAGTCTAGATAGTGATTGAATAATTCTGGGAATAATAACTCCTGACCTGTATGACATGTTTATTGCTCCCAGTGGAGACTCTGTTAGACATTTCAAATATTGTCCCTGTTTCTATGACCTACATCTCCTTTCATTGATTCCATAATGTACATCTCCAGCAAGGACTTGTTCAATATCTTCCAATGACAGACACTTTCATGGTCCTCCCTCCTCCTCCACGCGACACTCTCATCTCCCACCGTCCCTGCCACCACAGTGCCCTTGATGTTCCCAGCTCAGGGCAGTGTCGAAAGGTAGTGACTTACCCACACTGAAGGGAGAGGAATTGGCTAGCAGGGTCTTGGCAAAGCGCACTGCTATTGGTAAGGTGGCCTCAGAGTTCTTCTGACACAGAGCCAAGATGGCCAGACTGGGCCCATAGAAGGATGAAGCTGGGTCTTTGGGGCCTGGAAGGGCAAGGCCAACATTCACCATTAGGAGGACATTTATGAAAGAAAAAAAAGACCAACCTTTTTAAGGGTTATGGCTATAATAGAAATTTCTAAAATATTTATCTAAAAAGAAACTTCTGAACAGCAAAAGATCATGGTCATATTTCTTAGGTTAAGACCATCCTCTGACACGAGAGTGGAATCAAAGGGATGGCAGATGAGGGCAGGATAAAGCTGTGTCCCCAGGGTAGTGGGCTTTTCTGGTCTGACTTGGATTGGAGGTGACTATCTCACTTGAGGGATTGTCAGAGGGACGTGAGAGGAGACAGACTGTTTCTTCCTTAACTTTCCACTCTCTTGTCTTTTCTTTCCAGGTTTAAAATTCTCAGGAAGGACGCTGGCCTCTCTCCCCATCTTTCTGATGAGATCTTACTCAAAGGTGCCCAGTCCTCCATTCGTCTCTGCAGAATGGATACTTTGTTCCCGGGGTCCCGGCATGAGGAGGTGAGGGCCATGATGGTGAGTGCCAGCTGACCGATGGTTTGGTCTGTGGAGGACAACACAGTCAAACAAAAGCATCCTCAGCAGGGAGAGTGCAGGCCATGGCTGAGCTTTCTGCTTCTTACCCAGCTCATTTGGGTTTTAAATGATGTGACTGGATAACTTTTTGACCTGTCTTTCTTAAACAAAGAAGTAAGGAAAATACTTCAGGAAGTTAGTTAAATCTTGATCAGTCCATCAAGGAGCCCTGCTTTCTGCTTAGAAAAGACCGACCACTAATACAGATTCGTGCAGAAAAATGTATAGTTAGAAAATAATTTTATTGTTTAACAGGAGCCTCAAGGCACCTCCTGGGAGATAGGCAGACAGAAGAGAGATTTTTATTTTTGCCTTTGTAATGATTACTGTTAGGGTTATGTTATCACCATCAGCAGCATTTGGCCAAGGAGGAAAGTGAGGTCGAGTGGCTTGCTGGAGGTCACAGAGTAGGGAGTGCAAAGCTAGAACTGAAGGGGCTTCTTTCACAGCTAGACTCTTTTTACTGCTCTTCTCTGGGAATGCTCTGACGTCACACGTACATCTGGCCAGGGACTTTCCAGGCATGTCAGGGGAGGTATTCGGGTGATTCAGGTACAATCAGAGGCGGCCTGGGTGGAGGCCCAGCTCGGGGCTGTGTCAGTGAATAGAGGGAGCATGCAGAGGGCAGCTGACTCCTCACCGTCTGTGTCGCTGGCCAGGAGCTTGTAAGTCAGGATCTGCTGTGCCTCTGGATTGTAGGCTCCGGCCAGGTTCATGGCGATCAAGATGCTGGGGTTTGGGAAGGCGGAGTTGGTCACGGACCTCTCCATGAGCACTTGCAGGCCATTCACCCAGGACTGCTGGGCCGAGGGGACAGCTGAGAAGAGAGAAGCCATTTAGCAAACCCCTAACCTCATTCTCTTCTCTCACAATCAGTTTCCTGAGTTTTGTATTCCTTTTTGGAGAAGCCAGGATTAGAGTTGCTATCTCAGGGAGGCCCTGTGTACTCAGGGGGATTGTTGAAGAGAAATGGAAAAAACATGGAGATTTTCTTTTGAGGCCCAATAGCCTTCATCTTTCAGAAAATGATTTCTTATTTAGTAACTTCCACAATGTGGCTCTCAGGCAGTTCATAGGATTTTGAGCACATTCCCAGACACGACTGATTTCCTGGCATCTATTTGTTTCTTTCTTACATGAAGGTATTAAAGATTCAGAGTATGGTTGTGTGGATACCAAAGACTCCTACTGGAAGTGGTGCCTGGTGGGAGCAGCCATGATCCTGGGACCATCAAGCATCATTCCTGCAACAGTATTTCAGCCTGTCTTCATATAGACACATACACTGTCTCCCCCACAACTTAGGCTTTTTTTTTTTTTTTTTAAAGGAAAGGTGCAGGCAGGAAGGAAGGTGAGTAGGCAGTCAGGAAGAGAAAGCAGGAAGAAGCATTTTATTTATTTTATTTAGGTGTTCATCTTGGTGGTTCTCCCTGGCCCCAAGACATGAAACTGTTTCCCTGGGTCCTTGGGACATAGGTGGACTACACTGGACTGAAAGCTGGAGACTCAACCACTACTCCATCAGGGCATGCCCCAAACTTATATTATTAAGGTCACAAAAATGAATCACATACCTTCACACCTGGACTCATCGTTTTGGATCTCTGTAGTGATGGCTATTTTCAACCACTTTCTTGTCAGCAGAGCTCAGTGTCTGAAGCTTCTGCTTACCCCCAGAGGGTAAATGCTTCCCTGACGTCCTTGGAAAAACCCCATACTCACAGCATGAGCTTTGGGTTTGGGTGCTGGTCCCAGCCACAGCCCAGAGAAGGTTCAGGAGGTAGAGAGTCAACCAAGCCATCCCACTCTCTCCTGTCTTGGCCACGTCCTTCGCCCACAAATCCAAGTGTTGGCAGGTGGAATGTTTGTCCACTTTTTTCTTATATATGCTTCTCTGGTAACACAGTTGGCCTTCCTCCAGGCAGCCACTCCTCGCCACCTGTGCTGACCTCTCTCCCTGATAGAACTGATTTCCATTTGCTTATCTCAGTTTACTTACTGTAGACCCTCCAAGCTGTCTGAAGGTGACTTGTCGGCTGCACAGTCATAGGAGAACATGGGGCTGGGTATTCACTGAGGGCCCGGATCGATGCACATCGCCCTTGACCAAGACCCTGGTGGTTTCCTGGGGAGGCTGCACTACTGTGTGAGTACAAAGGACACTTGCCTCTACGTCTCTTTATGTCCAGCCACCTGCCCTGGCTGTTGATCAGAAGCCACTTCATGAGATTTGCCTGATTCCCGAGCTCCCTAACTTTTGTGGTGTGAGTGCTTTCTTTACAAGACGCCCATGTAAGCAGTCACGTGTGGACCTGCCAGGTGAAGTCTGACTTTGTGCAATTAACTTGACATGACCTGGGTTCCAGCCGAGATTCTTTGAAGTTGTTTGACTTTAGACCAGCGATGGAGCTCAGTTTCCCAACAGTTGTTTTGTTTGATCTTTCTTTTCTTATCTGGGAAAGAAAGCAGTCTCAAGGGCACAGGGCTTTCAGACATTTTAAAGTAATTGGAAAATGTGGGGGATTCGATTAACTGTATTACATATGTGTACAGGTACATATTTTAGAAATGCAGCTATATTGTAAAACAAAGTAAACCTCATTATAACAGGAAAAAATGTCTTGCGGTTATGAAAAGGGAGGAGGCTAGTTTTTTCTAACTACTGGAGTTTACTGTTTTTTAAAGGAAATGTGCAGGCAGGAATGATGGCAAGTGGGCAGAAAAGAGAGAGGAGGAAGAACCATTTTATTTTATTTCATTTAGTTGTTTACTACGGTTTTCCCACCTGGACCCGGGAGTGAACCCAAGGGTGTGTGTCCTGTGCTCCTGTAGAGACGAGTGACCTAACCGCTGCGTTACCTGGGTGCATCATAACTAACTCCTGGAATTTAAGTAGCTCCTTTTAAGGGGGCACATTCTCGAGTGACTTCTCTCTTAGCCAAAAATTCAAAGTCCTTTTGATAAACTTCACGGACCTGCAGGATCTGGCCTCTGGTTTCATTCCAGAGTTCTCTGGTCATACTGCTCCTGTGACATAGTTCTCGTTCCTTGAAATTATCAGCCATCTTTTTGGACTTGCTGTCCCCTCTGCTTAGGACATTCTTCCTCCAAATGCTCTCACAGAGGTTCCCTGACTTCCTTCAAGTCTCTGCTCAGGTCGACTTTTCGAGAGTAGGCCTTCATGTATGAGATGCCCTCCCTGGCACCGACGCCCACTGGGCCCCCGGCCCGCTGCCACTCCTCACCCTTCGTCACACTGCGATGGTTTGTTTGTTCTCGTCTTCTTCCCCACTAGACTGTCCACTCCAAGGGGAAAGGGCTTTGTCTATGTTGTTCATTGCTCTTATGCCATGATTTAGTCTATAGTAGGAATCAAATGCTTTTTGGATGAGTGAATTAGTGACTAAGGTAAGACATAGGTTATCAAGCAGTTTTTCTTTCTTTCTTGAGGACTGTTGGTGGTTTTGTGGGGTGAAAGCACAGGGTATGTATTGGGGGTGTGCTGGACTCTAGAATGGCCCCAAGATCCCGCCTCCTGGTGTTCACCCTCCTATTAACCACCTTCTCGAGAGTATGAACTGGCCTTGACTCTCAATGACTGCAAGACAGCAGAAGTGATGGGATGAGGCTACAAATGACCAAGTTCTCTTTTGCTTATTTTCTTTCTCTGTGGCTCTTCTTGCCTGATTTGATAAAGCTTCTGCCATGTGGTGAGCAGCCTCACAGAGAAACCAAGTGGCAAAGAGCTGAGAGCAGCTCAGTGGGGAGGGAGGAATCCTGCCAACAGCCACAGGAATGAGCTTGAAAAGGGATCCTCTGAATCCAGCTTTGAGATAAAGGCAGTCCCAGTGGTTTCCCAAGACCCCTGAGCCAGATATCCCTGGGTTCCAGACCCACAGAAAGGACTAGATGATAAATGTTGTTTTAAGTCATTATATTTTAGAGTAACTTGTCACACAATAATACATAACTAAAGCATGTCGTGTGGTGGAAGATAAGACCAGAAGACAATTTGGGTGTGCATGGTGGAGGGTCTTGGATGCCATGTGAAGGTATTTGTAGGCAGAATAATGCTGCTCCCATGCCAGCCTCCCACAAGATATCCAAGTCCCAATTCCTGGGATTTGTGAATGTTGTTTTACAAGGCAAAGGAGAATTAAAGTCACACATGAAATTAAGGCTGCTAATGAGTTGACTTTAAGATCAGAAGATTGTCTTGGTTTATCTGGGTGAGTCCCATGGAGTCACAAGGGTTTTGTAAGCCAAAGAAGGAGCAGAAGAGTCAGATTTAGAGAAGGAAGCTGAATGATGGAAACAGAAGCCATAATGATACAATTACTGGCTTTGAAGATGGAGAGGACCATGAGCCAAGGAACATGGATGTCCCCTAGAAGCTGGAAAAGGCCAGGAAATGGACTGTCTCCTAGAACCTCTGGAAGGAACGCAGCCCCTGCAACACCTTGATCTAATACCACTGAGACCCATTTCAAACTTTCAGCCTTGAGAACTGCAGAGTAATAAATTTGTCCTAAATTTGTGATGATTTATTTCAGCAGCAATAAGAATCTCATAGATGATTGGAAACCCAGGGAGTTGTTGACCTTTTACTCCAGAGCCTATTCTTGACCATACTGAGATGCTCATGGACCCTTGATGTGTCCATAGCTAAACATGAACTTCCTTCTAAATTACCACCCACAGCCATGGCTGTTGCAAGACTGGTCATGATCATTGTTTTACTTAGCAAATAGCTTCCGAAGCAGGAACCACACAGGCCAAATATTTCCTAACCAGTAGGTTTGACAGTCCTTGGCTAACTATTGATTGGACTTATTTGTGTATTGATTTACTTGTTTTTCTTGTGCCTAATTTTCTGATACCAAAACACCTAGATTTTCTTTGGGCATCTGGAAGATTTATTTGTGTTTATTATTTTTTGTTGTAGCAACAGATGGACGTTTTCCCCCATAATAGTCCCAAATTCTTAAGAAATTCTCCTAAGGCAAATGTGACCAGAGCTAGGTTTCACTGCCAATATTAGTGGGATGTTAGTGGAACATTATTCTTCCAAACTTCATGTCTTTCTCTGAGATTAAAAGCATTTCTCTCAGGCAGCAATGTTACTATGATCTACTAAGAGACCACTGGTTGGTAGAAACTCAGCTCTCTCTGTTAAAAATGGAGGCTAGATGTGATAGAGGGAACTGTTAGAAAACATAGTATCATAAGTTAAAACTTTATGATTGGTTCAGTCAGAAGAATTAAATGAGAATTTCAAAGAAAATGACTTAAAATATTTATCGAGCTAACTTTGATTTTACAAAATAATATATACCCATATGTACAGGTTTACAATTCATCAAATATATGATAACACACCACATCCACCACCAAATTACCAGAAGTCTTCCCCCACAGTCCATTGGACCCCTCTACCACTTACTCCTTCTCTCCATTCCCTGCCACCCTGGTCACCTCAGTTCTATTGCTAATGTTCAAGAGTTGTTTTTTGTTTTGTCTGTTGTTGTTTTTCTTTATATTAGACATATGAATGAGATCATCCTGTATCATCCATTTTTCCTTTTGTCTTACTTCACTTATCACAATTCCCTCTAGTCCTATCCATGTTGTCTCAAATGATAGGATTTCATTTTTTAGGGTTGTGTTGTATTCCATTATATATATACATACATGCATATCTAGCACATCTTCTTTACCCATTCATCTGACATGGACACTTAAGTAGTTCTAATTCTCGATTATTATAAATAATGCTGCAATAACATGGAGGTGCATCTATCTCTTCAAATTAGTGTTTTTGTGGTTTTCTTTTTGATAAGTAACCAAGAGTGAGATAATGGGGTTGTATGGGATTTCCACTCTCAATTTGTTGAGGAATCTATTATATTTTCCATAAAGGTTGCACCAATTTACACGCCCACCAACTGTGTAAAAGTGTTGCCTTTTCTCCTCATACTTACCAAGATTTGTTATTTCCAATCTTTGGGATAATAGTCATTCTCACAGATGCAAGGTGATATCACACTGTTGTTTTGATTTGTAGGAAATTACTTTTTCATGCTCTGGTTGAAGTTATTTGGCTCCATGTTAGTATACCAATGGGAATAATCCCATACTACATTTGGGAAAATAAGCCTTAAATAAACTGGGTGCTTTGCTGTGTTGACTGGATATTACTGAAAGTGAGCTATAATCACTGAGAGAGCTAGAGCTCTCAAAGGGACATATACCAACTATGCTATATTGAGATTCAATTTCATTAGTCAATACTTTCTGTTATTTTGACATGTTTGTGTTTGTAACTTTTGCTTGAGCGTCCTTATTTTTTCTTATGGACAAAACCAACCACTTGTATTGATTTTCCTAGAATAGTTCCAGTATCTAATCCGTTTTTTTTGAAGTGTAATTATTAGTAGTTTTCACTTGCACTCTTTCTAGATCTGTGTTTGGGTGATAAATCATATGGCCACATTACTTATGATGGACAGTAATGCCAACTGTAACATTTATTTGTATTTCTGACCTTAAACCATTATTCTTCATTTTGCATAGATTGGTATAGTCTATGAAAGGGTCTGACAGCTGTTATCCTGTGTTAATAGCATAGTGCAGGTCTGGAAGAGATAGCACATTACCCACTGTCTCTAACTTAACTTTCAAGAGGAGACTCATACCCAAGAGGGTAGAATCCACCCCTGTCCCCTTATAAGGGCATCTGCCACATCCACTTAGTGACAGTCAGGGCAGAGTTGAATCTGAGAGTTCAGTCAGTACCAAAATGCCATGTAAAGGTAAAGGGCTCAATCCTTGACTATGAAGCAGGTTGCTGGTGGAGATGAGGAAGCTTTGATTACTGTGAAGGAAACAGAAGGAGTAAAGAGGGAAACTTTGATAAAATAATTGAAGTAATTATTCCTGAGGGCATCTTCCCTGCGAGGTTTACTTTAAGTGTGTTGTTTTATGTTCATCCATGATCCTTTTCTCCTTTGGCACCTTAAAAACACTTCTGATTCTTGACAGTATGTGTTTGTAACTCAGGTGCTCAGTACAAATGTTACCCAACTCATACTGCTTAGATAAGGTTCAACTTTCCTGAAAATGTGAGTTTTGCTAAAATAAACATCAGAGATGATTTTGGAGGGTGCGTGTAGTTTGATGGCATGACATCAGGGTGACTTTTACGGGGAAACGAAGGGAGAATGAAGGTGGGAGAAGAGAAAAGGGGACCCTAGGGAGACAGCTGGAGTTGAGGATATTTTTCTCAAATTTTATGGACTTGTTTTTAAGTATAAGCCTCACATTTGCCCTTTTATCCAGAGCAATGTTTTCTCTCTCCCTATTGCCTATAGGAGGTCAGTCTGTGCACTTGATTTCTCCCTTGCATCTTTGCATCTGGGGTTTAGAGATTTCCATCTCCCTTCTGTCTACCTGATCCCACTGGTTTCTACTCCAACATTAGACCAAGAATCTTACCTCTATATTTCCCTGTTGCCCAAATTCACCCAGATAAGAGGCGGGGGACCTTGAATAAAACTCAGTTATTAGATACCTGGTATAATCTCTTTTCACTTTTTCATGAGGTGATCTTCCCTCTAATAACAACCCCCCTTATTTTTTCTCTTCGTATTTTTCTTTACTGAGGTAACGTTGACTTATAAAATAGTATGTTTAGATGTGCAGGCTCACTATTCATCAAATATATAATAATACAGCATACCCACCAACAAATTATTAAGTCTTCGTAACAATCCCCTTAAAAATGAACTGAGTAGGATATGAATTTTTTTCTATAGTTGTTTATCTTTTATTGATGCCAAGAGAGAAGGGGAATTTATTGACTCTCCTATTGTGATGGAGATAAATGAAAGGGAAGACACGAGGCCAGTTTCCACATGGAATACTGATGAATGAGGATTAGATCCAACTGAGGGAGGTTTGACTTTTTAATATGTGCTCCACCGGACCTCCAAATCATCTCCATTTTGGACAACATAACTGCCAACTCCTGCAAAGAAAGAAGACAGAGACCTGCTCAAGTGATTTCCTACCTAATCCTCAAGTAATGGTGGTCACTCTCCCAATTCCATGGCACATCCCCACAGAAGCTCACCCCTTCATATCTACATGCTTTGGGCATTTCTTCTCTGGGTTTTTGGACATACTCTGCCTTACCTTGGCTCAGTGGCTCGCCTCCTCTCAGAAGTTGCCAGTAGGTTCTGTCATTATTGTTGGCTGTTAGGTTCTGAACAGAGGTGACATAGGGGCCCCATGAGGTGTCCACCACTGTGAAACTGTGAGGGCAGTGAACAGGTGAAACGAACTTAGAACAATCAAAGACCACCCTTCATGGGCATTTCTCACACTTTAATGTATCTGAAATCACTGGAAGATATTACAAATATATGCAAATTTCCCAGCCCTAAACATAGACAGTTGAATTTTAGATCTGACTTGAGACCAGGAATTTGCATGTTTTATAAATACTCCAGGTGATTCTGTTGCAGGCACCACATGATCCATGCAAAATTAGAGAAATGATGCCCATGGTTTCTGCCCCCTTCTCTTGCCATAGTAGACTCTTGCCTGTCAACAACTTCTAATTTTATACCACAAGGGAGTCTAAAGCATCAGTATAAAGTACCATGTCCTAGAGGTACTGTAAGCTATAGGAAGGAGGAACAGAACATAATAATTTAATATTTTGTCTTGTGTTTATTAAAAAGTAGAAGTGTATTAGTCAATTTTTATCTTGTATTTATAAGTCATAGTTCTCTAACTACCTAGAAGTCCTTGAAAGAAACACATACATGCACACACAACCTCCCAGATATATGAATTTCTCCATAGCATCTTACATCATGTTATTACACACAATAAATAATAGTCAATTAGATTTCAGGAGTCAAATTAACCAATATTCTTCAGAGTCAAAGTCAGTAGTATTAATATTTGACCCTTTAAGAGTAGGAAACCTTAATCTAAGGATACATGAACCTCCTGAAAGAGGGGGGCATGGAGAGGCTTCTGGGTATTTTGAGCAACCATCTGTCATACTCATCTGATTTTCAAAGAAGTCAATGATGACTGCATAGATAAAAACGCTGTTCTTGACAAAGATATCTGATTTAAGAGGTTCTATTTATTGAAGGAGTTTTACTAACAGAAGAGAGAGCCCTGGCACATATTGATAATCAAGTGAACATGAATTTAATACCTAAAATTTGCTATAAGATGATAGGACTCACATCTTATTTTAACCTCTGTCATGAGCTATAGATGGATATCAAAGTTACTTATTGAAAAGTGTTTTATTTTAATTTGTTAAAGGAAAGGCACAGGCAGGAATGAAGGTGAGTAGGCAGACGGGAAGAGAGGAGAAAGGAGAATTTATTTAGTTTAGTTGTTTATCTTGCTCTACCCCTCCCGCTACCCAGGTGGTGAGCCTGTTTCCTTGGGATACATGTGGACTGTGCTGGCCAGAGGCCATGGGCTTAACTGCTAAGCTACCAGGGCACACCAAGAAGTGTTTTAAATGTACTTTGTTCTCAGGTGCAGATGTATTCTGATAGTCTTTCAAAATCACATGAAATACCTTAACTTTAGCTTATATGGAGACATACCAAAATAGAGTCTTATTTTTTTTCTCAGCTTCCTTCATCACATCTAGGAAGACAGACCCATTTGGCACAGTAACATCTATGGAAGAGGTTTCATTGATTTTCACAGAGTAATGGACTGAGATATTAGAGAGGGAAGTAGTGGTTGTCCCAGATTTCGTCTCCTCTGTGTCCATGTTGAATGGTCCTGTCAGAAACGGAAAAGCAGAGATGAATTAGGGCAAAACAAATGATGTGAGAATTTACACAGCTATCCATCTGCATCTACTAACCTGATAAGAATAAGTGCTCAGGTGCGTATATTCCCTGCTGACATTGGAGAACTGAGTTGTATTTGGGAACTATTATGCTTTAGAGGTTTATATGGTGACATATAAATCTCACAGTTTGGGTGGTATACTGAAAGGCAAGATAGATGGCTCCTTAGTCTATACCTGAATCATAGACACAAGAAGAGTTTTTTTTAATGTCCAAGTAGGTCTTTCCCACCAGGGCAGGTAAGACCTGGGCTGCAGCAATGGGAATATGGAATGCTCCCTGAGAAATTTCCTTGAGCACTGTGTCCAGAGTATGTTGGCAATTCCAGTCGCTTTTGTTGTAATAGTTTGATGAGACAAAGAGAGCCTAATGAGAGAGAGAGGGAGGGAAAGAGAAATGACTGAAACTTCACATAAGGGCAGTCTACCATGAACACATTCAGCAAATATTTTTTTGGACATTGACTGCATAGGAGGCACCTTAGCCCATTAAAATACTTTTCCTGCTATTAGGAAGTTTATAAGCTAGTTTGGGTTGAGCAAGTGATAATAGGGTCAATGAGAACAGGCTTCCTTTACAGCATTCCTTCCTGTATCCTCAACACTGGAACAACCTGTAACACAGGAGGTGCTCACACATACTGTAAGCAGGCATAATGTAAAAGGAGTCCGAAGATGAATGTCTTAAGAGACGTGGTAGTGGCATGACCTTTAAAAAGAGGCAGGGCTCATAAACACAGTGATGCAGAAAGGGTTTCATGGAGAAGGTAGCATGCGAGCTTGACTTTGACGGTATTTCAATATGTGATGCTTCTATCTTTGTTCCGTTTAAAGATCTTCTTACCTGAGTCAGCCTGGCAAATCCTTATTCAGACTAAAGACTCAGTAAATATTTTTTCGATACACCTTTCTTGATCTCTTCCTGTATCTTTCCCTTAGAGTTATGCAAATCAGTGAATGAAGGATTAATATCCCAAACATCCAAGAATGGATGCCTGACTGGGTAGGTGGTGAGTAGGAGCTTTGACATTCATGATCTAGGTCCCATCTTCATCCATGTCATCCTCTGGTTTTATAATTCTAGGCAGATGACTGATACTCTATGACTCAGACTTTTATTCTAGGAAATGAAGATTATAATTCTTTCCTCACTGGGTTGCCATGTCCATTGAATTGATCTTGATAAATACTAGCTGCTATTATTACCATGCCACTTATTACTTCTACAAACAGCAAAAGTCTAATTTGGTAAGGTAAGATGAAAACAATGGCATGTGGAAAAGTATGAAACTTGCATTTGATAGAAGAGAAAGACAGGGTATAGTAGACTCAAGCATGTCTAAAAGAAATTGTAACCAACAAATCCTTATACAAGATATGGAAAGAGCGATCGAAGGGGAGGATAACCATTGTGGGCAGGAGAAGGGAATTAGTATGAATGAAATCTAAGTTGTAAGAAATGGATGATAAGATTGCAGGAGGACAATAATAAAGGGTAAAGATTCCACTTTCCTCCACAACTTGCTTCTCTGTCTTCTGTTAACTCTCTGACTTACTTGCATAGCTTCTCCTGTGCTATATATGTTTCCAAGGAGACCATTTTCTTTTTTCTCAGACAGAATTTTTTTTACCAGTGACTGTATGTAGTTATCAATAGTCTTTAAATTCTTTGGATGAGTTTTGATAGATCCATTTATCATACTTCTCTTCACACAAGTCAGAGCAAGGACAGCCAATGCACCAGTATCTGTCAGGAAGCAAAAATTGGTGAGAGGGGCACCAACCCTCCCCATTTTTCCTGGACTGAGAGGTTTCCCCATATATAGGGTTTTCAGGGCTAAGAGAGGGACATTTTCAGGCAAAAATGGGATGGGTGGAAATGCTAGTTGATGATGATTTCAATATATAGATGAGGATTTCAATATATAGCACTCATCTCTCCAGCTCTTAGTACTCAAATATGTTTGTTCTTTCCATGTGTTGAGTTGCTAAGTACTTTGTACTCATATCTTACACTTTGGTCATTGAAATACTTTTGGGTTTGTAGGTACATACACAAGGACAGTCTTGCACTTTTTACATCTTAGTTGCTCTTATCTTTTTTCATCTATACTGGCAAAGGAATTGAGAAAACTAGGATAATGCACCAAATAAAAATATGTTTTCTAAGTTTCCATTAGACTGATTAGAAAAGAGCACTAAACATGGTTGTGTCTCAACAAACCTCCTAAAGGGGAGAATGAGGTACTAATGTAAGAAGGGAGGATAAGGGTTCTTTTTCTGGCTCATTACACGATCCCACCTATGCGGGTGTCTTTCCTCTTCCATAGGAAAAGGAATATGAGAACGCTTAACTTCTCTTTACTATCTGGAGACACTGAATAGTGATTTGCATTGATCTTTTTGGAGAAAGGTGACCTTGTGTATCTGGGTCCATAGGGGCTGAGCATCAATGCTAGGTGTCTAGAGGAGACTTCTTCTTGGACATGTAACTTGACCCATTAGAAAATTCTGCTCCTTCTCCATGGCAAATATGCATTTCATTAATCAAAATATTGGACTTTGTCACCAGAGAGGTAGTGCTGTTCAAATAATTTCATGCAACCTAAAGGCACTAGTAAATTAGAGAAAGAGGTAGCATCAACATAAAGGAACTCTGTGTTTCCTTTCTCTAACACTTACACTTCCTAAAACTGTTTTCTCTGAAGATTCTCATGATCTAATCTTAGGCTGACCGTACATACACTTTTATTTGGGATAGTACGTTCCACCCCCTCCCTGTTTTAATATAAATATCAATTGTGTCCTATTTTTAATAAACCAGGGCGGTCTTTAACACAGAGCAGTAGGGGCAGTTGAGTCGTCCTGGACCTGGTCTGTTGAGGGAGCCCCAAAGCGGCTGCCATTTTTGCCCCACGTTAAAGATGGCCCTTGCCGATGCTGACTGAGGCATGCCACAGCCATTACTGCTGTTCCTGTCCCCTATGAGGAAACAGGAGCCTCAGGAAGTCTCGGCTGTATGAAGCCTGTATGAAGTCCTGCAGCACAACATGTTGTTACTATGTGATCACTGATCGGCATCACATAGTGCTTACTTGTTTCTGACCTGGATGCTCTGCTCCTGCTCAGATTGCTCCACCTCCTCCCCTCTCCTTAGTCACCAGTGCATCACCCTGTCCTGTTTTTGCCATCCCAAGTCCCGTTTTTGGTTCAAGAAAATATGGTCAGCCTATCTAATTTTATTTTATAGATGGGAATATTGAAGCCAAGAGTTAACATCCTATATAACTTAAAGAAGAACTAGGGGATAGAACAGGTATTTGTACTATATTAGACATCTAGACATCATTTCACCCAATAGCCATTTGTCTCAAAAAGAAATTTCCTTTCTGAAGAAGCTAGGGTAAAGAGGATAGAAAAAAAAAATTCCATGTATATCCTGGTAGCAAAAGCCTCAAACTTAACTAGTGATTATGTTCTCTAGATCAAGGTAATTGGGTTTAATGACTTACCTACTGAGAAGTGATGATCAAAATAATAGTTTTTATTTTCAGGATTCATGTATTTAATAACTTCGTTGACTGAATAGTTCCCATTGAACAGACACAAGGCCAGAATGTCCAGGCTTAACTGGTAAAAGTTAGTTAGTGGGTTGCCATGATGTGTTTCTGGCAGAGGGAAAAGAAATATCTTATTTATGGAAGTGGTACCTGAAGAATACACTTTCAATTGATTCCTCCATTCTTTACCCTCATTTCTTCACATTTAAAGAAACACGAATAATAGATGAGGGAGATAACTCTTCAAATGGGATAAGTGAAAAATCTGAAAGGTCACCAAATTCAATCAACCTCTTTCTTTTGATAATTGAGAAGACCCAGCGCTACAGAGATTAAAATATTACTCCAATATTCACGTGGTTATAAGACTAAGATTAGCACACAGATCTCCCACTTCCAAGTCTCATACTTTTGAAATTAACATGCTGAAATGAGCAACATGGATTAGAGGACAACTCACAGGAAGGTGGGATTGGAGAGACTTATTAAGTATTATGCATTAAATTAAGCATGAAAAAATAGGATAGATGCGGTGGGAGTTGAAATAAAAACGATGACATCACTAGCAGCCACCCTGGTAGACCTATTTTTCTCAATGACTAAGAACTTCATTTTTAACTCTTGCACTGGTGTTGGGGAACTTTGGTATTTATGATGCAGCATCTTGTATTGTTCATCTATTTCTGTTGTAATTTATTATTTGTCTTAATGGATGAGCTCCCAGACGACTGGAGAATGGTGTGTGTGTGTATATGTGTACATGTATGTATTAGTTAGTGCATGTGTATGTGTGCATATATGCGTATGTGTTTGCTGGGTGTATGTGAGTATGTATATGTGTGCATATGTGTATGTCTGTGTACATGTGTGTGTGTCAATCATTACTGGAAATGGGGTCAATACTCATCTGAACATATTTGAAAAGAAAATTCAAGTTCCATGTTGAAGGAGGGAAGAAGGTAAAGTCATCTGCAAAGATACAGTGGGACAAATGGAATGAAGAGAAGGAAAGAATGGAGGAAAACTTGATTCAGTTCTGAGTCAGTGAAGGAGAAGACATAGCTGTCCAGGATCATTGAACATTTTATTCTCACCCATATTTTCAATTTCTGCTTGGAATTTCTTTTCCAGTTCTCTAAGCAGGTGTATAAATGTTTCACTGGTGTTTTGACATGCTCCCAAAGCCAGTAAACTCAAGGCAAGTTGTCCCGAGGTTAAATGTGATACTGAAAGAAAAGTTATTAAAGTTTAACAAGGTGAATGCTTGTGCTTTTGTGGTTTTCTGTCTTTCTTGTGACACATTATCATCTTTTATTTCTTCTCTTTCATCTTATTCTAATAATATATTATTTTCTTTATCCTCCAAGCAGAGATTTTTCTAGAGTTTCTAAAGCTGTCTTGTTTTTCTCATGAAATGATGAGAAATTTTTGGAATCATGAAATACTTATAAAAATGAAAAAAGAAGAAAAAAAGATTAAATTCTAAAATCTTGGGATATTCTCTACTCTCTTGCCAGGATAGTAATAATTGACTTGTATGTTCTGCTTTATAAAGTATTAAAATTATTGATCTTCTCATAATTCTTACAGTATTTTTGTGGGGTAGACAGGCAGGGATTCCTTAATTTTACCATTCTATTAATTAGAAAGATAAAGCTCAGTATTAACATGAAAGTCTCTGGGTAGAGCTGGCACTAAAGCCAGTTCCTATCTCTATGTTCTATTTTCCTCTCTACCATTAACTTCCTCCATTGTGGTCTAAATCTCCATCTAGTTGTGAACTCAGCTAGCATATATAACAATGTTTATGGATAGGAGTCCATAATTTGCTTTTTCTTGTGTTTTCTTAAAGGAAAATACTTTTCAGGACTCAGAGAAGTAAGGCCTACTTCTAGAGTAAGTAGTGGTGGGGGTGGGGTTGATACTTTGAGGTGGCTGTCTGTCACCTTGAGTTTTATACAATAAGGAATGATATAGTGGAGATACTTTGGACACACAATTTTTAGGATTTGCTAGAGATGATCATTATAGATGGGTAAGTCTTTCCCTAATTCTTCCAGAAAGTGTAGGCACTCACCGTTCCTTTCGACGTTGTCTTTAACTTGTTTGATTAACTCTTGTTCTAGGCTTTGATTGTGGATTCCAACGAGTTTGAAGGACAGTAATACATTGGCAGCCTGGGGTCCTCTGGTGTGGACTGAGTTGCCCATTGTGCTCATCAGAGGGTTTAGAAGGGACCTGTTATTTTTGTTCACCTCTGTGGAAATAAGAAACACTCAGAAAACATTAAGCCTAGTAAAGGAGCGACATTGAAACTCTTTGTAATACAAGTGGCGCACTATCCCTCCAGTGATCTGTGTGTTGCTGAAACCGTACAGCTTCAGTAACAGGAAGACTTAACTAAGATTATAGTACACATCTGCTGATTCTCAAAGTATAGCCTGTTCCATTTCCTGGCTTCAATTCTTTTATTTTTTTCTCTATTTCCTTCTAACTTAACTGGGTAAATTAATACTGAGGGAAAGAAGGCAACATCCTATATTACACTGGTAATTGACTCCAAAGTTGCAATGTCTGATTTCCCAACTGGCTAAAGCCATCAGGATATTTAGTAATATGCACCCTTTGAAGAACCCTTCACTCTTAGCCTACAACATATCCAAATCCTATACTGTGAAGTGAAAAGAAAACCCAGAGCCCTCCATGCCCCCCCGCCCCCCCAAAAAACCCTACCAACCAAACAACTGGAAGAGAATAAGTAATTAGTTACCACTTCAAAATTTTAAATGCACCGTGTCCATAATGTCAAAAAAATCCTACCCATCTCCACATGATATAATGAGTTAGTAGGCTAGTGGGAAGACATGAGGCTTGCCTTCATCCAAATCTTGGCAGGATTCTGTGTTCCTTATGACTGTGGGTAAGTTGTGTAACTTTCCTGACCTTCAGTTTTTTCATTTTAAGATTGTGGATTTTCACACCTAAACTATAAACTACTATGCATATTATTACTTCTAGCTCAACTTGAGTTTCTATCCCTATACCTAGTGAATTCAGGGAATGTGATTTCTCTTGCCCACTTTTTGTCCTTTTTGAGAGTCAGGGAAAGTCAAGTGATTTAGAAGTTCATGTCACTAGCACAACTGGACCATTGTGAGTCATCCCTCTGAGATTTTGTGTAAGCATTCTGGTCTGTAGATTTTCTGGCACTGAAACAGGCTTCTTGGTTCCTGGTCCACAACTTAAGTCAGTTTCCTTGATCACTAAAGAAAAAGGTAACTTTTTTTTTTTTACAATAAATTGAACTTTAGAGCTTCCATAGAGACCCTTTAGTCTCAGGATACAACAGAGGTAATAACAGAATTGGAAAAAGATAGAGTTGGGAGATTCTGTGCTTTAGCTTGTATGACCACCAGTCTTTCTCTTGTGGTGACCTCTTCTGATACAGCCTGAAAGATACAGAGTAAAAGATATAGCCACACATGGCACTACTTAGTCATCATTGGACTGGCCTGAATTTCAATGGCAGAGTCAATATTTCAAAAGTAAAATCTCACACCTGAGAGCTGTAACAGACTTCAAGAAATCACCTGCATCACTACCCACCACTCATGAGCCTTCATTTACAGATGGAGCTAAAAAATCAGAAACACTGGGTCATTCAGTTACAAAGTAATCAGATTAGATCTAAACCCAGGTTTTCTTTCTCCTCTTTAGTATTTTTAAATAGAATCACAGAATCCCTGTGAGCAGAGATGATTCCTATGCCTTGTGAGGAAGAATTGAAGGGAGGGAACTGTGTAGCATGGAATATGCAAACTCTAATAATAAGAAATCAGTCTTTATTATTTGAAAGGTATTAATAATATTATTTTTTTCTGTATAGTTATAAGAGCTTAACCCAAAACCTATGAGTTGAACTTTAGAAAACTGATAGTATTTCAGAATTGACAGAAAAATTTCCATGATCCTGAATAATTTCTGGGATCATGAATTTTCTGTCATTTAAAATGAATAAGATTGGATAGCTTCATGGTAGGGATGCTGTGTTAGAGAGAATCTAGCATAGGAAGAACAGTTAGGCAGGTTAACATCAAATCTATCCTTCCTCTTAAAATAACACACATTGTAGAACTTCCTTGCCATCGCCTGACACCCTTTTCATTATTCATAGAGTCCAATCACAGGTAGAACTGGAACAGGAATTTTTCTCAGGTAATTCTGCACAAAGTCCATTAGTAGTAGCCTTCAGGAGACTCTTAAGGAGACTATCAGACTCAAATAATTTTTGCACAAAGCATACTCACCACAGATCTCGCATAGTTGACTTGGAATAAGAGAAACCAATAGGAGCCCTATTAGGGGCAGCTGTTGTGATCGTCTCATCCTTACAACAGTGTACCGTGATGGTAAAGGCCTGATTGGCTGTTTACTGGGTGATGAGAAGAGTAATGAGAGCTCTTCCTTCTGCTTGTCTCTTTAACTCAAAAAATATTGAGAAATGTCAGGAGGTGTGGTCTAGAGTATTTGTTTAAGTAATGTGATAACCAGGAAGAAGACTTAAAAGGTACAGTCAGAGAGAATGAGGAAATAAATATTCTTTGTTTCCTCACCCAAATGTGAATTTCTATCAGGATTCACATTCACACTTGCCTCCAGCCCACTGAGAATAAGTAAGGTGAATGACTATTTTCCGTAATGTTTTTCTCTTTCCATTCCACTTTGGGTAGGTTTTATTTATGCATCCTAAGAGATTGGGCAAGGATTTAAATGACTTATAAAAATAGAAATAGAGATGTTAAGACATAAATTAGAGCAGAGAGGATTGGAGAACCTAGCACACAGGAGGGCCTTGACATTGAGAAATTTGACCTATGACTTTCACCAAAGATAGATGCCTCAAGAGTTTCCTAGCCCAGAAGTAACATGGCAGAGACATAAACCAAATGTGGATTTTTGCCATGCCAGAAAAGATGCTACATTACATGTGAGAAATGTTGCCTTTCATACTTCTCAAGAATTATTAAAGAATACTAGTAGCTTGGCTTTAAGTATTTGTTCTGAGTAATTAAGATGGCAGGATGAGCAGTCCCCCATACAGATCCCCCAGAGCAACAATGATTTAGCAGCCATGAATGGACACAAGTTCCTCTGTGGAAACTTTGGGTTCTAGCTCAGAGGCTGTGAAATCCCGGTAGAGCTTTACTAAGAAGGCACACCAAAGAAGAAAGACTTGCATTTATAGAAACTAAAACACAGACTCTGCCAACTCTAGTTTTCCTTCCTGGTCTGTCATTTACTCTGTTGTATTCTGAGAAGATAGGTGGCCATGTGGTGAAAATAACTTTGTCCCTTTGTGGACTTGGCTACAGCCTGGTTTGGCCTTAGTTTACCAATAGCACTATCTGATTTTGGGGCAGTCAGGCTCATTTGAACCTTGGGTAGTTGGCCTCCTGCCCTGAGTCAGGACCTGAAGTATCCTGTGTCTTGGGTACAGCCTCAGCTGTAGTATGGGACCAGACCTGCCAACCCAGGGATCTGCTAGAATACATACTCATGAGTACGTCAGACACAGACCCATTGACCTCGATCCAACTATGGATCCTGAAATGACCCTGTGTCCAGGCTCCAACCCCTCATAGCTGAGGTTCAAGGCCGGGCCTGCCCAAGCAGGCATCTTTCTGATGACCTGGCAGAAGTCACAACCTTCCATACACCTAGTAACCGGACTGTTGTCTGCAGAACCAACAGAGGACCTAGCAGTAACTAGGTCCAATCCCACTTGTCTGTGCTCCCAGAGGCAATCCCATCAGCTCAAATCTGTAAAGAGAGAGAGGTATTTTCTCCTTCAAATGCACAGACTCCCAACACAAAGTCACACAGACAACAAAGAGGCCAAGAAACATGACACTATAAAAGGAAACTAATAAGTACATCTAACAGATCTACAGGTAGGAAACTTCATGATATTGGTCTTGTTAATGATTGACTTGAATGCAACACAAAAAGTACAAACAACAGAAGCAAAAAGAAATAAGGAACACATCAGACTGAAAAGATTCTGCATAGCTAAGGAAACAGTCAACAGAATGAAAAGACAACCTATGGAATGGAAGAGAAAATATATTCATTGGATGCTATTATTTGATAAGGGTTTAATATCTAAAATATATAAGGAAATCCTTCAGCCAAATAGAGAAAAACCCAAATACTCCCATTAAAAATGGGCAAAGGATCTGAATAGACATTTTTTTTTCCCAAAGAAGACACACAAATGGCCAACAGATACCTGAATAGGTTCTCAGCATCACTAACCCTCAGGAAAATGCAAATAAAAATCACAGTGAGATAACAGCATACCTATTTGGATGACTGTTATAAACAGACAAGAGGTAAAATGTGTTGGTTAAGATGTAGAGAGAAAAGAACCCTCATCCACAGTCGGTGGAAGTGTAAAATAGATATAGTTATTATAGAAAGCAGATGTAATTTCCTCAAGTAAGTACAATCCCCATTAAAAACCCACAGGCTTATTTCCAGGAAATAGAAAAAAATGTTAAAATTTGTATGGAACAATAAAAAACCCTGAGTAGCCAAAGCAATCATGAGATAAAAAGAATGAATCTGCAAGGATTAAACTCCTGGATATTGAGCTATACTACAAAACTATAGTGATCAAAAGTGGATGGTACTATAATAAGAACAGAGGCACAGATCTGTGGAATAGAACTGAATCACCAGAAACTTACCCACTCACATGTGGTCAGTTAATCTATTTCAAAGGAGCCAAAAGCATATAATGAAGAAAGGAAATTTTCTTCAAAAATGGTTTTGAGATAGTTGGACAGTCACATGCAAAAGAATAAAGCTAGATCACTCTCTAACACCATTCACAAAAATTAACTCAAAATGGACTAGAAACTTGGAAGACCGGAAACCATAACATTCTTGGAAGACAACATAGGAAAGGCATTTCATGTCATCAGCCTTAGAAAGACCTTTGGGGCTGAACTCTAGTATCAAGGGAAACAAAATCAAAAATAAACAATTGGTATTAATTCAGACTAAAAAACTTTTTCACAGTGAAAGTAAACATCACGAAAACAAAAAGACAACCTTCTAATTGCAAGCTGATATTTGCATTCCATATTTCTTACAAGGGTTTAATAGCCAAAATAGACAAAGAATTCATAAAACTCCATAACAGAAAAAACAGACAATCCAATCAAAAAATGGCAAGAAGAACTGGAGAGACATTTTTCTGAAGAGGATACACAGATGACCAACAGCCACATGAAAAGATGTTTGTATTCATTGACTATCAGGGAAATGAAAATCAAAACAACAATGAGATATCACCTTACACCTGAGAGACTGGCTATTATCTAAAATCTGGAGACAGTAAATGTTGGGAAGGATATGCAGGAAAGTGAACACATTTACACTGTTAGTGGGATTGCAAATTGGTGCAATCCCTGTAGAAAACAGCATGGAGATGTCTCAAAAAGTTGAATATGGAAATCCCACATGGTCCTGCCCTTCTACTTTTGGGTGTTTACCTAAAAGATACAAAAACACTCATTCCCAGAGATTTATGCACCTCCGTTTATTGCAGTTCTATTCATAATAGCTAAGAACTGCAAACTACCCAAGTGCCTAAAGTCAGATGAAGGGATAAAGAAGTAGTAGTATATTTACACCATGGAACACTACACAACCCTTAGAAGAGAGCCTGTCATTTCAATCAAAATGGATTGATCTAGAGGAGATTATGCTAAGTGCAATAAGTCAAAAGAAGGAAGATATCAGATGATCTCACTCATAGGTGGAATGTGAATAGACAAAACAAAGGAACAGATGAAACAAAACCAGTCTTTGGACACTTGCAATAGAACTGAGGTGACCAACAGGGAACAGGGTGGGGGACTGTGGGGGGCAAATGGTGGTGGAGCCCAGAGACAATGGGGAAGAACACTTGGTGACTGTACTGCTGTGTATCTAAGGAATGGGGAAGCTGCACATATGGGGAACTTGCACATATGGGCTTATTTTAATTTGTGAACAAAAGTTACTGCAATTAAAAAAAATCAAAATAAAACCCTCAAAACAATGGTGGGCCAGGCAGGGGATAGACAATCCCATTCCCAAACCTAGGAGAACAAATTCCATTAGATTTTTTAAAATAATTTAATATTTCTTAAGGTAACTTGGATTTACAAAATAATGTAAGTTCATATGTGCAGGTCCACAAGCCCTCAGATAGGACAGCACACCACACCCATCATCAAATTACCAATACTCCTTCACCACTATCCATTGGCCCCACCGCCACTTGCCCATCATCCCCCACCCTCTTTTCTACTGGTGACCTCAGTTCTGTTGTCAATGTCCAAGGGTCGGTTTTTGTTTAGTCTGTTCCTTTGCTTTGTTACTATATTCCACATGTGAGTGAGCTTATCATGTATTTGTCTTTCTCCTTCTCACTTATTTCACTTAACATAATGCTCTCTGGTTATATCCATATTGTTGTAAATGACAGAATTTCATCTCTTCTAAGGGCTGTGCAGTATTCCATTGTGTATGTACCACATCTTCTTTATCCATTCATTGGATGATGGACACTTAGGTGGTCTCCAAAACTTGGCTATTATGAGTAGAGCTGCAAAGCATGGGGATGTATCTATCTCTGCGAATTAGTGTTTTGTGTCTTTTGGGTAAATATCCAGCAGTAGGATGATGGGATTTCTATTTTTAATTTTTGAGGCAAATTTCATAGATTTTTCATCTTGAGAGTAATCTTCTTTGATTCCACATTCTATCCCCCAGGCACAATGAGGGGCCCTGCTTCTGAGTCTACTGGGGTGGCGAACCTGTCCCCTTGATCTGAGAGGGACCTCAGGCTTTCTGAAATTGAGTATGGGTCAGCTCTGCCCTTTGCTAATCTCCAGATTACCTTCAGGGCCAATTTTCTCTTTTCTTGAAGGAGAATGCATATTCATAACCTTATAGCTTGATTGTCTTAATTCCTATGGAATCTCAGAAGTCTGATAGCTTTTATTCATTTGTTCAATTTCTGTCCCTTTTCACTCAAGCTGGCAGCTTTTTTGCTTGTCCATCCCATTGCTATTCCTGAATTCTGTCGAGGTGGCTTTTTGAATCCATAAGTGATATCCTGTAATCTAAGAAATAGTTATTCAGTCACATCCTTCACACCCTCTCTAGAACAAGTTTTTTCTTCTTTTTTTCCGATATGGATAGACTGAGAATTTACCAAAGCTTCTAGTTCTCATTCTTCTTTGCTTAACAATTCCTTCTTTGATTTATCTCTTTTTACATTTGACTTTAAGCAGCAGGAAGAAACCAGGGCATACCTTTAACATTTCATTTAGAAATATTCTCAGTTTAATATCCAAGTTCATCATTTTATAAGTTCTCTTTTCCACAAAACACTAGAACAGAATGTGGCCAAGTTCTCTGTCATTTTATAACAAGGATTATTAGTCCTTAACTTCTAAAATGATGGTCCTCATCTCTGTTTTAGATCTCATTAGATTCTTTCAAGTGTATTAAAAATATCCATCCTGATGCTTGAAATTCCATGCCTTCTTAGTAAATGACCAAATCCTGATGACAGACTTCTCTGGGCTGCATGCTCACCTTGCTTTGTGATTCTGTAAGATGCACAATTAGATTTGACTCTAATCCTCAGCATCCTCTGGCCTGTAGACTTAAGAAATAATTATGTCTTTTCAGACTTGTATAAAAACTCTGGCTTTCTATACAAAAGTTCAACACACAGTGTACCCTGGTGGCATAGTGAATAAGTCACCAGACACAGTCCACATACATGCCAAGGACCTGGGTTCGAGACCCAGGACTAGGGAGAACAATTATGATGAATAATTAAATAAAATAAATATGTCTTCCTCTCTCTTCCTACCTGTCTATTCACTTTCACTCCTGCCTGCACTCTTCCTTTCAAAACAGTTAGAGAGGTTAAGATCTTAAATTTATAAATTTTCTCCTGTAAATCCACCAATCAGCAGAGGTCATAATGATAGAGGGAAAGTTCAGAATGGAATATCGCCTGTCTGAGTGACACCAGACAGCCCCTTTCCTGA
This sequence comes from Solenodon paradoxus, assembly GCA_004363575.1. Taxonomy (NCBI): domain Eukaryota; kingdom Metazoa; phylum Chordata; class Mammalia; order Eulipotyphla; family Solenodontidae; genus Solenodon; species Solenodon paradoxus. The sequence continues at coordinate 280,356 of RJWH01001115.1, forward strand.
GCACTAGAGGCCAAAGAGGTCAAAACTTATCTCTAACCCTGTGGAAATATTCCAACTTGATGTTTTACCTGAGGTAACAAGGATACTCAGAATGCCTGAGGCCACTTCACAGACCTTACTTCTGCTTTTGAACTTCCTTGTGAGTTGTTCTTTTGCTAATTAAAGACACTGGAAAGGTGGTTCACCCATAACCCCTTTCCCAAAAGTATAAATCCAACCAAGCTCTTCCTGCCCAGGCCAATGTCTCCTGCTTTGCTTTCTTCCTCCTCAATTTTCTCTAATAAACTTATAAAACTGCTTTCCAATGTTCAAGAATTATTTTTTGAACTGTTTGCTGCTGGACCCAAGCCCCCGCATCAATATCGCCCTATAGATCCCTGAACCATCATTAATACTGATGCGCGGAGAGGCGGGTGTAGGGGAGGACGGTTTGGGGTCCAGCAGCGAAAGACTTCTTGAGCATTAACAGGACCGCTTTCAAAGTTGATTAGAGAAAATGGAGGAGAAAGAAAGTAAAAGCAGGAGACAAGAGTTGTCCTGGGCAGGAAGGGCTGCCCCAATTGCTATGAGATTCCTACATTTACACTCTTGGGAGGAGGGTGGACCCCACTTCCCAGTATCTGCAATTAGCGACGGAACAGAACTCACAATGACTTTTGGAAGAAGAAGGGAGAGAAGAAGGGGAAAGAAGGGAGAAGAAGAGAGAAGAAGAGAGAAGAAGGGAAGAAGGGAGAGGGGAGTCTCCAGGAAGTTCTCCAGGTTGTGAAATGGCCTCCAGCATTCTGGAGGTTGGGACTCCTTGTTGTCCTGGGGAAAACATGAAGTTGAAGATTACAGGAATCTTTCCAGCGGGTCGGGTCGAAGAGGTAAGCTTTGGCCTCTGGTGCTCAGGAAAGGACTGTAGGGCGACTCAGGTTGCAGCGCCCCCTTCTGAACGTTCCCTGTAGCAGCACTATCAGAGCCAAGTGCAGAAGCTAAGAGAGTTCGATAAAAACTTAATATGGTGTCTGGCTTTGTTACGGCCAGGCCTCCAGACGGCAAGAAGGCTGACCAGCGAGCACTTGAAGGCCTCCTTACCCAAAACTGATCTGCTGGGGGGTGGGAGAGGGTGTGGGGGTGTCTTGGGAAGCTTCCTTTATACCCTGGGTGAGAGGTTTATCTCCCTGATACAGCTGCAGGGTAGCACTATGTGCAGTTTCTACTGACAGCTCTTATCAGCGGTTATTGCTGCAGGGGAGGGGACCTATGCTTGCTTGCCCTTGGTCATATAAACAGTATAAAACCTCTGGCAGCCTAACGCTTGTCTTGGGGTCAAGGAAAGGTTTTCTACCATAACTTCTGAGTTTCCAGAAGAATGGAAAGATTACACAGGAAGATGAAACAACCTGAGTTTAAGCAACTGCAGATACCGCTGGCCTGAAGGGTCCTGGGGGAGGGATGGAGCCATGGAAGGTGGGGCTGCCCGGCAAGACGTGAGTTCACTGGAGCTGCTTCAGGAGTTTAAAGGGGGAGAAGTACCCTAGATCCTTCTGTTCTCCCACCCTCCAAATCCCTGCCAGTATTTCAGCCATGCCCACTTTGTCTCGCTTGACCACTGATCTAATCAGTCACCGGCATCAACATTTGCCTTCTGGGACTGTCTGCCTCTTTCCGTCTTGACTGCCACTGCTCTCGTCTAAACTCTCATAGTTTCTGAAACCCCACAATAACTTCCAAAATTTCATCTTAACCACTTGTAAACACCCCAAGTTGTTCTCTACCCAACACCTAGAGCATCAGTTCTCAAACTCATTAGTACATAAATAGCAAAGAAATTCTCAAGAACACAAGTTAACATACACTACCCTAAAGATTCTTAAGCAATGAAAATGTCAACTTTGGATCTACCTTTCAGAGGAGATATTTTATCATTGTGCTGATAATGTTTTAAAATAGTTATTAAAGTCCTGGCACATCCTGGTGGTATAGCAGTTTTGGCTGCTGCCTCTGGTTGAGCGCAGTCCACATACATCCCAAGGACCTGGGTTTGCATCCTGAAAGCTGGGGTAGCAACCATGTTGAATAACTAAATAAAATTAAAAAAATGTCTCCTCCTCTCCCTTCCTGCCTGCCTGCCTACTCAACTTCATTCCTGCGTGTACCTTTCCTTTTAAAAAAAAAATCACTAAAATCCTCATCATATTGAAACTATGTCTTTGACTCTGGACTCTGAATATTTACTTTCATACTTGTGACGATCTTTAAAATCATAATCCAGATTATTTATTTGCTTCCTGGTTAACACCTTGAAGGTATCCACTGCACTTTGGATAAAACTTCTTCTTTTTTAAAAAAATCAAGTTTATTGAAGCAACAGTGTGTCATAACATTATATAGGTTTAAGGTATATATCATGGCAAACCCACATCTGCGAAATAAACCAGAAAGAAAATAGAAGTACAGGATGGTTTCACTCATATGTGGAATCTAAAGAAGCAAAACCAAGGAATAGATACACAGAATTCACAGGATGTAAGACTGATTACCAGAGGGTGTGTGTGTGTGTGTGTGTGTGTGTGTGTGTGTGTGTGTGGTGGGGAGGGAACAGGGAATGAAGGAAGGAGTCTGATCTCCATGTTTAAAGGTTGTCTCTGAACTGCTGCCTCTGACCTTTGCCTGTCTCCTAAAGTTATTTCACTATCTTCTACATGAAGCTTTGTTAAGTTCCTTCCTGCCTCAGGGCTTACTCGCAAGTGCGGTTTCCTTCTCTGGAATGCTTACTTTCAGAGGGCCTGCTTTTGCCCCATCAGGTGGCTTACTCATTCTTTAGTTTCAGTACAGCTCCTTAGGGAAGCTGTCTCTGCAACTCCCGACCTGGGCATGCCCCCTATCATCTACTCTTTTGGTGCTCTGTACTTTCCTTTGTAGCAATTATGAACATTGCAAATAGTTATTTGCAATATTCTTTCTTAACTGTGTTTAATGTGTGTGTCCCTGCCAGACTGTGCATTTCTCAAAGGCATGTGACCTCTTTCTTGTTTCCCGTTGTACCTTTTACCGCACCGTGCAAACACCAGCTGCATTAAGAGGTTGCCAAATATTTGTGGAAAGGAACCACCTCATCTCCTTAAGTCAAATGATAAATGAATGACACATGTTGGTAGTTAATCTCATTGGGATAAATATTTGAAGTTTGCATAGGAGCAAACTGGAAAACAAAAGTCAGCCATAGAGGTGGCTTTCACCAGGATTGAAAGAGAATTTGGGATTTTAGCATTGGGGTTTGGACTCAAGGTCACTCAAGCATCAGGTTTGTTCTAGTTATCAAGTCAGAATGTCTTTATCTAATCAAGCAGATCCACTTTGAGATAATCTACGCTCCTTTTGTTTTACCTCTCTCCATGTTGAGAAGCAAAAATTAATTCTGGTTATTTGCTTGACTTATTAAAGGCAAATACTGGGGAGAGAGCCTAAGAGGGAAAGTAAGACCCAGGTTCTTCAAGCCTTTTTGGCAGAGCAAGACCAGGTCCTAAGAGTCTCTAGGGAGATTAGGGGATATGACCCAGAACAAGCTACTCCAAGCTGAGCACAAATGGAGAAGTCAAGGCACAGAGACTGAACATATGTGTGTGTGTGTGTGTGTGTGTGTGTGTGTGTATTCAATCTAACATATTACATATATAAAAGTTGTCCACTGAAGACACTGCTAAACAAGATATGTTCTGTCCTACTATTTGACAAGCCAGCATTCACAATGAGATGGATGGATTTCAATTGAGAATTCTCAGAGTGCTCAGAGTCCACGCTGAACCACTGAAATGTGGTAGGAGCCATCATCCATCTCCCCTCCACCTCACTTCCTTGTCTCTGGTCGATAGCCCAGTTTCTCTCTTCCCAAACCTAACCTGACCTGTGTTAGGGGCCTCCCACATGAGGAGTGGACGTATGGACACTAAAGGTGACATAGCCAAGCGTGGTCCATATTTCTACCACACGACTGACCCTGAGATCAGGGAGCACGTGTGTGGTAGGAGATTCTCAAGAAAGGAGCTAATACAGGCCCTGGATGTGAGCTGAGGGCCATAGGACTGGGAATTCTGGGCCCTTTGCTTGGGGAGGAAGATGTGTTGGACCAAGAGGATAAGGCACTGAACAAAGTGCCCCGCAGAGAAGGCGAGGGTGAGACTCAAGAGAGTCCCTGAGCAGAAGTGCTTCTTTCCTTGATCTGAGGATGATGCAAAATGGCATAGTAGCAAAGTAATTTATTCCATCTCCTTTTTCTTGTTATAATATGTAAATAAGGATGAAATTATAAAAAGCTACACTGGGTAAAATGTGTGTTTTCCCACTTACGTAAAGGATTTGTTTGTTCAGACTATTGATTCTGGAGCTTAGCCTGATGTCATGCTAGTTGGACTGGTCTCTCTCTCTAGTTGGCTGGTCTGCCCTGGATGAAGGCCAGAGGTTCAGAGAAGCAGTGACTTCTTCGTCCTACTGACCATTTACTCTGGTCTGGTCCTGCAGACCCAAGGCGGGAACACCAGCGTGCGGCTCTCCTCACCTGGGGGCAGTCCCATTCCATGAGTGAGGTGGAGACAACTGCCCCAACCAGAGCTTTGAAAAACCTAGATTTGATAATTTCAGTTGGTTTTCTTTTTTAAGAAGTGAATTGTGGGTGATCTTTATTCTACCATACTGGAAGTGATTACTGAATGCATTTTTAATTAATAAGAAAAGTAAAGATCACATAGTATCTACTTTCTATACTTTATATGTAACTTACAAACTCAGATTAAAATATCATATTCTGTAGCAACACATAGACAAATAATCATGCTATTCAACATTTCTGTTAGATGTCCTGGGAAGCGTTTATTTGCAAGGGAATATTTATTCTAGAAATTTAAAAGGTCAAAAATGATAATCCAGAGTGACGTTTTTGTAAAAATGACTAATAGAAAAATAGTTACCTAAGTGTGTTCATGGAAGTTATTGCTTTGTTAGGATTGTGGGGATTTTTATTTTGTCATAGTAGAGTGTGGTTCTTTTTTTGTTTTAAGGAGAGGTGTAGGCAGGAATGGAGGCCTGTAGGCAGACAGGAAGAGAGGAGGAAGAAGCATTTGATTTATTTTTATTTAGTTGTTCATCGTGGTTTGTTTTCCTGGCCTGGGACATGAACCCGGGTCTTTGGGAGGTATGTGGACTGTACTTTGGCCAGAGGCATTTGACCACATCACTCCTCCACCAGGGCAGAGTGTTTTGACTATCTCCACAATGAGCATGTATTCAGAAAACAAGCCTCCAATTATGGTTTTAAATGAAAAGTGCCTCTGCATAATCTTTCTGGAGACCTGTCATCTAACACTGTGGCAATGTTTGAAGGCCTAATCCCAGAATACGTTTATCAAGGAGAAGTTATAGCCTTGGTTTCTAGCCTAGAAATTCATCATTTCAACATCTTACTTACAATATTTTTTAATTACTTATTTAAAACTGTATCGAAGGAACATTCCATTGCAACATTCTATAGGTTTAAGGACTGCATCAGCATCAATCAGCATCTGTATAGAAAACATTATTTTGAGTTCTTGGTTTTGGCTTCCACAGATGCTAAGGGGTGGCACTGAGGGTTAAGAAACTGACTTGGTGTTTTCTTGTTGTTTCTTATGAAAACAGTCTCCTCTGGGTTCACATAGAGAGACCTTAGGATAAAGATCAGATATTCTGACTTATTTCTTGTTCACCTTTCTTTAAAATCCTGTGGAAGATGTTGTACATCCCTTAAAAAGGTCTTTCTGCCCCATTAGGTTGTCCCCTCTGCAGGAATTTTGCAGTCAGCTCTCTACAGTAACATCAGGCACAAAGGAGTCACAGGAGCAATTCCTTTAACACGTGTTGTTTCCAGGTGCAACGGACCGGCCCACTGGCAGCAGCCTTTCTTTTTTTATTTATTTATTTTTTATTGAAGGGGTATTGCATTTTGACATTAACTCATCTTGACGTATGTATATATACGTATATTTATAAAATAGTATTTTTACACTTACATGTAGCACAGTAGGTTTATCAATATTCCCCCAATCTTTTTTTTTTCTCCCTTCAGTTACAGTTAGTTCCTTTATCCCATTTCCCCCAGCCCTCCCTTATCACTTTGGCACTCTTTGATTTACCCTTTTGTCTCCCACCACTAAGAGTACATAGTTGTTTGAAGTAGTCTCTCTCTTTCTCTCCCTTCCCTCCCCTCCCCTCCTCTACTGTCCCCTCCCCTCCCCTCTCTACCACGACACTTATCCAAATTGATGTATGCACCCCATGTTCATTGCAGCACTATTCACAATAGCTAAGAGCTGGAAACTACCTAAATGCCCCTCAACAGATGAATGAATAAAGAAGATGTGGTAGATATACACGATGGAATACTATGCCTCCATCAAAAGGGAGAAATCCTGCCATTTGCAACAACATGGATGGATTTGGAGAAAATTATTCTTAGTGAGAGAAGCCAGAAGGGGAAGAGTCAGACATTGTATGATAGCGCTCATATGATGTGTATAGAGATAGAAAACAAAAGAACGTCATAAATTAAACAGCACTAAACTTGGAGGCAGCAGCCTTTCTAAGCAGTAGTTGTTAAAAACACCACCTTTGAAAATTGAAGTGCAGCTTGGTTTGGGCCCCGGGATAAGCATAGTTCTGCGGTCTAATGACACACATATCCTTGTCATTGGGTCCTTGCTGATGCTCTGTCCATACCTGCCTTGATCCTCCTCACTGATTCTGTGTGCCCTCTCCTGGCTTCTGTGTGGTCTGGCTTTTAATGACCCCCATTGGGCCTGGGAGTGTACAGTCATTCCTCTCACCCCACTCCCTTCCCCTCACCCACGCCGGAGTAAGGGAGGGGGAAGCCCAGCTCTCTTGCCCCATTCAAGCACAGGCTGTGAGGCAGGATTTAACTTCGGAGCTCACCTGCAGGTCTTACGAAGGCGAGGACATGGCCTGAAATTGAGAGGATGGTACAGGAATTTCCCATATACCTTTGCCCCTTACCCCTTAAGTAACAACACTAAATTAGATAAGCTTAAGAAAACTATTTTTGCAGAATCAAGTGTGAGGCTGGACTTGGAGAAGCAGAGCCAGGGTATCAGAGTCCAAAATTTTATGAGAATAGCACCTAGTTTTCTCTTCTAAGACAAATCTCAGATTGCGCATAACAAAGAGAATGCATTGATCAATTTCTAACAAAAGAACAAAAATTTGCTAAAGCGGGTGTCTGGTTACTTTCAGGTATCCCAGTGTGAAGACAAGAGACAGAGGACTGTATCTGTATTACATATATTAAAGAGGATTTTTTGTCTACCTGGGGCAGGTACATTTATGTGTGAGACATGCAAGACCTTGGTCTTAAGAATCCTGTCTCTTAAACGGAGGTTTTATTTTGCTTTTTTCTCTGAACTGTTATTTGGGCCATTGAAAAAGTGGTCTGCTATTCAAAAAAAAGCCTCCAACCCAGGTGCAGATCCTGTGCAGGTCCAAGGGGACCTATTTCCTGGAGGGGATCCCAAACCATATTGAGGTGTCTGGTCTTGAGGGAAATAGAGTGACTGGAAGAGTGGACGGACTGTCCCCTTCTTGCTACCTACTGTCTGTTTCCCACTAATATAACTCAATCACCTCTTCGGTTCTGGATCATGTTTCATCACCTCGGGGGTGAGTAGAAAGAGCTTTATAATGGTAAGGTATTTCTGAAAGCATTTGATCTGTCCCTAGACAAAGTGAGTTTCTATCCTAGTATAACCAAGAGATAGAGGAGCATTTGATTGCAATGCTGTGAAGGCTATTAAGATTTTCTTCCACAACATGGAGAGTTGACTGCTGGCTCTATTCATGGCTTCTATTAGAGCCCATGACTTAGGGAAGAACAATATTCACCACTCCCATGGAGATAATTATTATCTAGAAATATGACATTGAACTGATCTGTTGTGTAAGGACAAGCCAGATGATGCGGATGATGCGAGTGACCTGAGGGCCCAGAAAGAATTCAAGGAGATACTTGATGACAGCACATGGCAAGTATATTAGAATCACAAAGAGAGATGGGCAGAATCTCTCTCTGTGGGCAGAAAAACAACAAAATGGAATAAACCAAGGGTAGGCCTCATATACCCTGGGTATGAAATTCTTCTTGTGGCCTGAGTTACTAAGGGGTGCTCCCTGTTGCTAGGGACTGTGGTACCTCCTCCTCAGTAGGCCTGGGGTCCCTTTGGATGTTGCTAGGGAATGATTAGTGTCTCTAAGGAAATATTTTGTTAGATGCTAACTTACTCAAGAGAAAGATCAACTTCTAAGGATTGTTTATTAAGGAAACATTCTGTGAAAAGTAAGGTACACTATTATCTGAGAATTTAAACATCAGCTTGTAGGGGTTGGTTCGTTAAAAGCTATCTTCTAGGGTAAAGACTAAACTTCCAAGACAGGTGTCTGCGCTCCAGGAGTTTTAGGGCAAGAATTTCATTATTTTTTTTTGCTTCTTTCTTTGCTTTTTATGCTCTCTGTCTTCTCCCGTTCCTCTCTTAAGCCCCTTCCCGTTTTGTTCCTCATCAGAGAGACCGGAGGTTGCAATGAGTGGGGAGCTGAGATTGCACTTAGAATTTTTGTTCTTGAGAACTTGTAGGTGGAATGACCCTTATCCCCTCACTGTATAGGTGAGAAGATGTGAGACAAGATGAATTCAGGGTTCCAGAGCAAGTCAATGGGGGGCTCCATCCTTTAGATGAGTGCCTTCAGGCCCAGATGCTGGAGTCTGGTCTTCTATACTATTTGATCTCTTTTGCCCTGACCTGACCTGATAATTCACATTCCAGTGTGCACTAGCAAGTCACAGTCAATGCTTAACGGTTTTTTGGGGTGAGGGGGTAGTGGGGGGGCTCAGTTCTCATTGGAATACACTTGGGAAAACCTTGGGAAGATGAAACAGGCTAGTCAGTAGAAGTGAGTTACCAGCAACAGGCAGAAGAATTCCTATCACAAACTTGTGAAAACTTTCCCACAAACCAGTCTGCACTGGGTGGACCCAGCATGGTGCCTGAAGTGTCCACAGTGGATGCCCTTCTCCATCCCATGACCATGTCAGCATGTTATGTGGATGACCCCTTTGGGAGCCAGGGCACTTCAGTGGAAAAATCACAGACGCTTTTAGATACATGGCCCCTTTGAAGAAGGTAGGACCTTTCCTATGCCAAAGGAGGGCCACCGTTTTACAGGAATTTCATGAATAGTAATAAACTTCTTTCCAACAGCACTACATAGTCACCACTTTTCAATGCCAGGGCGCGACTCTAATTTAGACCCACCCTCGCCACCCTGTTATGCTCACTTGGTCATAAAAACCTCACCTTCACTCTAACTCTTCCTTTGACTCCATCCTGAATTCTTTCCCATGATGAAGTAAAAAAAATCTGTCAAGAATCTGGTATCCAGATTGAGGTTCACTTTCTGCCCCTCTGCCACTTCTCCTGAGGTTGTTAAAGGTCAGTTTTGGTGTAAAATCTTCACGTCTTGGCCAAGCCACTGATGGGAGAACCACACGTACAGGAGATTCGGCATGGTGGCTGAGTGCAGAAGGGTCGCAGGACACCAGGTCTAATCCGAAGTCGGAGGGAAAGGTGGGGCCAGGAAGTCGGGGCTCTGCCCCACCCAGGGGGATATATGCACATTTCCCTTCGGTGACTGAACCCCATTGACCTTCTGAATGTTGGGGATCTTTTCAACATCTCAGTCAACATCTATCAAGCATCTGCCTCGTGCTTGGTCCACTAATCATGGGTTGGGATCCTATTGCTAGAATTCCTCAAAGTATGGTTAGTGGACCATCTAAGCTGAGTAAGACCTGGGTAAAGAGAAATGAACTCAGGTTGCAGAGCCAGGAAGGATAATAGGATAGATCCTAAAAGGGTCGTCCAATCAGCATCTCCACTTAGGCCGCTAGTCAGCCTCTCAGGAAGTTCAGAACTGAATTTACAATCTTGTCCTCAACCTTAATTTGCTCCTCCACTGGCCTCCTGGTCTCAGGAAATGGCAGCTCTCTCTTGATCATCTCATGTTCCATATCCAGTTCATCAGTAAGTTCTGGTGGTTCTCCCACAATGAAACCAGTCCACACTGTGTGTTTCACAGGAGGGAATTACAATGGCCTCTCAACTGATATTTTTTTTCTACCTGTGATCTCTGAGAAACTACTCTCAACACAGCAACCAGAATCGTTCTGTTAATAGCCAGTATATTCATTCCCTAGGGCTCTGATAATGAATATCTCTAAACTGGTGACTTAAAACAATAGAAATTATTCTGTTGTGCTTTCGAGGCGATAAGTCAGAAATGTGAGAGTCAGCGGGACCATGCTCCCAGTGAGACTCTATGAGACTGTCCCCTTTTACTTCTCTGTCTCCAATTCCTGGAACAGACCCTGGCAGATACACACTCATTCAAATAATAAAACTCATCCAAGTTTTAGAGGCTTCATAGTTAATGACATTACAATTGGCCCTTGGACACATAAGCTCTAGCTGTGATCATTTGCACTTGGAGAACTTGAGCCTAAATTTTCGGTTGACATCTCCTGGTAAAGTTGGAGAGAGTCAGCATGAAAACTGGAGAAATGGGGGTCATGAATTGGCAGGTGATTCTGGAGATTAGAGTAGAGGAATCTTTGAAGAGCTATTGCACCATCAGTGCTTCTGATGCCTCAAATGACAATAGACATGTGAGAAAACAGGGACATTGACAAGTTTGAGTCAAAAAGAAATTTAGTAGAGTCAGACTCATTATGAAAACATCTTAGGATAGCAATAAACTATACATTTTATTTACATTTGTTTTTGTATACAGCTTGAGTGCTATGATTAAAAAATCACCATTATTTTTATTTTTATTAAATGATTCTAAAGTTAAATAAAAGTGTCAGATTGTTAGCTTACTTAATCTTAGTAGTCCATAAAATAATGGTGTATTTCATGTTGATGTTCCAATTACATGATGAAGAATAAAATTAGACTGGTGGTGATAAACTTTATGTATCAAAATCAAATACAGATATTGATTTACAATGATGCATACCTTAAAAATTAACAATCAAATACTAAAATAAAGTTGACAGTATCTTCCCAATGAGAAGTGGGTGTGGATATTTGAGCTGAGTGAATGAAAGTTTACTGAATTTTTTTTTTCCTCCAAAAGTTCCTCATGGCTCCTCCCAAACTTACTCAACAGTGCCATCAGCAGGGTAGACAGTCCATGACATCTGGTTTGGTTAGAAATCCCAGACAAGTTAGTATCTGAGTCCCTGCTATGTGTGTGCCTGTGTGCACAGGTGCATTTGGGGAGGAAGTGGGTGACAGCATTAGACCACACTGTTGTGAGAATGAAGAATGAGAGCCTGGAGAAAAGGCACAAGTCTGGGACATTTTCAGTCTAGTTGGAGAGGCTGTCATCTTTTCCAGCAAAGCTCTTCATCTTCAAGAACCAGCTCACTAACCAAGAAGAGCTTACGTTTTTCTTTCTTGAAAGTATATTATTGAAGGTCTTTTATTTCTCATCTCTGAGCATGGGAGTTTTCATTTCTTATCAAACTCATCCCTTTCCCTTGTATTAATAAGTAATATTTGAGCAGTGCTCTGTGCCAGGTCCTACTTTAGGTCTCAAAACCTGCAGTTAGCAGCAAACACAAGACACCTCCCTCATGGAGCTGACTTTATGTCATTGAAGAGAGATACTATGCACATGGATAAGTAATTAATTCATCATTTTTTTAATGTAGCAACACTTTAATGTGATAGTGATGGGTGAGAAGGGAAGATGGGTGGGGAAGGACAGAAGATAGGGTGCCCTGGGACGGCCCCTCACAGGGATGCTACCCAAGCTGAGACCTAAAGGATGAGAGCAGGCTAGTCGCAGGAGTCTAGGGAAAAGGCTTTCCAGCCTAGGAACATAGAATGCAAAGCTTTGCTGTGGATGAGAGCTTGATACCATTCAAAGGACAGGAAGCAAGTCATAGGGGCCAGCGAGATTTCACCAGACTTGAGTTCTTTTAGAAAAACACAATGACCGGTTGTTGATGCCTTAGATATGGAAGGTGAGGGTATAAAGGGAGTAGAGGAGTCAAAGATCATGTCTAGGATTTGGGACCTTGGTGGGATTCTGAAGCATTTACTGAGGAACAGACTGCAGGGGACGATGAATTTTTTAGAAGTGGTAATATCAAGTAGGTAAATAGTTACAGAAGCCTGTACTGCAGAGCAGAGGTCAGAGCTGGAGTCAAAGAGGACTCAGCTGGGATCAAGCTGACAGTCCTAGGCTTGTCCCAGTGTTGATATTATTTTGGGTTCATTTCATCACTTCATCAAATATGTATTGAACAGCCACTTGCAGGGGCCCTTCAGCTGTGGGTAGAGACAAAGAGCAAAAAATTTTTTTTTTCTTTTTACTAGGGTACAAATCTTGTGTGGAAGGGGGAGTGTTTGATGGATGAAAGTGAGTGAGAGTGTGAAGGGTAAGCCTTGTGTGCAGATGGCTAGGACTCATTCTTCCCTGGTGGGAAGAACCTCTCCGTTCTTAGTAACTGGCTGTCCTGTCTCTCTGAGTACTTTTGTCTTGGGGAAGGGAGGCAGCAGAATTGCAAAATTATTCCTTCATATTTTCCCTCTTTCAATGGTGGTGTGGAGTGTGACTTCTTTTACTTTCAGTTCTTTTTAAAAAATTGGTATACATAATTTTATCAGGGAACCATGTAAGTTTCAGGAGTACAGCTTTACACTTCAATAAATGATTGTGTCATGCCACACCTATCACCAAGGGTCTAGTTACCATTCACCACCATACAATGGACCCCTTTACCTATCTCTCCCTTCTTTACCTGCCCCCCCATCAGAATCTCAGGGCTTCTTTTCATTGGTGTATTACTTGTTCATTTGTTTTCTTTGTATTCCATGCATGAATGATATAATGAGATTTGTTCTGGTATTTCTGACTTCTTTTGCTTAACATAATCTCACATTCCATCTATGTTGTCACAAGTGTGAAGAATTTGTCTTTTTATATAGATGAGCAGAGGGAACTGCATCTCAAAAACGTGCACTTGCCAATGAATTATATTTGGGAGATTGTTGTCCACTGACCCGTAAGTTGGCAGACTGGCTTGAAGTTTTACTCTGCCATGACTTGGGTGAAAGTCAGAGGTATTCCTCATACTTTTGTCTCCTGACTTTCATAAAGTCCAAATACCTGTAGTTCCAAATTGCTCTTTAAAACAAAGTGATACTAAGTTTGCTCTCAAGCCATTCAGAGTAAGGGCGATGTAGGGCAAATACCAACAATAAGGGCGTCTACTAAGGGGGGCGATGAAGAGTGAGTTTTTCCTCATCACTTGTTTGGGTTATACTCTTTATAGGACATGCTAGTGCAAGGGTTGCCAAACTTTTCTGTAGAGGAGCAGATAGTATATGTTTTAGGTTTTGTGAGCTACACGTTATGGTACATCATGGTATCGACTGTAACTACTGAGCTATTGTAACATGAAAGCAGTTATAGACATATGTCAATTAATGATCATGTCCGTGCTTCAATAAAGCTTTATTTATGGACACTGGAGTTTGAATTTCACATGATTTTCCTATGTCTTGAAATACTTTTCTTCTTTTGATTTTGCTTTATCCACTTCTCTTGTAGTCCCACTCAAAGGAGTTCTATGTTGGCTAGTTGGATATTATACCAGGTAGATCTTGCTGAAGATGACATATTTCAAAACTAATTTCAGACATTTTATCCCTACAAAATAAATAATTAATGGGTGTGTTGGTGAATATGAATGAAGAAATAATAAAGTTTAAAGCCCAGTAAATGTTTGATATAATAAATTGTTTTCAGTAAGATTTTGAACATCACTTCCTAATAGCTGCTAGCCAGAAAAAAAATGTGGTGGATAGCATTTTAATTCTCTCTTCCCCTCTCTCTCCTTTATTTGATATACCTAAAGGAAATAATTGGCCGTCTTATATCTGACTCACAGGAAAAGCTACATCTTCCTACTTCAGTGGAATGAGACCTCTATCAAGTGTCTTCAGTTGTAATAACTAAGCCTTTAAGGAAAGTCTAGGACCATGAACTTAACTAATAACTAAGCCTTATGGGAAGTGTAGGACCATCAGCTTAAGCCAATCACTTCTCTTTAGTAGGAACTCATGATGTAGTGTGAGTGCGAAGCTGTCCTTGAGGCCTGCACCCCACCAACCATAATCAATTTTATTAGGGAATCAGGACTCTGTCACAACCTTTATCTTCAAGTAGGATATTGGTGCTCAAGATGGGTGGGATTATGACAACTCTTACGTACTTTATGGCATCGTTTAGTTTCTGGGTTAGTCCATCAGCATCTCAATTGGTCTAAACACATATGATGGTTTACTTTTCATTTTAATTCCTAGTTTCATACTGAAGGCATTTTCTATTTTGGTCAGACATTTTGTCTGTTTTTTTGTTTAGTGCTTCTTCATTGGTGGACACTCTCTGGTGAGCATTAGCATATAACATAAAGATCTTCACTTCTTGTGCTACTCCCATAGGTTTATCCATATGCCTTTAGAGTTCCTTATCTGAATGCTGCCAATGTTTGTTTTTCCATGCTCTGGCCAGTTGGTCAAGTTATCTGTCTCTGCCCATGAGTTTATTTCTACTCAAATTCTAGAACAGTTTTCCTTTCATAGAAAGCCAATGACCAGATGCACAGCCACACCAGGTGTCCATGGGTGGCTTTATCCTCAAGATCACCCATGAGAAGAGCTGTAGTGTAACTGTGGTCCAATTTTGGCTTGTGCCCATCTACCACTCCAATTCATTCATGGCCAAGCTCAGATTTTGTTTTTGTTCTTCCTTCAACTGATCATAAAGGACTTTCATATGGCCAAAGGTATGAACTGAGGGAGTGATATTGGTACAATGATTAACATGAAAGTCTAAGCCTCATGTTCAGGCAGCTTATACTGCCCTCTGATCTTGTTTATACTCAATCCTATCGTTTTTTAAAAACTTTATACTAGATTAATGTCTGTCATTATAATGTGCAGATCTGAGAGAATCCTTGATAGAAAGCTCTGGCCATGTGGTCACTTAATATTTTGTAGTCAGATATCCTATTTCTATCAGGGCCAGTAGCATACCATGACTTATTTCATTAAAAAGGGGTATGCAGATGATAAAGCTTTGTTCCGGAATTCTGGTGGTTTATGTTGAGATTCATTTATTAGGACCTGTCATGAACTCTAGAGGGTATCTTTCCTATTATAGATATTACCAGTACTGTAGGGTCAACTTAGTTAGGCTGGCAAATTTTATGTTATCTAGTTTATGGGTCAAGTAGGATATTAGTTGTGGGATTTGTTACTTGCAAAATTCTATTAAGGGCTATGCGGCTATCTGCAAGGTGGAAGAGAACAACACGTAAATATATGTCCTTTGTAGGGAATGTCCCAGCATGCACCAGACCACTGGACACACCATTTCAATGAAGTTTTGGGTCTCTGAAACTTTTGCATTTATCTCCACTGTTTGGAACTCAGGAGTCCTACCAGTTTCTATAATGTACTTGCTACTTCTTGCTTAGTCATATACTGAAGCTCTGAAAAAGAAGGCTGGCTCAGTACTGCTTCAGGGCTTATTGAGAGTGAGACCCAAGTGAACTTCTTCCCTAACTCAAGTATGTGGGACCACCAAATAGCTTAGATAAGTTTTCTTTCTTCTTTTCTTGTCCGAATACAAGTGTTAACAGGATATATTAGAAACATTTTCCTGTAACTAACCACTTAGCTGAAACAGTTTGCTGTCTGGGGATCACAACAGATAAAAACAAATACATGATCAAGAATTAAAAATGATCAAAAAATAATGATCTACTGGTACTGTACTGGCCTTTTCCTGGTCTAAGTAAAAAGTCCATGTATCCTTAGACTGCTCGTATTAATTATATCTTCACTGAGTGTAGGGAAGTTTACTCTATGATGACTATTATTCCAGAGGGTCTGGGTAAAATGTGACCAAATAAAATTTGAAAAGAAAAACTCTGATGGCAAAATACCACAAGAAAAGTCAAAACACAATTGTTTGTCTTGGAAGCAAATATTTTTACCATTTATCATAAATAAAAGCATAGTCTCCCTATAATATAATGAACTAGGTACCGTAATAAAAAGGAAATTAGAACAAGGGGCAATGAACAAATATATAAATATTCTTAAAATTATGAGATTTTTAACTTTACTGTAAAACATAATATTGCCTCTGAATTATTCTAGCCAAAATTTTTTAAATTGAGCATAATTATGGAGAAATAATTCTGAAAATGACTCAGCACAAGTAATCACAGCTATTCTTAAAAATGACATCTGGAACACAGGGTCCCACCTGGGAGATACCAAATCAGGCTGTAGACAACATCTGGAAGAGAGACCCATCCTCCCACTATCTTTAAAGGGGCACACAGAGGCCAAAGGGTAAACTTATTCCCTGACTAAGGAGCTGGGTCCCTCAAGAACAGGACCTGTCACCCAAAGGAGTTACAGTAACTGCATTGGAGTGCAAGAGGACCTCCTTGTTAGGTCCCTGCCTCCTGTAATAGAGAGATATGGGCTCCACAGAACTAAAAGGGTCTACTAGTAAACTCAGACCTTGGATTAGAGAGCTTCCTATCAGCATTGTGCAAGAGAATTGCTTCTGATACTCACAGAAGCCAGTGAACACCACTGAAGCAATATTTGTGGCCACCAAAGGTGAGCATTCCAGAGAGGGGAACAGGCCCCAAACCCCAAGAAAGCCAAGGGGATGGTACTGGCCACACCAGGACCCAAAATTACCACTAAGGAAGAAACATAAGATGAAAAAGAAAGAAAGAAAGCCACAATGCTATATCTAAGACAGAGAAGAAAGTCATGCCAAAAGCAAAGTCACCCAAGAATTCAAATGACCCAAAGAGAAGAAGATGCCAGGACCTCCCAGAGAAGAACACCATTGCTAATGAATTGGAAAATCTAACAGAGTAAGAGTTCCAAAAAAGAGTTATAAAAAAAGCAAAGCTGAATGAGATGCAGGAGGCACACACAACCGCCCAAAGTCAATTGGAAGACCTCAGGGAAGAAATGGAAGATCAAAGGCAATGCATCATCAAGGACATTGAGGTCATGAAGAAAGTTCTAGAATAAATGCTAGAGATGAAAAACAGTCAAGGAATTGAAGATAAACATGAAAGTTCCACAAACAGGCTCAATCATGCAGGAAAATGAATCTCAGAAATTGAAGACAGAGTAAACCCTCATGGAAGATGAGAGAGAAACATGACTGAGAGAAAATGAAGAAATCCTACAAGAAATATCAGACACCACGTGGAGAAGAAACATAAGGATCAGAGGTATCTCAGAAGGAGCGGAACGGGAAAAAAGGTACAGAAAAAGTACTCAAAGAAGTAATGACAGAGAACTTTCCATTTCTGTCACAAAAAGTAATCATGGAGGTCCCAAGAAGCAGAACAACTCATGGATCATCAATGAAATTAAGACTTACCTGGAAACAAAATGAAAATAAAGAGACAAGATATAAGAACATGTGGGACGAGGCAAAAGCAGTTCTGAGAGAAGTCTATAGTCATACAAGTGCACATCAAAAACCAAGAGAGAGTCCAAATTAAATCCCTAACTTCACATCTGAGGAAACAAGAAAAGGAAGACCGATCAAAACCAAAAATCAGTAGAAGAAAAAAAAATTAAAATTAGAACAGAAATAAATGAAATTGAAAACAAAAGAACCATCCTAGTGATCAATGAAAACAATAATTGGGTCTTTGAAATATTAAAGAAAATTGATAGTACCTAGCTAGACTCACAAAGATCATAAAGCAAAGAGAATCAAAATCAGAAATGAAAGCTCAAATGATATGAGAAATACAAGGGTCATGAGACTGTAATGAGAAATTATATCAACATGTTCATTAATTATGAAGAAATGGACAGATTCCTATAAGCAGATAACCTCCCAAAACTGAACCAGGAAGACATCCATCTCCTCGAGATTTAACCAGGTGATTTAAAGATTTAAACCACCTGCTTTTTTTTTTTACCAGTTGATTAACAACATTCTAATGTTGTAGTTTTGCAGATTGACGGATTTTTTAGATTAAGACGAGTTTAGTGAAAACAGTAGCTATTGATGTATTCACCTGTGGACAGACTTCATCTTCATTTGAACTTCGGCATTGCCTACCTTGATGACATGGTCTCTGAAACAAAGTTTTAATGTTTTTTAATCCTCATACACATATAATTAAAAAGCATAATTATTAAAATTAAATACGTTTATGGTTATATGCAAGTGATGCATAAATATTTGATAAACTAAATAGAAATATAATAATTATATTTCTTACTTTTGGGTTAAAATTGACATCAGACATACTAGTTTCAGGAATGTAGCATAATGATTCAATGTTTGTATACTGCAAAATGATCCCCACAATAAGTCTAGTTAATTTTGGACGCCGTACACAGTTAAAACATTTTATGAGATGAGAAAAATATTTTTCTTTTTACTGCTTCCTCTCCCCGTCCCCATCTGTTATCAGGTAGCAGGTTCGCAAAGTTCTGGAGATACAGGAACCCATGGAATGAGCCCTACCGTCAAAGATCTCATCATTGAACGACCTTTACTTTTTTTAAAAATATTTTTATTTCTTTCGTTTATATTACTATATGCATTTTACTTTATTGAAATCACACATCAGTCTGTGTGCCTGTCACACCTCACCCACCACCAGAGTTCCAGTTCCTTCACCACCACTTTCTCCTTTCTTTCCTTCTCCACTCCAAGGCCCCTGTGGTGGACACTGGCTTGTGTCCTGTGAATTTTATGGAGGTTTGTGTGTTTGTTGTGTTTCATTATATTCCATGAGCAAAACCATACTGTGTTTCTCTTTTTCATCCTGACATGTCCTTTGCAACAACCTGGATAGAACTGGAGGGGATCGTGTTTAGTGACCTTTGATTTTAGGCAGACTCTGAGCATCACACGATGAAATCCACCTACGAGCACAGCTAGTTAAGTACAATGATCATTTCTAATTTCTGTAAGCTTCTCCTTCCTGTATTCTAACACAGTAACACCAAATCCCTGAACTCAAGTCACCAATTTAGAGGGGGAAAAGAAAGCAGGTTGTGATTAACCAAATTTTCATTCAGACTTTTCTTAGTGAGGGATTGGATTTCTCATTGTCAGTTGCATCTTTTGTGTTGATGAAAGAACCCTCAATACTGCATAATGTACTTGCAAAAATTCAGTTACAGACACGGCACCGCTGGTATCATCTGAGAGTGTGTAACAATTGCAGGATTTCAGCCCCACCCCAGACCTTCTGAGTTAGAATATGCAAAGAAAAGCTCCAGCTGGTGTGTGCGCCCTCATATGTGGGAAGCCCACTGATGGGCATCCCCTCAGCTTTCTCTCTGAAGGTAAAAGCCCTTTAGAGTCCTGGCCCTTGAATCCTTAGACTCAGTGTCCCCTGGGAACTTGTGAGACCTGAAATCTCCAGTCCTGCCTTGTTCTTACTTGAACAAGTAAAGGAATTGTGGCTCAGCTCCATCTGCTGAGTGTCAGTACCATCTCCAGGTGCTTCTGTGGTCTCTTAGTAGGAGACTCTCTTCAGTGAAATCAGCTCTTCAAACCCCCCAGTTCTCAGGGTTATGTCTTCTCAGGGCTGTTGGGCAATTGTCTTCTATTACCATTAGACTTTATTTTATTTTGTGCTCACTAAATAGAGGTAGACATTTTAGGATAATGGGAAGTTATAAAAAATAATATTTAGTGCATAAACCACCTCTGTATTTAATGATTTAGATTCTACAGCCAGTGGAGCAGGCCCTTTGATTGATCTAAAACACCTGCCGCCTGGCCCTTAACAGTCTTTAAGATTTTGGTGTGAGTTTCAGGGATCCTTTCAAGGGATCACAAAAGTCATTGTTCCAAGGAATCACTCAAATAGCTCATTCTGCTTGACCTTTGCTGTAGTTCTTGGATATTTGAATACAAACGTGTCACGTTTTAGACAATGTTATTCTGTTTTAGTTATGAATTTCCGGCATGTGCGTAGTGAATTATGCACACCTGGGTGTGGCCTCAGCCTATTTAGAGACAGAGAGCACCTCTCAGCCCGACTTCCTGTTTCCTGAGTGGGATTTGGCTTCTACTCTGGGCCAATGAAGACTTTCTTGGGTCTAAGAGATCTCTTTCTCTGCTTTTCTATGATATGGACTTGTGCCGGGCCTTCGTCAGGTATAACGTCTGACTTAGAGGAGTGTCCGAAGTGCTGACAGATGGACCTCTGAGTGTGGCTTTGAATTATTCAGTTTTGATCTGCTTGCCTCCTAGATAACTAAGGATACATACTGTGGAGGTTAATGTTTTAGATGTTTTACCCGGGGATGTGTCATGTTTCTCCTCTTGAATGTTAGCACCGAGACCAGAGAAGTTGCTCAAATTTTAGAATGTCTCTCTTTTCCCAACTCCTTTTTCGACCCCTTTCAGACCATGTCATGTTCTTGGGGCTCGTATCTGAAGTGATTTGAATGTAAGAAAAGTGGGTGACCTGGGGGTGGTGGCAGGACCTGGGGACTCTGTGGAATGAAAGCCTTATGAGGGGACACTTGTCCTTTACATTCTTCTTTATAAATCCATGATGAGGGTCTGGTCAGCCCTTCTCTGTGGCATGCCTGTCTAGGATTCCCTGACGGAATGTCTCCTCCCCTGGGCAACCTGGGAAGACCCTAAACATATGACTTAGCTGTCGGTTTCTGAGTTTGAGATTTCAGGTTGCAATTAGAACTTGAAGCTCTCATCAAGTCAGCTGTTCTACACATGCACTCAGATTGCGGGCGTGAGCGCTTGGAATATCTTCATGTGTATTCATTAGGCTTCTTTCCTTTCCTGTATTTAGGAAATATTTAGAACAGACAACTATAAAGAATCAGACAAATATTCATTGATGTCTAGTCTTATTAAGTCTACAATAATTTTCTATGCTTGCTTATATTTTATTTTCTGATAGAGGAAAAGGTTCAGGTGTATTGGAGCTGCCCAGGGTCATGGCTGAAGATACTCTCTTCCCTCTTTGCCCAGATGTGTGTTTGGTAATTACTCACTTCTCTGTGCATTTTATAATTTTATGTCAAATTTATGGATCCATAAATACACATATTTTTCAGGTATTTGAACTTTGGCTTCTGTTTGATTCTGTAGCAAAGTTTGGCTGTTCAATGTTATTGAGAGATTTATATATGTCGCTTTGGTTTATTTGAACTACCAGTTGGTCTCTACTGAATGAATTAGGCTTACATTGTTTATATTCTTCCATTCATAAACAAGTAGATTATTCCCAGTGTTTGCTATTGTATAAGTAGTTTGCCTTTGAATAATTTTTTTGGCGTGTGGATTTACAAGGGCATAGGGAATACACATCTAAAAACTGATGCACAGCAGCTCAATTGTTCTAGAACATGGTGCGAGTTTACAGTCTTCCTAAAAGAACAAAAGCTCTTCTCATTTTTGTCAACTCTCACTGCTTACTGATGTCTTTTTGACAGCCTGAATGTGATTTTGCATTTCCATAATGACTAGTATTTAATATCTTTTCATCTGCTTTTTTGCAGTCTATGTATCCTCTTTGGTGTAAAGACTGAAAGTGTACAGAGGTCCCCTTAGGCTACTGAGTGTTCAGTATCCTCTGAAACAATAGAGAGGACTTATCTTTCACAAGTACCAAGTCAACAGTCAACCTGACTTTTGTTTGTCTCATGTCCAACCCAATCCCCAAATTTCTTGGTTATTCTAATTCTCTTCTCCTGGAACATACCCCACCTAGAGAATTGTATCAGAAAATTGTCTCCTTTCTCAGAGTGAAAATAATCACTGTCGAAGGATTTCAGCTGAGAAGGGGAAGGATAAAGCACTATCAACATTCCATTTCTATAAAAATTTGCTTGCTAGGTTTTAGTTTTCTGGACAAGTCTTTATTGCTGCATCAATCCTCAGTGCTTCCTCTGATATGCTATGAAGCTCTGTATCCAATCATGGAAATAAGGGGCTGCTTAGGAGATATAAATTTACTAGCATGACTCTTTGAATGATGTATCATGTACGGGTATTGTCAGAGGACAAAGCAAAATAATGGAGACCAGTTTTTTTCAGACTTACTCATTTCTCAGACATATGTGTTCAATTTTAATAGAAGGATTATCTCTTCATTTGTATTAAAGATGCTAAAAATTTCTGATTGGTTCTGTGTAATAGCACTAACAAAAATTTTCTCTTTTCTACTTAGTTCTGCAAGTACAATGCTCCAAATTTTGGTTCTATGCCAGGATCAAACCGACAATATTTCACAATGTGTATATGAGCCCCAACGAAGCATTTTTAGGAGATGACTGCCCTGTAAACCATTTTTGGCTGGATGCTTATTATGGATTCTTCTACCCTGTTTATGACTGCGGCATCACAAACACAGTAAGAAGAATGGTTGTTGTACCTGAAGCCTGTATGTCTGGTGGTCCTTCAACAGGTCCATAAATCATGAGTCGCTAAGCGCCTATGTATTGTACGGCTACACTGCTCTCTCTAGTAGTAACGTTCATAACAGAGGAAACAAAGGGGAAGGTTGTTTAGTACTAAGTTTCTTTAACTTGGGCAGTAACTAGAAACTCAAATACGTACCTCATAGACATGAAATTCAATTAGTGATGGAGCAGTTTAGGTAGGTGATCGGTTTCAGAGGAGAAAAACATTCTCCAGGCAGCGCAAGTTTATTAAACAGTCCCCCAAACTAACCATACATTATAGTTCAGTAACTTTGCCATCTTCAATCAGAAGGAAGTTACTAGTCAAACATCCTAAGACTTTTCAAAGGAGTTGTTAATATTCTACCAGCCCCAAGCCCCATTCATCAGAGATTTGGTGTGCCAAAGGGAAGTTAAGCAAACCACTCGCTGGTCCACTAGCACTAGGAAAACACCCTGAATGTTCACCCTCATCTGTTGACAGACATCTAGATGATTTTCATATAGTGGCCATTCTTAGGAATGCTGATATATATGTCTGTCTTTCAATTCTATCTCTCTCTCATCATATCTGTCACCTATATTTATATCATCTATATATCTGTATGTAGGTATATATGATAGATATTATATATAAATACTATGCAATAGATGGAGTGATGAAGTCATGAAAAAGAAAGACATTCTGCCAGTTATAACCACACATATAGACCTTGAAGACATTATGCTGAGAGAGAATCAGAGTAAGATAAGTACTGTAAGATATCACATACGTAGAATCTAAAATAGCTGAGTTCAGAGAAACAGTAGAATGGTGGTTACCAGGCTGGCAGGTGGGGAAATGGGTAGATGCTGGTCAACAGTCACAGATTTCCAGTTGGAAGATGAATAATTTCTAGTATACAACATAGTGATTATCATTAACAGGGCTATTATATTTGAAAATAGCAAAAAGTCCTTCAATGTTCTTGCCATAAAAGAAAAAGGTGCTAGCAAATGCTGTGGTGACAATCATATTGCCATATAACTCTGAGAAATCAACACATTGTATACCTTAAACTTACACAGTACCATATGTATTATTATTATTTTTAAATTGACATATATGTGTCCTGAGGATCAACACCCATGAAAGGAAATAGAATAGACAGAAGGAGAAAGTGAGCTGGGTAGGACCACAGACAGCTGTGTGACCGTGAAGAGAGCTTCATATGTCTCTTGGATAAGCCGCTGGATTTGGCCACCCCAGGAGATGGGATGCCGCTGAGACAGTTCTCTGCACCTCTGACAATTCCTGAAGGTGCTGAGAGCTGAGGGCTCTCTGGTGACAGCAGCTGAAATGACAGGCCCTTTACCGAAGGAGCTTCTGAGAAGCACATCACAGGTCCACCACAAGTTGTCGGGGAGCATCAGTAACTTATACACTGCTCTTGGGGGAAGGAAGGGGGGATTCATACATTAAGTGAGACATCTTGGTGGTGATAGGTGGACCCCATTTTATCTATGCTTCCTACTTTCAAATACTCTAAAGAGCATGCTATATCTGAAGGAAATAGAAACATTTAAAATCAAATAGGCATTTAAGTACCTTGATTCATCATCTCCTGCTACAGCTTCAATACTGAGAACCACATGTTAAAGTTCCTTTGCTATTGTCTTAATATCTCTTCCAGACTCCCACCAGCTACTTTTCATCTTTATTAGACATTTACCCTTGGCTGAGACCTCCATCACTATTTTTATGGAAAATGAAACAGACTTCATTATAAACAAAATTCTCGGGGACTGAGAGGGAGAGAGAGAGGGAGAGGGAAGTATAGCCAAGATTGCAACCGGATTCACATGGTCTCAAAACTCTCAAAGCTTTCTACCACTAAGCACTGCTCCAGACACCATGGTGTTTCTTAAACAGGGGTGGGCACACACTTTTCTTAAGCAGGAATCACGATGATGGCATCTCCCCCCAGATAACAAGTGTGTGTTGCCTCTTGTGTACAAGCATAGTGTCCCGTGTACAGACTGCCAGTCACCCCAGAGAGATTGTGACAATTTTTAGAGAGCCTGGAGGATCCACAAATTCCTCTTCAAATGCTTTCAAGTTTCCCACGACACTTGACACACATATCTGCTAAATTTCTTTTTTTTCTGCCCCTGTAGGCTCTCCAAGAGATTATGGTACTGAAAACTAAAATCAAGTATATGTCCATGAACACCAATGACAGAGCTGAAATGCCAGTATTGTGTGTTATCCGAAAGTGAGTGTGTTATCCCGGACTCCCGTTCTGCCCTACAACCTCCCTGCCCCTGCTGCCTCTTAACCTTCCAGATAATGAACAGCCTGGAAAGTTAAATGGCCGTAACCAGAGGAGTGGAGGACACGGACCCTAATGGGAACACCAGTCTGTCAATCTCTGGCCCTGTATTCTGTAGACATCATTGAAATGAGTCAAGATAAAAAATATGATAAGAATGCAAGGTGGAAGGACACGATTTATTTTTTGACAGAAGTCTCTGGGTTATTGAAAATCTGGCTAATCTTAAGCAGGTTATTTTAGTTTTAAATTGAAGCCCACCTTCAAGATTCTTGAAGAAAATAAAGAAGAAAAAAGTGTAAATAACCCATGAACTCATAGAAGAGTCGAGATCCTTTTTTATTTTATTTTTAAGTAAAGGTGCAAATAGGAATGAAGGCGAGTAGGCAGGAAGGCAGAAAGAGAGGAAGAAGCATTTATTTTATTTGTTCATTTTGGTTATGGCCCCTGGGACACAAACCTGTGTCCTTGGGATGTGCATGGACTGTGCTCTCGATAGGAGGCAGATAACCAAATCGCTGCTCTACCAGGGTGCAACTTTTTTGCCTTATTGATGAGACTTTTGAGAAGGTCTAAGCTAATAAAGTTTTACATCATTACACCTTAGATCAAATCTTAGCAAAATTCTGATACTTGTTAGAACTTGCTTTGGGCAATTTTTCCATTAGGTTTTTCTGGTTAAGATCCTGAACTGAGATTTACTTTTCTCCTTCAGCGATTTCAGAAAAACTATACTACATAATACTCTTCTCACAGACAACAATAATAAATAGCAGTTAGCATTTATTCATCATATTCCTGCACCATTCTAAGCACTTGTATGAATGCATTTGTTCCTTATGACAATGTAGTGAAGTTAATACTATTATGAGGACTTTCAGGTGAGGAAATTAAGGTACCAGAGAATAATGATTTTCCCAAGGATCCTTTGCTGGTAGGTGGTAGAACCAGAAAGTAAACCCAGAAGTTTGGTTTTTAAATTCATGCTTCTTAGCTCCATACATAATGTCTGTGATGTTCTGGAAAATAATAGTAGAAATCAATCCATGTTTGCTGGTAGGAATTTTGCTGAAGTTCAGCTTCGAAAACACTAGGATCTGAATAGATTGTAAGTCTCATGTGCTATTTCTTTATTCTCTCATTTTAGTCAGCATCCTCTTTTAAAAGCGGCTGAAAGAAGAGATTATGGAAACAGTGCTACTGAGTGGAAAATAACAGTGAATATGTCCAGTGCAGATCAAGTCACGAAAATGGCTTCCATAACAAAGTCACGGTAAGGGCTCTCAGGGCTGGTTTTCTCCAGGCATGTTGTAGGTAAGAACCAATACAATTGGCATGAACATGTCATGTATTTGTGTGAGGGATGTACTGCTTAAAGAGTTCCCTGCTCAGGAACGGCACATGGGTGCACACTTGTGCTGGTAGAAGGTGTTATCAATGATCATGGTTCATGGTTGTGTTAGTCTGTCATTAACTGGCAGGGAAACCATGTAAGTAAGAGCTTTCTGTCTTTGACCTCAAATGAAATTCCATGGTAGGTGCAAAGGTGAAATACTTAACAATTCCAATATCAACCAAGTGCTGAATCTTTCATCAGGTTAGATTGTGATTTCTTTGAGGAAGATCCAATTTTCTCTAAATCAGTACAGGTCTTCATTCTTGAGTCCTGTGTGAAGTGGTCATTTAAAAAGAAAACAACGTATAGTAACCACACAGTGCATCCCTGGTAACAAAGGGATAGAGCTATGCTTTAAAGAGAGTACCAGTATAGTCTTAGAACATTTGGGATCTACTTCATAGCTTAAAGAGGTAACATATGCTTATTCACTTATATGTGCATTATACTTAAAATGTCCTATCCAGTCATCAAAATTCCTTTCAAATTCTCTTCCCTCCTTTCCAGGTTCCATCGTCACCCCATCCCCATCCCAACCCCATCCCTATATAAACTGCTTTACTTGTGAATTAATAGGCTCTTAGAAATAGATAAGTAATGTTTATACTTGGACTGATTTTTCCAATGGTCTTTCTTCCATTTCAGAGAGAATCTGAATGTTACCTTCCTTTGTGTAACAAGCGATGTACTGCGAGAGAAGCTGGAGTATTCATATCCCCATTAGAGGCAATCTCTGAAGCGATTGCTTGGGACTGAGTTTTTAATGTGCTGTTTGATAGAAATCTGAGGAGCTGACATAGAAAGTAGTGATACTCCAGTCTCTTTCATGTAAATAATGACTGCAATTTTAAATAAATGAGCCTGTTGCTCTCTTTCAACTTTTCTAAAAAGAGGCTGCCCCTGCTTTTAACTTGATGGAGAATTATTTATAATAAAGTGTTTCCTATTATCTG
Source organism: Solenodon paradoxus (assembly GCA_004363575.1). NCBI lineage: Eukaryota > Metazoa > Chordata > Mammalia > Eulipotyphla > Solenodontidae > Solenodon > Solenodon paradoxus. The sequence goes on from RJWH01001115.1 coordinate 307,630, forward strand.
ACTGTCTCTAATTATTGAAGGACTGGGGTGTGCCATTTTAAACTTGGATTTTCACTATAAATAGGATTCTCAGGACAAAGTTACGATTTCTGCTCTATGACTGGCCATGTTCTTAGCTAATATTTAGTCACAGTTAACCAGTGTTTAGTCACAGTGCCTGTTTATTTCTTTAGTCCACAATCATATCTTCAGGGAAATTACATGCTAGTAGTAGGAGACAGTTTTAAAAACCAAAAAGCATATTTTATCATTTTCTGGGAAGGGGTAAATGCTATTGGGGAATGCATAGTGCAGAGACAGGAGACTGAGAATGATTGGCTGCTGTAATCATGTGGCATCAGGGAACACTGGCCTGGAAGAGGATAACTGACAAAAGGTCTGGATGAGGTGAGGGAATGAGCTGTGCAGATCCTGGCTGGTGGGCAATTCCAGACTCTGGAAGGAGCTGTAATAGCATGCCCAGAGAGTTCAGAGTAAGGAATTGAGTATGGTGGAGGCAATTGGGGGTTTTTAATTTCATTTAATACAAACAATGGGAATGGAGTGGGGTAGGTCATACAGCTTTCCAAAGTGGATGTGACAATTAGTTTTTATTTGAAACCAGAAGGAAGCCACCAGGAATTTTCAATGGGGATGATATGGTGTGACTTGGGGCTTTTTATCAGGACCACGCTGGTTGCTGAGAGGGCAGTAGATGTAAGAGGGAGCAAAGGCTGAAGAGGGAGGCGCTTGGGGTCAGTGCTCCAGGGAGAGTAATGATGGCATATTAAACTTGTGGTTCTTATCCAGGGACAATTTTTCCCATCAGGTCGTATCTGTACTCAGTTCTTTTTCCTCTCATAGTGAGGGTGGGTGGTGGTGTGAGCTACTGTAAACTAGTGGACATAGGCTAAGGAGGCTGTTAAACATCCTATTGTGTATAAGGGAGCGCCTCACAACAAAGAATTCTCTGGCCCCAAATGTCAATAGTGCTGCGGTTGAGAACCATGACTTAGAGGTAGCAGTGGAATCAGTACAGAGTGATCGGATTTTGGATATCTCTACATATGTTTAAATACTATCTATATAATATACATCTAGATATCTCTTTATATAGTATATATAATATATATTTCTCGATAAAAATCTGAGAAGGATTTACCTACAGACAGATATTGGGTATGAGAGAGAGGAATCCAGGAAACTATGGTTTTTCAAGCCAGTAGAAAGTGGGAGATGTCATTAACTCAGATCAGAATGTGAAAAATCCTGGTTTAGGAACTATTCTGTAAAAAGTTTTAGATGCTCGTTAAGAGAAAATAGGACCTGGGTAGTTAAAGGCCTGGACTTTAGAGGACGTGGATGTATAAAATTCGGATTCATCAGCAGAATGTAATATTTAAAGCTGATAAGACAGAATGAGTTGAAAGCAAGTGAAGAAAAATAAGGTGCAAGTCTGGAGGTTGGCAGCACTCAGAATTTGCTGAGAGGAGGCAGAGCTGTCAAATGAGGCTGAGAAGTGAGTAAACAGACTGGGAGCTAAACCAGGATATGGCCGTGTCCTGGAAGCCAAGGAGGTGGAGTTGTCAACTACATCAAGTGTGGGAGGTTAAGTGTGAGATGAGAACTAAGGCCTGACCATTCGATCTAGCAAGGTGGAGAGCATTGATGACTTTGATAAAAGCAGTTTGGTAGCAAGGTGAGCGAACATCTGCTGATCGTGTTTAAGATAGGATGAGATCAATGGAACCCAGGTGAGTGTAAATAGATTTTCCTTGGAGTATGACTGCAAGAAAAGATGAAGAAAGTGGAGCCAGGATCTAGTGTGCAGGTGGAGGGAATTAGAAGCATTCCTGACACACTGAAGGCAGAGAAAGTTGGGAGTGGGAGACTCAGGCACCTCAGAAAGTCAGGTGCCATTTTCAAGGACTGCTCAGAGAGCCTCAGCAATGACAGATCCTGAGAAACACTGTGCAAGAATCACACACATTTTCTTCCCTGTCCCTACCACAGACTTTAAGAAGAAGTCATCTTCACATTTTAATGTGTGTACTCTTTAATTTTAGAGCCCATGTGATGAGTAAAGGGTGAGATTGCAGGAAATTGGACTGAGTAGATAGATGGTAACACCAGATGCTCTGAGCATCAGCCACAGCTGTGTTCACTGAGAGCTCTGTCGTTATAGGAGAGAGCCCAGCTTCCTTTATTTTCCGTATCTTCAGAGGCTGTTGTACTGGACCCACTATCATGGAGGCTCTCTTGCTGTTAGCTTTGGCACACCTCCTTGTTGCTGTGACTATGGTTCTGGAGCACAAGAGGCATGAAAGAATTTGCACCATTTGCCCAAAAAGAGAGTTTTTGTTGACATCTGGGCACAATGATATGCTCAGTATCTACGTCAAATGAATGAACTGGCTTCTTTGATTTCCTGATTCTTACTGTTTTGACTAGAGACTAACCAAGAATAACTAAGGGTTTTGTTTCTAAGTAGACTTGAGTTCAAATAAGAGTCGCTGCCTTATTTCCCTTTGACCAAATGAAACTTAAAGAGTATTTGGTAATTTTGGTAACTTATTCTTTGAATAGGTCTAATTATATGAAGCTCTTCAAGTTATAACATAGATGATATGTCTGGAAAGTGGCTCTTGAGTCAAATCTTTAATAATGGTTTTCAGATTTAAATCCTGTATTGAGTATCAGTAATCCTGTTGTAACGCCCGAATAACAAGAGTACTCAGGTATCTCTTGATCATGAGAGTAAATTCCCTCTTATCTAAAATTTGGTGTCCCTCTTATTTAAAAATTGAAAAATGTTTAATCAACATAGATTCCCACTGATTGATAATGATAGATTAGCTTTTAGTCCACACAATACCAATAGGAGCTTAAATATACTTTTAAATGCATGCTTTATATATTTTCCTTTTAAAATTTATTTATCTTCTCTTTTATGCAGGTCAATTCATTGGCTTCTACAACCTACCAAAAGTCCTAGAAAAGCATTGGTCAACAGTTGGAAGTATGTGTCAATACATATGTTTACAAAATTTGATCTTGGCTATGAAGATTAATTAAGTCAAATTACTTAGAATAGCAATAATTTCTTAATTTTGTTCAAGTGCATGATAGAAAACAGCAAGGTTTCTTTTAAAAGATAAAATTGCATAAATCACCTGACGATGCAGCACATAGCTGATCAGCATCTAACTTAGGAGTGGAGATTTATGTGTTACAGTGTTTGCTGGTGAACTGGTGCTCATGATATGGTCTCACTGTACTAACATGAGATCACTGCTTTAGGTGGTATCACCTTTAACTAGGTGTTTCTCTCTTAGATATCACACAGTGAACAATGATTATAAATTCAGTGCTGGTGAGATGTATTGATCAATTTCCATATTCATAGAGATCTAAAGAGTAATGAGAACTATTTTTTGATATTAATATCAATGCCAAAGATTCCTAAACTATCAAGGGAGATGTATACTCAGTACTTTCTTATACAGAGATAAGTCTTCTTTATTAAACCAAATCATTCCAACGAAATGTGTTTCTTACTCATGGGATTTTCCCATAGAGCAATAAAAAGGGCATTATGGAGTTTTTATCACAGGGTTAAAACGTTTAGGACTGATATCATTTAAGGAAAAATTATTTATTCCAAAGAGATTACATTTACAGGTAGAATTTAAGATAAAACTTTTTCCTGTAAGACATTAGAATGTTATCTCCATATCTGATACATTGCACTAGAAAGGTAAAAAGAATGTTCACACATAAAATTTAAACATTTATAGTACATAAAATTTGGTTTCTCCTGTGGCCCAGGTTCAAGATGATAATTTTTGTCCTCTTCTTTCCTATATCTTTTTCTTGCCATCTCAATGAGTAAAAACACTTCTTTGGACCAGATAGATCCATCATGATAGCATTAAAACCTATTTCTTTACTCTTCCTTTTCTTTTTCTTCTAGGAAATGCCTGACATGCTTGTACATCCTTCTACCACCTCTTCTCTTCAATGAAAGATGGAATTGGTTTTTATTACATGACACATGGAACAACTTTACCTGTCTAAGGACTGATAAATATTTCTAAGCTGGAGCAATCTTTGAAAGATCATGGAGTTCTTACTGATAACAGAGTTCAGTCTGAAATTTTAATAAAGTGGCCATTTCCCTTTTATGACTCCTTTTGAGAGAGGAGTTCTTATATAGAGTTAAACTGAATAAATCTTCTGCCAGTGGAAATTTACACTCATGGGGCAGTCTTCTTTACCTTGACACTTCTCTTTGCCTCAGTTTCTTTCTATGCAATGTGGATATAATAGTGCCTACTTGTGTTGCTAAAGCTGATACCTTGGCTTCACTAGGAGACTGAATTCGACTTGGGATGACCCCTAGACCTTCTTTTAGATGTTTATTTCCCTCCTGACATGCAACTTGAGATAGTTTTCTCTGTTTCCTACGTAGAAATAGTTTTACTTGTTCTATTCTGAATGGTTCTTAGTGACTGCAAGGAGATAATGCAGATTTAGGCAGTTGCCATTATCTTCTTGGAATCTGAAAGTCCACATTCTTTGAACATAGTTGAAAAAAAAGTAATCAAATATGTTAAGGCACATACTATAACTATAAAACAATATAAATATATAAATAACATAAGATAGTCTTTTTTGTCACTACAGAGATAAGACTATTGCTGTTTTTTTTTATTTAATATAATGATATATGGTACTAAGCGCTTTGGATTTTTCTCTGGATCACATCTATTCTCTCCAGAATGGCTGCAACAGCATCCTTCATACCTTAGAATTCCTTATGCAAACAAACAGATGAGCAAAATTGTGCTGCTGACTTGGGTCCTCACTCTATTTCTGCTATTGATCAGAGAACAGGTTAACTCCAAGAGTTCAGATGGAAAATAAACTTCATCTCAAGTATGCTTCGCATCTCTGTTTTTGATCCTAAGTCTCCATCTTCCCATGGCTACACAGCAAGTTTTCCAGGTTTTAGAGATTTGAACTGACTGGAGGATTACTGCTTGAATGATTAAGTGAAAAACATTATCAATTACAATTCATTGGTGTCATTTTTATAAATATAAATCTATTGCAAAACTTTATTTTCAATGATGATTTAGACAATGCATATCATGTCGCCCTGGTGAAGTAGCCATTAGGTATGCTGTCTGCTGCCTCTGACAGAATAAAATCCACATACATTCCAAGGACCAGGGTTTGTGTCCCAGGGTCAGAGTCGGGGAGGAGTGACAACTAAGATAAACAACTAAATAAAAACAAAGTCCTCTTTCTTCCTGCCTGTTTGCTCACCTTCATTCCTGCCTTTACTTTTCATTAAAAGAATGTATATAATAAGAACCTATTGATTAAAAACATACCTAGTAAAAATATTTAATGGAAAGAACTTTCCTTTGAGGTTTCCAATGACAATAGATGTATATTTTTATTTCTCCTTTGCTACATCAATGTAGAATCCTGGAGATTCCTTTAGCTGTTTGATGATCATCACTAATTATCCTGGTCTGAGAAGCTAAGGCAATCTGTGTGATTTAGAATGTTTAAAGGTAGTTTGCTTTGGTGATAGTGTATTTTTTTAAAATTAAAGCAAATTCAATTTACAAAACAAAATGTTTAGATAGGCAAGTTTACAACTTATCAAATATATGATAAAACACAATACCTATCATTAAATTTCCAAGAATCCTTCGCCAGTGTCACTAAACTTCCGCATACACCCCTTGCTCCTACTCCCTGTCCCCTTCCTTGCAGATAAGCTCAGTTCTGTTAACATCCAAGGATTAGTTTTGTTTTGTTCATCTGTTTGCTTTATTTCTTCGTATTTCCACATGTGAATGAGATCATCCTGTATTTGCATTTCTGCTTCTGACTTACTTCATTTAGTATAATCCTTTCTAGTTCCATACAAGTTGTCACAAATGACAGGATTTCATCTTTTATAGAGGTGTATAATATTCATTTATATGCACATATATAGATATTTTATATACATACACACACACACACACACACACACACACATATATGGTAGAAAATCTTTCCTTGACCCCAAGGCAAGAGTTAGTCTGCCAGAGGTTTTACACTGTTTACATGACCAAGGGCAAGCAAGCATAGCGTTCCTTCCTCTGCAGCTGTACCCGCTGATAAGAGCTATCAATAGAGATAAACCTCTATCCCAGGGTATAAAAGAAGCTCCCCTAGGCTGCGACTGCTCAGCTTTGGGTGACCATACTCCTGAGCCAGCACTGGTGCTTGCAATAGAGTGCTGTTTTCTCTACCTTCAAGTGCCTGGTTCTGAATCTTCTCGCCGTCTGGAGGCTCTACCATAACATTTGGTGTGTTGGCCGGAAAGACCGTCAGCCATGCTGGCCCTTTGTTGCCACTGCTGATGGAGGCTAATGGTGAGTCTTCCTGCCCGGACCCTAGATGGAGGGAAGGTGCCACTAGGTAATTTCTGGGTGCCAATCCGTGTCAGAGCCTGTGGGACCGGATTCCTGCTACACCCGGGTGGACTCAGTAAAGGAGATAAAAACCTTTTGGGACCAGAAGTCTTACTGGTAAGTATCCCCAGGGACCCAGTCTGAGTTCAGATCCACCATTAATGGTGGAAGAAGGGCTTGATCACCCCTTAGTTGACTTTGCTGCCTCTGAGAATAGAGACCTTCCTGGGTGGAAGTCAAACTTGGACTGACTGGTGTGCGACTGTGAGAATGAATGTTCTGCTCCATGGGGAAAGCTACAGAATCTGAGTTACAACCTGCAGTTCCATGGTGACCTCATATGGCTTAAAGTGCTATCGACACTTGGGGAACTAAAGAAATCCAGTTCTTCCTTGCTGTGTCAATCCAGTTCAGGGGTTTAAGCAGACCTGATCACGTGGCAGGAACAGACTCTGATCAGGACAGACCAGGCACTTTCCAACTAGGTCCCCATGAGCCCATGGTCAAAATGAAAATTGGGGGCCAGATTGTGGACTTCTTGGTTGATATGGAACTGAACACTCAGTTGTTACCCACAAGAAGCCTTCCTCTTGGGATGAGAAGCCACTACCTTAGCAGTGCCATGAGAGGAATAACGGTGGTTATACACCCACCGACTGAAGAATTGTCAGTTGCCCCAGAACTAGAAGCAGAATTCCTGTCAGTCTGGGCAAAAGGAAATTCCCTGGGCCTAGGAAGGAACACGTCCCGGTGCTGACTGACCTAAAGCCTGCAGTACAGCCTGTTAAGATCTGCCCGTCCATGTTTCCATGGGAGTCACGCCTGGGAATCCAGGCTCGCCTGGGGAGACTATTCAAATGGGGCTGCTGAAGCGGTGTCGGTCACCGTGGAACACCCCACTGTTACCTGTAAAGAAACCAGGGACGAATGACTACCACCCAGTCCAGGACCTAAGGGCCATCAATGAAGCAGACGTCACCCTACATTCAGCGTTGCCAGAACCATACACCCTACTAGGGCTCATACCCTCAGGTAGCATGGTTTACTTGCTTGAACTTAAAATACACCTTTTTCTGTCTTCATCTGGCACCCAGTAGTCAGCCCGTTTGCCTTTGAGTGGGAGAACCCCAACACAGGGGCTAAGGAACAATTCACTTGGACCAGGCTGCCTCAAGGGTTTAAAAACTCACCAACCCTGTTCAGTGGGATTTGTCCAAGCTTCCAGGTCAGGACTTAGGGTGCATCTTACTCCAATATGTAGATGCCCTCTTATTAGCCAGCCCCACTTGAGCTCAGTGCTGGGAAGGAACAGGGGTCCGATGCAGCTCCTGGCTGAAGCCAGCTACCAGGTCTCTAAGAAAAAGGCTCAAATGTGCCCAAAATAAGTCAAGTACCTAGACCTCCAAATCACCCAAGGTAAACCGGGGCTGGGGACTGAGAAGAAGCAGGCAGGATGTACCATCCCAGTTCCCACCACTCGGCGGCAGGTCCAAGAGTTTCTAGGAGCAGCAGGATTCTGTCGCACATGGATCCCAGGGTTTTCAGAGCTGGCAAAACCCCTATATGAGGCCTCAAAGGAGAGGAGAAGGCACCCCTTGTTTGCGGACCTGAGCAAGAAAAAACATTCACAACTATGAAAACAAACCTCACTGAGGCACCAGCCTGGGGACCCCAGACGTGGCCCAGGACTTCACCCTGTTTGCACGTGAGAACAGCCGGGTAGCTATGGGGGTTCTGACTCAAGACTTTGGGCCTTGCCAGAGGCCCGTAGCTCACCTGTCGGAGCAGAATGACCTGGTTGTGGCAGGCTGGCCACTGGCCTGAGAGCCCTCACAGCCTCCACACAGTTAGTTAAAGAGGCAGTGAAGCTTAAAGTGCCCCATTCTGTCATCACGCTCGTGGATGTCAAGGGACACCACTGGCTAACTCATGCCTGTGCGAAACCCATGGGTGCAACTGGAAGCAGTAAAAACCTTAAACCCCACCACCTTCTTGCCTGTTGCCGCGGGGGCCCCAGAGCATGACTGCTTAGAAGTTCTTGAAGTCTGTTCTAACCGACCAGACCTGACAGACAAGCCCCTGCAAAACCCTGACCTTGTTCTCTATACAAATGGCAGTTTCATAGATGAGGACAGGAGATGCACCGGGTATGCAGTTGTACTGACTATGAGATTATAGGGGTAAAAGCCTTGCCTGAGGGATGATCAGCCCAGAGAGCAGAACTATGGGCCCAAGTCAGGGCATCAGAACTCAGCGAGGATAAACGCATCAACATCCACACCGACTCGCTATGCCTTCGTCACTCTGCATGTGCATGGGGCTGTATACGAGGAAAGGGGACTTCTAGCAGCAGGAGGAAAAGGCATCAAGAAGAAGAAATCCTAAAGCTACTAGAGGCAGTTGGGAGCCCAAGGAAGTAGCATCACACACTGCAAGGGCACCAGAAAGGAAAGGACTCATTAGCGACAGGAAACCACTGAGCAGACTCAGCAGCGAGACAAGCGGCCCAAGAACAGACAGCACCGTCAAGGATCCTGCCAGTCCCAAGGATCCTGCTGGTCTCAGAACTACGCACACCTCACCTTCATGGCCCAGGAAAAGGAGTGGGCACAGCAGGAAGGGGGAAAGGTGACAAAGGAAGGAAGGCAGGTGCTCCCAGGATCTCTCTGTGTCAGGACAGCCGGCACACCGGGTCGTCCTTCAGCAGCATGAGCTCAACCACCAGGAAAAACTGCTCCAGAAACCTTGTTGAGCCGGTACTAGCTGACCTCTTGACTGCTGTCCCTCTGCCTCGATGACACAGCGCTGCCTCCTTTGTGCCCAGAACAATGCCCGACAGGGTCCTGTGGGCCAGCAGGCATTCAACACTGTGTTCACACTCCCTTTGAAGATTTACAGGTTTCCTGAGAAAGGCCAAGCAGAGAGAATAAATGTCTCTTAGTTTTTGTCTGCACCTTCGCAGGCTGGGTTGAATAACCACTATGGAAATCAGTGTGCAGATGCCTCAAAAAATGAGAATGGAAATGTCATGTGATCCCAGTATCCTGCTTCTGGAATAAAACAGAGTTGAACAGATATGTGCACCTCTATTTTATTGCTGCATTGTTTACAATAGCCAAGAAATGGAAATAACCTCATTGCCCACTGACAGAGGAATATGGTTTATATATAAGCTATGACAAGGCTTCCAGACAGTGAGGAGACTGACAACCAGGCACTCAAAGGTAGAGGAAACAGCATTTTATTACAAGAACTGGTGCTGGCTCAGGGGTATCATTACCCAAAGCAGAGCAGCCAGGTGGGTCTAGGGGAGCTTTTTTTATACCCTGGGATAGAGGTACCCCACCCATACAGAAAAGGCCAGAGAGGTAGCCAAGTCACTACTAAAAGACATTACCCCATGATATGGGATGCCATTGACTGTAGGATCAGACAATGGCCCAGCCTTTGTCACAGAAGTAGTGCAGCAGGTCGCTAAGGCCATAGGCATCCAATGGGACTTACACGTGGCCTATCAGCCCCAGAGTTCAGGAAAGGTAGAACACATGAACCAGACCCTCAAACAGGCTGTGGCTAAGTTATGTCAGGAAACTAGTTTGCCTTGGACAGACATACTGCCCTTAGCCCTTCGACAGATACGCTGTGCTCCAAGGGACAGAATAGGATTTTCCCCTTTTGAGATTTTATATAGCAGACCCCCTCCCTTAAGTAGACCTAAGGGGGATGTAAAGGAACTGGGGAACTTAGAAATTCAGAAACAATTGCAGGGACTAGGAAGCCCTGTCCATGAAGTACATAGATGGGTAACAGGCAGACTAGCCGTCTCCTTATGCATAACTGTGCACCCGTACAAACCAGGGAGCCAAGTGTGGGTGAAGGACTAGAAAAAGGAGTCCCTGAAGCCAACCTGGAAGGGGCCCTATCCAGTCATACTAACCACCCCCACAGCTCTTAAGGCTGCAGGTCTGAACACCTGGATCCTCCACTCTTGGATGAAAGCAGTCCACCAGCTATGTGACAGGCCACTGAGTGGAAGGTGGGCTTCTCTGAGCACCATCCACACTGGACTGCCCAACACCTGTCTCCCACTCGACTGAGACTGACATGCATTTCAGAGGAGAACTGCAGAGACCAATGATCTACCTGGTTAGGAAGTGTCAGGCATATAACCCAGCAACTACAGGAAGGAGTCAGGAAATTTTGAGACAATGCTTCTGCATCCTGGAGTGCCTGAGGCCTTAAAGCTTCTGATGTGACTCCAGACCAGGTCACTGAACTGCCATAACAACCCCTGGGAGAAGAAGACTTGAGATGCTGAGCCCCAAGAGAGCCCAATCCAGCAGGAAATAGCCAGAAATAATCATCACCCCTGTTTCCACTTCCAGCTTAGAGTCTTTTTTATGATATCCGAGGCTGTAAACCAGTTTGAGGATCGAGAGGGGAGAATATGGTAGAAAACCTTTCTTTGACCCCAAGGCAAGAGTTAGTCTGCCAGAAGTTTTACACCCTATTTACAGGACCAAGTGCAAGCAAGCATAGCGTTCTTTCCCCTGCAGCATTAACTGCTGATAAGAACTATCAATAGAGATAAACCTCTATCCCAGGGTGTAAAAGAAGCTCCCCTAGACCCACCTGGCTGCTCTGCTTTGGGTAATGATACCCCTGAGCCAGCACCAGTTCTTGTAATAAAATGCTGTTTCCAGTGCCTGGTTGTCAGTCTCGATCACTGTCTGGAAGCCTTGTCATAGCTTATATATAAACCATATTCCTCTGTCAGTGGGCAATGAGGTTATTTCCATTTCTTGGCTATTGTAAACAATGCAGCAATAAAATAGAGGTGCACATATCTGTTCAACTCTGTTTTATTCCAGAAGTGGAATAATGGGATCACATGACATTTCTATTCTCATTTTTTGAGGCATCTTCACATTGATTCCCATAGTGGTTCTCCCATTTAGCCTCCTACAGCACTGTAAAAATGCTCCCTTCTCTCTGCATTCTGGTCCACACTTGTTTCCAGTCTTTTGGATGATGGCCATCCTCACGGTGTGAGCTGGTCTCTCCTTGTTTTGATTTCCCTAATAACAAGGGATGAGGAACACCTTTTCGTGTGGAGATGCTGCATTTTCTAATGTGGTTCTGTCAAAATAAGGAGCCAGATCAAATTTTATCCTTGTCCATAATCTCTTTTTCTTAAGACTTTCCATTCTGATTTTAATTAGACAAAATGCTCTTGGAAAACTTTTTACAGTTCCCCAGAGGTGCACGCATTCACGACAAAATGCTTTTGGGGAAAACATAAGGAAACCAGTGTTTTCCAAGAGCCAAGAGGGTAATTTGGTGAATTTGTTTATCTGAATCAGAAACTCCTGGAGCTGAGTTAGAGGTCAGATAAGTGGTTCTCAACCCAGTGTCAATCATCCTTGGGTCAGGACTGTAGGCCCTAGTGCCAGGAACTTGGTGTTTTTCACAAGATTCCAAAGTTACGATACACAACATCATCAATCTATTTACAAAGGAATTTTTCTTTTGGTTTTACCCATTTGGAGATCCTCAAATCACTTGGCAAAGTCCTGCTTTCCCAGTCCATTAGACGTGCCCCAAATACCACTCAAGAGAGTTTCAGACACATTCATATGCCTGGCAAAGACAGGAAAATATGTTTTCTCCTAATTTCCTAAATAATTATGATTATGACCATTTGCAATAATTTCTGTCTTTAAGCAGAGGAGTGAATTATTTGCAACAATTTCTGTCTTTAAGCGGAGGAGTGAATTGCTCTGAGAACTCTAGTAATTCTTCCACAATGATGAATCATCACCTGCAGCTGAGACAAGGTGTTTATAAACACCTGTGGAGACTGAGTCCCTGGACTTCCTGTTTTAAGATCTGAAGCCATGAAGGTCTTGGGCACGTGTGGAGTGTTCTTCATGCTTTTTATGTTGGCTTGTGGTTTTGAGAATGGTAAGAAAAACAGGGCTTTCTGGAGGATGGTGTTTCGAGCCGTGGGCATGCTTTCTCACAGGTTGTTGATGTGGGGTTTCTATGGTACAATGTGTCAATCGTCTGTCAACAGTGATTGACACTTTCCACTCAGATACTCAGTTTTACCCACGCATCTTTGCCGCCGGACTGCCTCTGGAATCCACAATAAGGTGCCCTCAAGATGCTGTTGTTTTTTCCCTTTATTTACATAACATTTGAGGTTCTTAATATATGCTTATCACTGTGTAGAGCTTCAAGTACTTTCAGTGAATGGAGAGAGCAGGAGAGATGCCCAGGTGAGGAAGGTGCTCTGGATAGATTCTGTATATATTTTAATCCTGCTCTGTGATTTAGCAGATATGAGACCTTAAGATTAGTCACCTATGTGTGTGGAATAATAATAAAATTGACTTCTTCTAGATATAGTAAAAAGTAGATAAGATACCCCCCTCAAGGGACAGTTACCCATCCATAGATAAAACCTGTTGTTGAGTTAAGTGTCCTAGTTTGTTTATTTCAGTAGAAGTCTCTAGTTTCCCAGAGCACACCAAGGTAGTAGGAATTCACTCAACTTTTTTTTTTTAATGAAAGAAACTGATAACATTTTTCCAAGTCTCTACAACCAAATATTGAAATTTTTCTATCTCTGTTTTAGAGCTATATCAACTATGCTTGGAAATATTTCAAGATGCAGTCTATATCTGTTTATAGGTGAAATTTGATCTCTAAGGAACCTGGAGAATATTTGGTTTATAACCTCTTGATCTGTAGTTCTTACAAGGTTTCATCCACATTCAGATGAAAAAGTGAGTTAATGAAAGTTTCCTGACATGTTATTTGGGAATGGGCATGCAATCTGACATTTTCCATTTTCTTTATTCAGTGTATGTATCCTGTACAGCATATTGGCTGCGTGTGACAGTTAACCGAAGTCCTCATTTGAATTACCTGGGACCCGAGCATTATGAACTGTATCTGGGAACCAATTGTCCTGCGACTGAAGAGCTGTTCTATTTCTATGACTTCCTTTATCCTGTCTCTGCTTGTGGGATTCGAACTTTTGTAAGAGTGCTTATTGTTCCAAAAAATAAGTCTTTGTATTTTTTTCCTTGTCCATAAGTCCAGTGTTCAAAGGTGCTACATAGTTAATTATAAATTGATCTGATAGTTCAAGTATATTGCCTACTCTCTGAAGTTTTTGGATTATTTCACACTAGAAAAGATGTCATGTAAAAGGTGTGATCTAAACACCATGCATTCCCATTTTTCCTAGCTTTATTGAGATAAATTACATAAAATGTATCACATGATGACCACATATACACACATAATATCTCCCTTGCCTCTTATAGAGATGTTATAGTCACTGTGATCAGTTCTACCTTGAGGGAAACATTTTAGTTTTAAACATTCCAATAAATCCCCCATTCTTTAATAGCTGTTAAACATTCTAAGTAGGGCACAAAAGGTGACAAAGCAGCTGTCTAATTAAAAGGAGATTGATCTTTTCTGAAAGGAGAAAACTTGAAATTTCATCCACTTTTCTGAATCAAATGAATAATGGTATCTGAGAGGGCTGAGGAGAGAAGCACCTGAAAAAGGACCAATCTGGGGAAAAGAAAAGATAAGTTTCTTCAGAGGAGGGAAAGAAACTGCTATTTGACAAAGTGATGGAATTCTTTTGTCAAGCTATCCCTAGTGTTTAATCACCCTGGGACTCAAGAGCATGAGTTGGTGTATTCCCAGCTGTGCAAGATCCAGAGCAAACTGAGTATGTTTAATGTGTAATATTGTCATGTGCAATAACCCTTAGAGTCTGACCAGGCCCATTTTCTGAGTTAAAAAAGCTTAGGTTTATTTATTTCCTGTTGTATCACAAAGAATAATAGTAGAGATAGAACTTGGACTTCTATAACCCGAGCGCTCTTGAGTGTCATTATTTCTAAGATGTTAAACGTATGCTAAAGGATGAGCTGTATCAAACATTGACTACAGTTCACAGCATGGATGCATTTTGGGTAACACCTTTTGTTTTTCAATTTTAGAAGTTAAATACTTTAAATCGTAGCATATTATTAACTGCCTGCCTATTGTTTGTACTTCCCATGGAATTTGATATTCTGATGCTGTACAAATGCCAGAACTCTTAGTTGAATTGTTTTTCTTTAGTAATGTTACTGTGCTAAAAACAAATAGACAAATGTCAACAAAATTCATGGACACAGACTGTGGCTCCCAGGGCAGTAGGAAGTGGGAAGGAATTGAAGGATAGAACGAGGCAGTGGTAAAGGTCATTGTTACTCTGGGGGTGGGGGTGGTGCAAAATGCACCACAGACTGAGGTGGAACTTCAGTATCCTAAAATTCATGTATCAATCCAAACACAAGAAATAATACAACTATTTAATGAAAAATTCAAAAAATGCATATTTCCAGAATCGAATGTAGGTATAAAACATTTCAAAAAAAGAAAACATTTCTGTGAGAACTGTTCTTGTTTATGTTGAACATACTTTACCACTTGTTAAAAAATAAGAGCTTCTATTTTCTAAAAACTTTTTGTTACTTTTCTCTTCTACTTTATATATTCTCCTTATCTACTTTATATATTAATGTAGAAATCATGATTCATGTTTTTTCTATTGGTATTTTTTATTGCTTGTAACACTCAGACATAATTCAAATAACTAATTTTATATTTGTTCTTTTTAGGAGCGCCCATGGGGTCTTCTCATTGAAAGCTCAATCACTTATGTGCCAGCAAATTTAAATGTCTTAGGTTACATTCCAATATCATGCTTTGTTAAAAGGTAAGTCAGTAGGCCACGGAGAGTAATGTTACCTGATAGAGCTTTGACTTCCAGGTGTTCTGTAGAGAGCAACCTTGTTGGATGAAATGTGAAGGTTGACCATTGAGTCGAATTTGATCAATAGTATTCTGATTAATTGTATAATTAGAGCTAAAATAATCAATTGATTCTTTCAATGTAGTTTTTGAGTGAACAATGAGGCTCACCTGTCAGTCTTCCCTGGTTGCTGACTATATTCTTTTGCCAGAAATCAGCTTCCTTATTCCAGATCCCATGTTCTGAATTCTGTCAGAAGTTATCTCTGTAAACATCAAAAGGTGCTGACAATCTTAGATGACTGGGTCAGGTGCTGTAAATGTGAATAGGTCGTGATTGATGATTGCTCATAAAAGTCAACTGAGAGCTCAAAATTCTTTGTTTCCTGCCTACCACACGTTTGGACTTGTCTGTTGCTTATTTCCTGTAGCCAAGACTCATTATGTGAGAGTGAAAGAGTAGTCAGAGTGTCTAAGATTTTTGTTAGCAAACTTCCCTTATCTTAGGTATTCCTTTTCTGTATCTACCATCCCAGCCTGTCTTGTCCCAACAACCTAATAAAGGGAGCTGTTAAATTCCTCTGTGAACCATACCACTTTTCTGTGTTGATTGAGGTCGGAGTTGGGGATGACCTATGAGTTGAAAAATCACAGTATTTCTCACAAACGTTCAAACTAGAACTGTATGACTCCAGTGATTTACTGTGGGTTATAGATACAAAGATGCACTAGATGCCAACATTACCTCCTTATTTTTGAGAATTCTCTACCATGAGAGAATCCAAATGAGGAGCCTCCTGATATAGACCTGAATTCTCTGCATTTAGAGTTTTCATTGTTATATGAGAATTACATGGTTGGATTGATTTTATAATCAATGTTGTTGTTTTTTTAACCATGGTATGAAAAATTTTTTTTCCCATCCCTTAACATCTTTGGTCCTTTTCATAAGTGAAAAAATAATTAAGTCTAGTGGGCATGTTCAACTTTATATGAAATGAAACATTTTCTTCCTTCTGTATTTCCAACTCTGAGCACAAAGGATTATGGCGAAGGAGCAGGGTCAGTATAATCTATGGATACTTTCTTCCCTGCTTCTCTTACCATCATACTGTGTTCAAATATGACGGAGGATGAATGAGGTTGAATAGTGTACTTGTTGAGTTACATGGTCTGGTCACAGTCCATTTTTAAAAATTGCTAAGTAATTAGGCCCTGTGCACTTAAATTTAACTGTGCTTCATTATATTAATGAAATTTTTGGGAAATCTTTTAGAGAAGATGATCCTGACTGCACAATTCCTGATAGGGTAATATAGATAAGGCTTTACTTCATCCATGCAATTGGCAGCCCTGCTCCTACTCTCCTCCATCTTGCTTGTTTATTATTCTAGTATCTTGTTTTGTTTTCCTTTTGGGCAGTTCCCTGTTCAATTGATACATTTCCTAAGGCAGTATCTTGCATAAATATTTGGAAGCCTAGCACTTGTGGGAAAATGACCCAGCCATGCCTCACTGAATGGTCAAGAAGAATGCATCCCCACTTTACCCACTTTGCTGTTCTTCCCTCATCTCTCAGGTACTAGTTAATTGCATAGAACAGCAGCTTGGGAGTGAAATATCAGTCTCCTGTCCTGCCCTCCGTGTTTGAAGAGTTGGTTTCAGACATCATTAGCTTGGCTTCAAAAAGGATGGGAGAATTTTAGCAACTACTTGACCCTTCTGTCATAAGCTAAGAACTCAAAGCTGGTGTGGTAACAGAGCTGCATCCATCACTTATTAAGTTTCTGGTAGTTGACAGTTCTATGAAATCTCCCTTGAGCCTCTGTAGCAAATTCTGAGGAAAGAGGAAATTCTTTTCAACATTATATTCAATATTACTTTTGAGAATAGTTTTTTCTTAGGTATACATTTTTATTTTTGCTTCAGCTTCTGACACTTTATCATTTATACCTCGAATCTATTTAATTTGTATTAAATATATTCATCTCCACACTACAAACTCTCCTTTCTTCACTCTCCCAAATAGTATACATACCAACCTTAAATTTTTTCCTTGCTTCCAGAAAGTTTTCATTGACCTATCTCCCCAAACAGATAAAATACGATGGTAATAAGACATCTGGGGGAAGGAAAATGCATTATCATCTCAAGGGGAAAACTCCGGGACTCTTTCAAGAGTGCCTTTTGGGTAAGTATTTTGACGTAGCATGTAAACGTTTTCTAATACACTTAGGGAAAAAGCAGGAGCTCAGTAAAGTGTGTACACACATCAGACATTAAACACTATGTGCCTATATCGTTTCAGTTTAGGACGGTCATAACCACGAATGCTTACGGTGATTAGGAATATGATGAGCCTAAGCATTTCTCATGTTTTCTCTCAGGGAAAGCAGTGGTTTTGCACTTATAATTTGAGTAGCCACTTTGCTTTCTTTAATCATTTTTTTTAAATATCAATTTTGCTTAGCTCCACCCAGTCAGAAAAAAATGTCTCACTGTAACATACACATGGATGGGATAAGAAATTTCCTTGAAGATGGTAATTCCAATGTATGCTAACTCTAACATGTTTTGTTGTTGTTGCAGAAGAATCAAAGGCCTACAAGAGAATGATTCTCTTACTTAATCCAGAAAAATGGCCTATAACCTTTGAGTGTCCATATCTCAGGGGGAACAGATCTTTTATTTTTTCCTACACATCAATTGACACTTTTAAATAAAAATGGAGAGATTGCTCTTATGTAAAATAATAAACTTTTATAAACAAGGTAATCTGTGTATGTATATATCTGCTATATTTAATCAAATATATTATAATGAGTACTGGGGTTTAAAATTGATACCCTCTCCGCCTGAAATTCCTACTGGGCTGAGTCTCCGTGAATTTTCAGTTATATAATAGTTTCCAACAAGCAGTAGTATATGACGAGATTTTTCTTCCTTTCTTTACAGGAGTTGTCTTTTCTCTGTTGGACTACATATATTTTACCCTTCCCTGTTGAATATAGTTCTGGATGGTGAGGCAACCTTATGAACCTTGGCACTGTGACTGTCTGAGGCCTCCCTGTGTATTAGAAACTGGACTGATGCATCTGGATATTTTACCTCTTCATAAATGATATTTTTAATTATGGATTTGCTCTGCTCTGTTTATAAACTCTTTGGGTAGGAAAAAGGAGCTTCCTCAGATTTTAAAAGTTACAATAAAGGCATTTTTAAAAGTTTTAAAATTTCTATTCCTTGAAGAAAAAAAAAGGAAATCCAGAGTTACAAGGCATTGCAGACTGCTATGTCACTGTTCTCTCACTAATCCCCATATTGTTTTTTTCTAGTTACAGGCATAAAATAAGATAAAACCAGAGGGTTGGATGACAGTGCAGTCTTGCTCTCTGCTGTCTTATGAGGCTACTACCCCCTTCATGAGGACCCCAATCTAACTTCATTTAAAGTTGACCACCTCATCAAAGCACTGATAATCTCCAAATACCACCTCATTGGAGATTAGGGCTTCAACATGAATTTGGGAATTCATGTTGCTCCAGAAGAATCAAAGGCCTACAAGAGAACGATTCTCTTAATTAAGCCAGAAAAATGGCCTATAACCTTTGAGCTTCCATTTCTCAGAGGGAACAGATCTCTTATTTTATCACAGGAATCAGTCCATAGCACCATCCCATCACAGAAAAGACGCTCCTGCTTCATAGTTTCCATGATACAAGAAACCCTGAAAGTACTACCCAATCTACTATGGTCCATGGCCTTTAGATCCATTCTTTAGGGCATCCTTCATTGGTTATTGTCATCCTTTATGACACTATGCTCATTTTTTTGGAGATTTGCTTTCCAACCTACTTCCTGCTTCTAGAAAGGTAGGGTCTCTATCCTCTTTCATTTCACTCAGAGTCTTATTCAATCCAAGCTGAAAGTACTTTCATCTTTACCAGTCTCTAAAAACTTGAGGATTTGCTATGCCTCCACTTCCCTACCTTATCTCTGTTACGTAGTTTAACTTCCCATTATCATTGCATTACTCACACAGGACAAGGATGCACCAGAATTTTAAAAAATCCTTTTCCAATAAGAAGTAATCCAGCAAAGTTTGGTTAGTTAAATAACGAATTGACAACCAGGTTTTCCTAACTTCAAGAGTTTAAGAGATAGGAATGAGCGAGAGCAAGAAGCTGAGAGATTCTCTATTGTCAGCACATTATCATCCTTTTCAAAGGCTCTTGCAATCTCCTGGGGTGACTTTCTCTGGTTAGCAATGGTTTTCATGATAATTCAGTAAAGGTTTACTTATAACTTAGGATTTGGTTGTGGGAAAATTATTCACCAATTTTTTGGTTAACATTTTTCTACCTACAGTGGGTTATAGTAGTCAAAAGCAGATGTGAAGGGTGTCTAAAAATCAAATTGCTAATTCTTCCCTGGAAGTCTAGTCTATTTTGTGAGGTTTATCTTATTTCTTTCTATCATGTTTCAGGGATCCTCAGACTTTTGAAACTATGCCTCAGATCTGATCAAATATGTTTCCAGATACATCTTTTTTAAAGAGAAGGAAGCGGAGGAAGAAACACTTTTATTTGTTGATTAATTTTGGTGCTTCTACCCCCCCAGGTATTGACTCTAGTTCTTGAACCACTTGAGCTACAAGGGTAGGCCAGATCTTCAAGTTTTAAATGACTACTAGAAGTAAAAACATTAAGTTGCCTAAAATTGCATAGGAATAAAAGATTTCTCTGAACTTTTTTGTTTGTAGTTATGCATATATCATCTTCCACAAGACACAATTATTTTATAACCGAGTTAGGTCTGTTATAACTTCTATGTCCTTTTCATCTTGACTTCTAATATTTGCCATGAACAGGTGATCTCAGTGGGCCGTCGACCAGACTCCAGTGATGTTGGAATAATGGATGGGTTGAGATGGTGCTGAGACCAAAGTCACTATAGGTTCTTTCATGGTTTTCTCTCCCATTCTATTTAGAAGAGTCTCTTATACTTCTTATCCTGATATAATATGTGGCAAATGAAGAGAACTCTGATGTTACATATTCCAAAAGCTCTTTATTTGTCTCAGAAATGACATGTATCTTGTTTTATGTTGGATGTAAATTTTTCTTACCAGTTTCCTTAAAATGTAGTAATGGTGAAACATCAACTATAAGATCTGTAGCTTTATGGGGATTTTAATTTTAATTTATAAACACAAAGCAATGTAACATTGCTTAACTTCCCTGCAATAATATTCTTGCTTTCTCATCTGAATGTGAGTTTCCTTGAGTTTTCCATTTTAGTCTCCAGTGTCCCCACTACCACCTCACTCTGCCGCACCCTCGTACTATGAGTCACCTCCGTAGTCTTCCAAGTATGAGTGTGATCTGTAGATTGTCAAGGTTAGTTCAGGGGGCTTTCTTAGAATGCAGTGTCAAAACCTTGGTACTTCTGCAGTTACTTTTAATACTTATAATATTCACTAGCAAGTATCCTATATTCAGAATCTTCGGCAATCAACATGTCATTCTCTGTCTGTTCTAAAGGTAATTGATTAAACTTCTGCTTTGAGATGGAGTGCTTATAAATTGTTGCTTTCTGCCAAAATACTGACCCTGTTTAAATTGTTATTCTTATCCATAATCCCCTTTTGGTCAGAGTTTTGCATATCTAGATTTTACTGGATAAAATGATCTCACGAACTTTTCTTCAGCAACTGGAGTTATATGCATTCATGATAAGTTACCTAAGCTAAATAAAATACCTAACTTAAAGCTAAATTAAAACATGTATGCCCTGATGGATAGCAGTTTGGTCCAGTGCCTCTAACCAAGGACCTCAGTTTGTTTCCTGGGACACGGGGGTGGTGGGGACAACCAGGATGAACAACTAAATAAAATAAAATGCTTCCTCTTCCTCTCTTCCTGTCTTCTTGCCTTAATTCTTGCACCTTTCTTTAAAAAAAAAGAAAACGAAAGTATGAGAATTTTTTTTACCACAGTTCTGTGAATTTGTTTACCTGAATCAGCATTCCTAGAGCTCGTTGGAAGGATAGATTAAATAACTCATGGATCAGAGTCATTGGCTGTGAGGCCAAAGCATTGGTATTTTTCACAAAACTTGAATATGTTGATCATAAGCAATATTATCAATTAAGTCATAAATAATTCTGTGTGACCCAGATCATATTGCAAAATGCTGCTCTTAATATTCCAAGAGATCCAGACCAAGAATTACAGAAGATAGGTGCATGCCTGGGGAAGACACAATTGGAGAAGCAGTCTAGCTCTACTTTGTTCATATTTATGTTATGATTTTCTGAATCTTGATAACCATTTCAACTGTGAGGAGGAAAAGTCAACAACTCAGGGTTTCTCAGGAATTTCCAGAGATGGGTCATCACCTGGCTGAGGGTGCAAGTCCATAAGCACATCTGGTGGCTCATTCTCAGATTCCAGTTGCCTATGAGAATTTGAATTGAGATCTGAAGCAATGATGTTCTCTGGTGTGTGAGGAGGCTCCCTTGTGCTTTTTGTATTGACTTGTGGTTTTGAGGATGGTAAGAAAATAGGAAGATTCTGAGGGGTGGCATCTCAACCTGCGAGGTGTTAATTACTTATTTTTTATTGTAAACTTTCATTATATATTTTTGGTAATGGGGTTTATATTTTATAATCTTATGATCATCTGTTAAGGTCTAATGGCTGTTAGTTTTCACTCAGATACACACTTTTATCTGCATTGCCACCATTGTATTTTTTCTTCAATCTTTGGACTCCTTCAGGAAACCTCAAGATGCTGTTATTTTTTCTTGCCAAACATTTTAAGGTTTTATTTTCTTTTGTGTTGGGCATTCTTAACACATGGTAGAAGATGAAATACTTACACTGAATGGGTGACTCAGGAGAGACTGCCAGGTGTCAAGAAGAGCAGTTTGTGTAGGTCCTTAGGCTTCTTAGGAATGTGAACATGCGCCATGACATCTAGATTGAGAGTGGTCAATTTCTTTCAGTGGTAAAGGATAGCTTAGGATTCCTTTTCAGACCTAAGGCTCTGAACAGATTCTGCTCAGATCAGTCTTGTTCAGCCACTTAGCATATATGCAACTTAGACGTATTCATCTGTATGTGTGGAAAATCATTATAATTGACGTGGTACAAGAGTGATGAAGATTACCTGTTTCAAAACAAGGTTGGCCTATCATGCAAAATCCATAATGAAAAGTTATCTTCGATATGTCTGCAAGTGTATATTTTTATTTTAGTAGAAATCTCTGCTTTCTTATCTAGAGCTACTATTAACTTGTTCAAATGATTTGAGGCCATGTTTTAAAAATCAAAGCAGTTGATTTATTTTTATAAGTGACTTTTATTAGAGATCAAAACTCATTTTTTGTTCACATGGACATGTATTGTGTTTAGAAAAATTTCAAGGGTCTATTCATGAGACACTTTCATTATGAAAATGGAAGGATTTCTGAAGAATTTTATGTTATATATAATCTACTTGACTTGAATCTCTGGAATGTTCAGACATCTTAACTGTTTCCTAAGAAAAGTTTACATTTCCTCTTCCTGGCGAGCAGGGGTCGCTCTCTCTCCTGCTGGCATTCTCTGACACAGTGTTGGCTTTTTTGATCCTACTTCCTCTTCCAGTTACTGCCTCACTTTGCTTCTTCCCTTGAAAATGATCTGTATTAGTTCGCTATAGCCGACATGGAAATAACCTAAATGCCTATCAACAGATGACTGGATAAAGAAGCCGTGGTGTATATACTCAATGGAATGCTCTGCAGTTACAAAACAAGACAAAATAGTGCCATTGGCAACAATCTAGATGAAAGTGGAGGGGATCATGTTAGGCAAAATAAATCAGAGAGAGAAAGATAAATAAAGGATGGTTTTACTCACATGTGGAATATAATGAAATGAGACAGATAAATCCCAGCAAAAACTCACAGAACACAAGATGATGATGGCTTGAGGGTGGAAGGGGTGAAGAAAAGAGAGAGGGAATCAGGTGGTAATGTTACAGCTCTCCCTGGGACAAACCAAGCAGTCACTCCTTGGAAATATTTTAGGCAGATTTATTACATGGGCTCAGCAGGGATCCTTCCCCAAAGGCTGAGCATGGGCTTTAGGTGGGTACACTTATATAGATTAGAGCAAGCGAGGGAAGAGAGAGATGTAAATTAGAGTGGGGAGTTTCAAGCACAAGAAGTTCTTTGTCTGTTGGTGACTTTAGTTGCCTGCAGCATTCCAATAAGCTTAGATTACAGGATGTTTTATGGCTAGCTCAAGCATTTTTCATGGCTGCCTTCATGGCTGCTGGGAAACAGCAGACAGGCCTTTTTCCCTCACAGCAAATGGTAGTGGAGCTCTGGTTGTGGGTGTGGTGTTTAATACCCATAGACTGTGATTTGATATCTTAAAGTGAATGTGGCTTTGTAAACAAAAGAAATAATACAACTATTATAAATACAAAATAAAATGACCTGTATTTACTCTCTCCAATTTTTGATGTTTCCTTTGAATCTAATCAGTCTTTCACTAAAAGCACACCATCAAAAATTAAATTGTCTAGCACAATGATGCTTTCCATATAGCAAAATTCAACAGGGACTTCATTTTCAGTCCTCACCTTATGTGACTTTGTAACTCCACAGAATGGGATAGCCCTCTATCTTCCATGAAAAATCTGTTTTACCTGGTCTATAAATCATGTCATCCTCTTTTTCTGTCTTACCTATTGACATGTCATTGATTCATATGCTCTGTTTTAAGAGATGCAATGAGTTCTTATCTGTCTTATTGAAACTTAGGCATTTGAGTTTGTAGGAGTTAAAAATATGAAAATATGTACAAAATATATTTGTGTGAGAAGGGAAAAAGAAAAATATTAAGAAATTCTAAGTGTCCTATAAAGATAAGGGGAGAGAAACATTTCTTTGACTCATCCTGTGTTAATACAGGAAAAAAAACACATGTATTCTTCTGATTGGAGGCATTAATGTATCTATAATTACATGAATATAGAATAGGATGGAGATTTTCTAAGAATTGTCATAAAGATGGTAATTGATTCATATATTTAACTTCAGCTTTTTATTCTGGAATGACTATATACCAGAAAAGAAAACTATTCTCATGTTTTAAAATTGATATCCTTGTTTAACTATTATATTTCTTTCTAGTTGTCACAAGAACTATTTCAGATATGTGTGTGTGTGTGTGTGTGTGTGTGTGTGTGATAGTTTCCTATCAGCGCTACTGTTTTACTCAGTCTTTTCTTCCTTACAGGAATAGTTCTTTCCTTGTTGGATTATATAGTTTTATTATCCCCTTATCCTAAAGCAAAAAACAATCTATAAATTCCAGAGGTTAAGGCAATTTTACTAACCTTGGTATTCTGGCCCTGAGAATTGTCCTGCCTCTTAGAAGTTGGACTAATGCCTACGAACATAGTATTTTGCCTTCTTAATAATGCTTCCTTTAAAATAAAATTGCTCTCCTATGCATGTTCGTGATGTCTTTAGGTAGAAGAAAAACAAGCTTCCCAAGATATTTTAATTTGTAATAAAGGCAATTAAAATAATTTTTGCATATATGAATAGTTCTCTTCTTGGAAGAAAGATGAAATCTGGACTTACAGGGAATTGTAAAATTCTAGGCAAACATATTTTATGAAGGGTCTAGACTGACTTACCACCCCATGCTTTGGGTGAATAACTATAATATTGTAGTACAGTTCTCCAATTAATCCTTCTTTCACTTTCTTCTAGTGATATGTGTAAAATAAGATGAAATCAGAGTTGTTTCTATAAGTCTCAGAGATTAGTTAGCTCTTCTATGCTCTGTTCCTAGCTTTTCTCTAATTTTTTCTTTGTGTGATTTTTCTCTTCTTTGTGGAAGTAAAATTCTCAAGTCATTCTGAGAGTTTAGATTCATCATGTGAATTGGCTAGTATTTGGTGGTAAATATTCCATTTATGTCTCAGTTTCTGATAGCTTCAAACAAGAAGTGAATCTTGTTTAACTTCTTGTCTAAAGCTCTTAATTTTTCAAGTCATGAATTGAGTGGTAGCATTGAAATTATCTCGTTAAAACTGCATGCTTTTAGTGTTCTCTTGAATCTATGTCCTCACTCCTTTCTGGACAGAAATTTGTCCTTAGCATAAAATGATACTACTATGGAAAATCTGTCACCTTTTGAACTTAACCAACCAATCTGAGAATGGGAGCTTTGCCTCAGAGAGATTTTACTGAAAGGTAGCAGAGGCCAAGCAGATTCCATGAGAGAAAACCAAGAAAAAATAAAAGCAAAAAGCCAGGTAAGTGTATAGAGTGATTCCTTTCCTTCTTGCTGATAGTAAGAGGATTGAATTTTCTCATAAGAGATTTATGAAAATTAAAGTCCAGAAATAAGTCTCAAGTGTTACTCCTTGTGTAGAAATACATATATTCTTCTAGCTGCTACTTTCCTATTTTCTACACAACTCTTTTCTCTTTCTTAAAAAACAAAACTGATTAAAGTGTTTATTGACATGATGTAGATTATCTCTAACCTTAAATATAGGAACATGCCTTTTGTTTTAATTCATAAGAAATTATTTTTCACTTTCTTTCTTTGGGGAGTAAACCTTTAGAGTATCATGAGTTCCAAAGAACATTATAAATTCTTCCATTTCTACTTGATTTGAAGACAATTCATTTTTGTTGTTTGATTTATTTGCATTTGTCTCTGTAAATGTCCTCTATTAAAAATCATACTCCCACCTTATTAAGTCTTTCAACCCAAGTAATTCTGAATTACACCCAAATTCCCAAATTCTAGAAAATCAAGGATGAAGAGAACTCAGAAAATATTTTAACAAGATTGGTATTCCCAGTGACCTGGTGGTTTAGTACAGAGGCTATAGCCCACATGCACCCCAAGGATGATCCTGAAGTCACACAATATATGAGATCAATTAAAAGTTAAAGCAAGAAGTGAAAAAAAAGAAGGTAGGAAGAGATGACACACTTAGGGTAGAGGATAAGCAGAAGGGCCCTCACTACCAGAATCCTGGGTTATATTCTGTTTCTATAGCTTGTCTCTCTGCTGCACTAGGTTTTTCTACTGATTGTGACTATGCAGTTTCAAGGACCATAGTTGAAGGTAAATGGGAAGGACTCAGATCAATAACACGTTTGCTGTATCAGAGAGAAGTAGTGGCATTACTGACCACAGTGATGACATGACACCATGGAATGTGGGTAGGGTGACCATACCTGCCGTTTGAAAATGGACAATACTGGCACTTTTTTTTTGTTTTTTGTTTCCATATTTTCCAAATGATCCGTCATTTTAATATAATGTCAATTTTGTCCCTTATTTAATAAACCAGGACCATCCTTAATGCGGGACAAAAGGGTCAGTTGAGTTGCCCCAGACCTACCTGTTGAGGGGATCCAAGGCAGCTGCCCATTTCACCCTGTGTTAAAGATGGCACATCAGCCTCAACTGCTACTGCTGTTCCTACCTCCTCTGAGGAAACAGGAGCTCAGCAGAAAGGATTTCCCCCACCCCACCTGCTCAAGTGCCCACCACAGTGTGGTGGAGCTGCAGGCAGGTACTATGGAGGTTATCGCTGGCATGTGGGGGTTATCTCTGGCACTGTGGGGTTATCTCTGGCACTCAGGAGTTCGCGGGGTTTTCTGGCAGCAGGATGATTAAAGTAGCACATGTTTTAGGCAGAATATTAAGAACGGGGTTTACAGGGGTGCCAAAATTCCTTTCACTGGCTCTGGCTGTTTGTATGAAGTACTGCTGGGCCACATGTCATTACTATGTGATTGCCTGTCGGTATGGCTTAGCACATATGCTTGTTAGGTTCCCCAAAGATTTGGGGAATTTGGAGCTTCATTTCAGGAGCATGAAAGGAGAGACCCAGAGAAATGCTTCAAATATCCAAAAGAGTTTATTTTGGAATTCAAATCAGGCTGGCTCAGTAAAGGAGTAAGCCAGCACTGGGAAGAAGGACTCTGGGGGTTGGGGGTTGGTGGGTGGTTGGAGACAGGATGAGCTTTCAGATGTATGATGGGCATTGCTGCCATTCACTCAGAGTCAGGAGGCAAAGAGTATTTAGAAATTCATTAAGATGTTAATACAGGCATTAATCAAAACAATGAGAGTTTTTATCAGAAGAGAAAAGTGCCTAGGACTGGCCTCTACAGTCACCAGGAAACAGACAAAAGATCAGTGGAGGTTCCCTCCCAAATCCCACACAAAGTGGAGTTCGTAACACAATATGGCATCACCCAAGACTTTTTGGGAGAACTTGTCCTATCAATGCTGGCCTGGTTGCTCTGCTCCAGCTTATCCTCTATCCTTAGTCGCCAGCACATAATCCTGTCCAGTTTTTGCTATCCCAATGTCTTGTGTCAAGGAAATATGATTAGCCTAATATGGGTGTATTTTTGTTTTTTGCTTTTTTTAACAGGAAACGTGCAGGCAGGAATGAAAGCAAGTAGGCAGGCAGGCAGGAAGAGAGAGGAGAAAGAAGGATAACGAGGAAAGGAGTGCACAGGAGACTGAGAAACTCAAGAGAGAGTGAAAGGACAGAAGAGGCAGGGTCAGGGGTCATAGTCTCTCTCAGACTGAGGCGCAGACCATCCTGCCCTCCACCTGTTTATTGGGTTCATACACAGCACTGCTTCAAGCAGCTGACGCAAGCAAGTTTATAGTTATACAACTTTTTTTCTCTAACACAATAACTATATCTGTCTTATTTTGGTGAGCAAACAGTCACACACACACACTGGCCCAGTGTTTTCCCATAGCGGCCTTCGCCAGGTGCCCCGGGTCTGCTGTCCTGGACGTTCTCCAGCTCCAACTCTGAACTTGCTCTCTTTTTTGCCCTCAACAGAAGTACTTTATTTTCATTTAGTTGTTCATATTGGTTCTTCCCCGCCATTCTGCTCAGCCCCAGGTCTTGAACCCAGTAACTTGGGATGTATGCGGCACTGCTCCCAAGTGTACTAAATTGCTAGGCCACCAGGGCATGCCCAGTATGGGTGTGTTTTAAGGAAAGGTGGTGGAGTATAGCACATAGAATGAGGTCATCTTAAATGCTACTTGTAAGAAATATATGCATCATTTATTCAGATGTTCAAAAAACATATTTTGGGTATATATTTGATCTTTCTCCATAGCTCCGTATCACAGATCCCCCAAAGCCTTGGAAGGTCCTCAGTGTTGAGAGGGATAAAGGTGTCTTGGGTAATGTTAATGTGGTGACTAGGGTAAGCACCCGTGGGTGTTGATCGATTTCCATGGAAACCAACTTCCAGTTCCACACGTTGACCATAGGGAGGGAGGAGACCTGGGGGTTGATTCAATTGGCAGTGGCCAGTGATTTAGTCATTCATACCTGTGAAATGAAGCCTCCATAAAATGCCTCAAAGGAGGGATTCTGGAGAGTTCTGGGTGGACGATCATGTGGAGATTTGGGGAGACAGGACACCTGGAGACAGCATGGAAGCTCCATGCCTTTCCCCGTGCCCTAGGCCTCTCTTCCATTTGGCTGCTCGTGAGCAATACCCTTTGCAGTAATTGGTGATCTAGTGAGTAAATGGGTTTCCTGAGCTCTGTATGTCATCTTAGTCAATGAATCTAACCTGAGTTGTAAGGAAGGGGTCCTGAGAACCTCTGACTTGTTAGTCTGAAGCACAGGTAATGACTTGGATTTGTAATATTACCTGAAGTCTGAGGAGGGGGCCATGAGCCTCCAACCCGTAAGCAGTTGGGCAGAAGCACAGGCAACTCCTTAGACTTGTTACTGCCCTCTGAAGCAGTGGGTGGTTTAGGGAGACTGAGTCCTTAACCTATGTAATCCAATGCTCTCTCTGGGTAGCGTAAGAATAGAATTGAATTCTTGGATACCCAGTTGGTGTCTGAGAATTGGTTGGCCGTGTGGGGAATGCAGTGTATACACAGGACCTGGATTCAGGTCCCGGGACTGAGGTAAAGAACCAAGATGAAAACTCAAGAAGGATGTTTTTCCTCTTTTCTCTTCCTGCCTACTTCCTACTTGCCTGTATTTACCTCAAAAACAACAACAAAGAAATCTAAAATGGAGAGGGAAATACAGAATAATAAGGAAAAATTATAATGGAAAGGTGTAATTGAAAATAGATATAAAAGTTCTAAACAATTCATTAGTAAAATCAACTCCAGTAGTGCATGGAAAATTCCTGGTTTCCCACTGCAGATCACAGATACTGGAATGACATTACTTCCAAAATCATATGATCCAATTTCTTTAACATTCTATCTATATTTCTATATCTGTATTTATATCTATCATTGATATCTATTTTCACATCTATGTCTATATCTTATTTCTCTATCTTTTCTGTTTCTCTGTAGCATCCTCACTAATAGATATGGAAATGTGGTTGGTCAAGAAAGTTCAAAACACTCAAATGAAAAGAAAAGGAGCAGGACTTACTGTATACTTATATCAAGAGAAATCTGTGGTAAACCACAAAGGATGGTATTGGTGTGGGAAAAGATAAATTGATCAAAAAACAAAATAGTGACCCTGGAAAAGAATCATCTATATATAGGGACCCCTGATTTAGCACAGGTAAACTTTTCAATAAGTGGGTAGATACTATTTTATTTTTAAAAATTTTACTGCAGTAACTTTGATTTAACACATTAAAATAAACTCATATGTGTAGCTTCCCCATATGTGCATTTTCCCCATTTCTAAGATATGTGTCAACACACCCTGCCCTCCACCACATCACCAAGTGTTCTTCACCAGTGTCCAGTGGGCTCCAACCGTACTTGATCCCTGGTCTTGTTACCACACTGTCCCTTTCCCTATTGGTAACCTCAGTTCTATTGCAAGTGGTCAAGGATTGGTTTTCTTTTATTTGTTCCTTTGCTTTTTTATATTTACGTTCCATCTATGAATGAGATCAACTGGTATCTAGCTTTCTTTCTTTTTTTTTGACTTATTTCACTTAGCATAATCCCCTTTAGTTCCATTCATGTTAATTCAAGTGATAGAATTTCATCTCTTCCAAGGGTTGTATAGTATTCCATTGTATATATGTACCGCATCTTCTTTATCCATTGATCTGAAGTTGGGCACTTAGATATTTCCAGTTCTTAGCTATTATAAATAAAACTGCAATAAACATGGGGGTGCATGAATCCCTGGGAATTAGTGTTTGTGTATCTTTTGGGTAAACACCCAGAAGTGGCATGGCGGGATCTTATGGGATTTCCATCTTCAATTTTTGGAGGAATCTCCATATTGTTTTCCAAAGGGTTTGCTCCAACTTACACTCTCACCAACAGTATGAAAGTGTTCCCGTTTCTCCACATCCTCATCAACATTTTTTCCCAGACTTTTGGATAATAGCCAGTCTCTCAGGTATAAGGTGATATCTCATTATTGTTTTAATTTGCATTTCCCTGATAGTCAGTGAATAGGAACATCTTTTCATGTGCCTGTTGGCCATCTGTATATCCTCTTCAGAAAATTATCTCTTCAGTTCCTCTCCCCATTTTTTGATTGGATTGTCTGTTTTTCTGTTACTGAATTTTATGTCTTCTTTGTACATTTTGGATATGAAGTCCTTGTCAGAAGTACGGATGGCTAATACCTTCTCCCAGTTAGAGGTTATCTTCTTGTTTTGGTGATTTTTTTTTTTTTCATCGTGAAGAAACTGTTTAGTTTGATGTAGTCCTAATCATTTATTTTTCTTTTTGTTTCCCTTGATGGTGGAGTTGAGTCTCCAAAAACCTTGCTAAGACTGATATCATGGAATATCTTTCCTATGTTGTCTTCCAAGAATGTTATGGTTTCTTGTCTTATGTTCAAGTTTCTGGTCAATTTTGAGTTAACTTTTGTGAATTGTGTTAAGAGTGATCTAGCTCAATTATTTTGCATGTGGCTGTCTAGTTTTCCCAACATCATTTATTGAAGATTTTCATTTCCCCATTATATGCTTTAGGCTACTTTGTCATAGATTACCTGACTATATGTGAGTGGGTCAGTTTCTGGTGATTTGGTTCTATTCCATTGATCTGTGTCTCAGTTATTGTTGCATCTGTTCCTTTGATTTTTTTTTTTATATTTACATTCCACCTATGAGTGAGAGCATGTGGCATCTATCTTTGTTTTTCGGTTTACTTCACTTAGCATAATCCACTTTAGTTCCATTCATGTTGACTCCATTATCATACCATTTATTCACTATTGCTTTGTTAGTATAGCTCAATTTCTGGGAGTTTTAATCTCTCCAGATTATTTTTTCTCAGAATTGCTTTGTATATTTGAGGTCTTTCATTGTTCCATACAAATTTTAAGATTTTTTGTTCTATTTCCTGGAAATAAGCCCATGGAATTTTGATAGGGGTTGTAGTAAATCTGCATATGGCCTTGTTTAAGAAGACCATTTTAATGATGTTGATTCTCCCAACCAGAAGCGGGAAATGACTTTCTATCTCTTTGAGTCCTCCTCTATTTCCTTTAAGATGGACTTACAGTTTTCATTGTATGGTATTTTACCTCCTTTATCAATTATATTCCAAGATATTTTATTCTTTTTACTTTTAAATGATGTGAATTTCTTGGTTTTATTTTCTTCTAGTGTGTGGTTTGCATATAAATATGCAATGGATTTTTGTGGATTGATTTTGTAGCTTGCTACTTCACTGTATTTGTTCATGAGCTTAGTAGTTTTTTGGCAGCTTTTTTAGGGTTTTCAATATATATAATCATGTCATGTGCAAATAATTATAGTTTTTTTTCCTCCTTTCCAATTTGGATTCCTTTTATTTCCTTTTCTTGCCTACTTGCTCTAAGACCTCCAGTCGGTTGTTAAACTGCAGTGGTAGAATGCACAGCCTTGCCTTGTTCCTGACCTTAGATGAAATGTTTTCATTTTTTTGCCATTGACTATGATGTTGGCTATGGGTTTGTAATATATGATCTTTGTTATATTGAGGCATGTACTTTATGTTCCTATTTTAGGCAGGGTTTTAAAAAAATCATAATAGGGTATTGGATCTTGTCAAAAGCTTTGTATGCATCTATTGATATGATCACATGTTTTTTCTCCTTGCTTTTTTTGATAATGGTATATTACTTTAGATGAGAAACAAGGTGAACTAACTTTAAAGGAAAGATTTTAGACTACATTAGCTTTTTTCTATTTACCATCATTAAAAAAATGAAGAAATTAACAAGATTATTTACAGAGTGGTAAAAGAGATAAACTCACAATATAAATAAACCAAACAATTCATATTCAGAATATATAAAGGATGTTTATAAATCAATTTTCAAAGTTAAAAGAAATACCAAATAGAAAAATGGTAAGTTACTCATAG
This sequence comes from Solenodon paradoxus, assembly GCA_004363575.1. Classification (NCBI taxonomy): domain Eukaryota; kingdom Metazoa; phylum Chordata; class Mammalia; order Eulipotyphla; family Solenodontidae; genus Solenodon; species Solenodon paradoxus. The sequence continues at coordinate 340,307 of RJWH01001115.1, forward strand.
TAAAAGACATTCAAATGGCTAATAAACATATGAAAAGATGCTTGATCTCATTAGCAGCTGGGGAAATCTTAAATGAAACCACAACAAGAAAGAGAAGTTATCACATATTGGTCACCTGTGTCAGGCTCCTGATGCTTGCTAAATCCTAAAGACCTTGTTCCTTTTAATAATGTCTCTAGCCCATTTTGAGCTTTTCTTGTGAATTGTGTTAGAGAGTGGTCTAGCTTCTTTCTCTCGCACATGACTGCCCAATTTATAAATAAAGACGTATAGGTCATCAATTTGGTACACCCATATACTTAGAGATATTAACTTTATTTACACCATCAATTTTTAAAAAATTAATTGGCCCAGACTAAGATCCCATGCCTCTCAAATTTAATAGGCATATGAGTTATCTGATAATTAATTCTGTGAATCTAGAGTGGGGCCTGCTACTTCTCATCTAACAAGCTTCCAGGTGAAGCAAAGCAGTTCATCAATGGACCACACTCTGTGAAAAGAGATGCTAAGGGGTTTCCTTGTGTTACCCAAGTAGAGGGTAATTCCAGACAGCTGAGTGTGGTCCCAGGCTTATAAACACTCAAGAAAGTCAAGTCCTGCGGTTTCCTGTTCGTCGTGGGCACTCTGTCTTGGAGTTCAGCATGATGAAGGCCTCTGTGTTTTTTGGGGGAACCGTCTTCATTTGTTTGTTGTTTTTGAATTCTTCAGGACTTGAAAAAGGTATGAATTGGAACTATCTTTGGAGGATGGAGCCTTGAAGTGACAAGATTATTTTCTAAAACTTTGCTGTGTGAAGGGCTGCCTAACAAAGCTTTTTCACTCCTTCCCTCATTAAAAACTCACTGCTCTCTCTGTTAGATGTCTGCTTCACATTCTACCTACTTTCTGAAAATAATGGTGGTATAGTCCATTATTGTGATTACAACAGTGTTCTCTTTTTCTACAAACCTACTTGAGAATTCTTCAGGTTTAGTTTATCTTCAGTCATTATCCCTCTTCTCATGACTAGACCCAATATCTAGATGCAGTTTTGTTTGTCACAACTGGAGTTGCTATTGTGTTTAGTGGTTTGGGTCAGAATGCTAGTACACATTCAACAATTGTACCTGGGTCATTGGGATGTATGTGGACTACCTCCCATGACCTTCCAGCAACAACAGAATCTGGCCCCAAATATCAGTAATGTTGAGTCAAGAAACCCTGCATTAGTTTTAATTCTGCCAGAAGGACTTTAAGATAGGGATTCATGAAATTTCTAAGCAAAATTAGAGCTAGATCTGAAGCCAGTTGACACCAGTGTTACAGTTCATTGATTTATTACAACTGAAGATGCTGGCATCCTTCTTTCAGCGAACAGTGGGAATACCCAGTACAAAATCTCAAAACATCTGCGATCAATTTTATAATCAGACAGAGTAGGTCACTGTGTTATACCTTACAGCCAGGTTTGTCACACATGAGTTTTTCTGTTCTCATTGTGAGAACTGTAATGTCCCTTGTGTCGTGTGAGATGAGCTTCTCTACTATGACCCCACCAATATCAGGATATGTGGGTGAGGGTAGGATTGGAAGTTGAGATGACTTGAGTCATACTATTTTAGCTTGGGGTAAGTTTAGGGGGCAAAATAACCCAAACATCAGATTTTTACCTTAAGAGTACTACCCATCTATTTTTTGTTGACCACCTCTGGTCAACCCTAATGATTGGAACACAACACATCTTCAGTCCTTGCACTGTTAGTGACATGAAAATGGAATGATTATGTGAGAACATTTTTCTCATCTATTTATTGACTTTGCATAGTCTGAGCTGACTGTGCATGGGAAAGATTGCTGGTCTGCCTTGGTATTTGTGCTTACTGTACTACCATATGTCACACGAGATCCTTTTCAAGGAATTAGATGCTTTTGTACATTTCATTTCTTATATGGTAAGTGAAAAGGCCACCTGTCCTATCTCAGAATTTCTTTGTTGTACTCAGTAACAAGAATATATGTGCATGTGTTGACATTTGGCCTAGGAATTGGTGCATAAACAGCAGAACTCTTACTTAACTCCATGTCAATAGTCAAGAGTCTCAATGGAAAAAGGCTGATGGTAACAAAATCACCTCTGAAAAACAGCCTGCCTCTGACCAGTTTGCTTCTGAAATAAATGTGTCCGTGCGATAGCTCCTTTCTGAGTCTGAATATGGAGTAATGTGGTCATTGTGTGTTCAGTTTTGATACAGACTATAAATGTTATGCCATAATCCTACTGTTCTAGGTAAAACAATTGTGGATTGTTTCAGTTCAACCCCAACCTCACTTTTGTAGACTTTCTCACTATTTTTTAATTAAGCATTTATTTAATTCATCCATCTTGGTTGGTCTCCTCCTCCCTGGTCTTGAACCTGGGTCCTTGGGATGTATGTGGATTGTGTCTGGTGACCTTATCTGCTAGGCCACCAGGTGGCACCTCATAGCCCTCCTATCACTGTCCATCAAGTTTCTAGTATAAACAACTTGTACTACTGATCTTTCTAGTTAAAATACCTCCTCTCAAAAAGTTCAGAAATAAGTTCCATGTTGTACTTGAGAGTTTCTATTCTTCTAACCACCTCAATAAAAGTTTCGATTCCTTCCTGAAGGTTAACACTCTCCCTATCTATACAAAATGGGTTCAAAGTTTTACTAAAGACAGAAGTTTTTAATAAACATATAAGTCAGCTGAGCATCAAAAAGTAGACCAAGTTTCCTGGGATCAAAAACTATGCTAATGTTTCATCTGTGTTGTTGGGTAATTCATTTAAAATCTACATTGAAGACTCAATATGCAGCTGAGGATAAAGAGATGAGGAAATGTTCCTAATATTTACTCGTAAAATGTATTACTAAAGAATATACAAAGCTGCTTCAGGTTAACGCAAGAGTGGACACTATGTACTAACCTCTTGTACTAAGAATCTGGTCCGGATTTAACTTCATGCTGAAAACTCTGAAGTCAAGACTCTGGTTACCTGGTAGAGGAGGTCAGATGGATGGTAGCAGTAGGTACTAGGTCTCTGGTGGTGGGTGAGGTGATAAACTTATTGATCAAACTGTGAATTTATTCTCCAGAAAATTATAAGTATTAGTAAGTAGATACAATCAATACAAATTAGAGTGAAAAGGAAGATAAAGTCTGTTTTTATATTACATAGTGATAGTTTGTAGGATATAGTGGATTGAATAAAATTTATTTTAAAATTACATCTGCTTGTGTTGACTTTAATATGGTTACCAGAAAGTCTAAAGCTACATTATAAAATATAAAGCCCTACTGAGATTAAGGTATGCTGACCTGTATCTCTTGGATTTTCTTTCTTTTTTTTTTTTCCTGTAGCATTGACTGCAGTGTGTTCTGATGATTGGTTGGTAGCCAGAATAAAACGAAGACCTTTTGGTAATGACACAGAAATTAAAGTTGGAGACATACACCTGGGAAATAACTGTTCAGCAACAAGAATGCTGAGGCTGAACTATGAGTTCTCTTATCCTGTCTTTAAGTGTGGGATGAAGAAAATTGTAAGTGCCATGATGACTTGTGATGATTTTTGTTTTTGTTATTTATTTTTAAGGGATCTATAGTATCAAAGCTTGTTACCTTTTGTGGTAATCCATTCTCTTGAGACGAGCAACTTATTAATATTGGGGACATTTCAAGTAAGGGATGTTAAAAAGGATCATATTCATAGTCTGTATTTTCCCGATTTCACTGCTTCTGCTTACTGTCAAGTTTTCATATTTTGGGGCTTTGGGTGTGGATATTTGCGAAAGGGGGTTCTATGTTGGAAAGGACCAGTATACTTTAAAGAGATCCCTCGGCTCTACTTGGGGGAAACAGGGTTGAAAGACCTGAGGAAAAGGAATAAATGTTTCTCACTCAGATCTATTTGTAAAATTCTGTTGTCGTAAATGCCATGTTCAGATTTTTCTAAAATTTTGACATACTGTATTCAAATCATTAAACCACCCAAATCATTTTTTGACTTCTAATCTTAAAGCTTTCACCTCATTTCAGTTGTTTACAGGGAGTGAAGCTATCATATTCTCTAAGATCATTTATAGACCAAGACTGGATACCACCTATGAATTTGAGGTGCTTTGTTACATGAAGAGGTGAGCACCCTCCTTGCACATTCTCTTTTGTTATAATTTTTTGACTGAAGTAACATGACATTATAACATACATTTCTGGTCAGTCAATATCTGTATTACTATGTTAAGTTCACCACTAAAAGTTTGATTCTGTCCTTCAGCTGAAAACTGACCCCTTTAAGGAATTTTTCCTATAGCCCTTCTCCCTCCCCTTCTGGTAACCACTAATTTGGGTTTATAGACTAAACATTTATATTTGTTTTAGTTCATTTGCTTGCTTATACCACATGCAAGTGAAATCACACTGTGTTTGTCTTTCTCTGTCTGATTTATTTTACTGTTTAATGCCCTCTAGATGCATCCCATGTTGTTGCAAAATGGCAAGACTGTATCTTCTCTTAAAAGTTGGGGAGTATTCCGTTGGCCCTCTACACATGTATTTAGTGTAGTCTTTGGGCTGAGAGATGTGTGTCTTGAGCATGATGCCTCTGGCACCGCTGCGCTTTCTAAAATTTCTCTAATTCTTGTTAGGAAAGTTTTCAAGCATACAGAGGAGTAGGAAGACTCTTATTGTGAATATCCACATACCAGATACCTAGATTCCACTATTTTGCTCTACTCTCACACATTTATTTCTCCACCCAATTTTTTGATGCACTTCAAATTGAAGGCCTGAGTGCATGTCCCTTGTATTTCAGCGTACATGTTAATTAGGGATCAATATTATTTCTTTGAAGCAAAATTTATACACAATGAAATATACATGTTACATATATAGACTACTTGACAAACACATAAGTTTCACGATAAAAACCCTATCGATATGACTGGTCATTGCAGAATGTTCCCTCTTGGCTCTTCCCAGTCACTTCCTGCCCTCTGCACTTCAGTGTTGATGTCTTTTCTAGAAGTTTATATAAATGGAATCATATAATCTGTGCTGTGTATTTTAGTAACTGACTACTTTATATTGCTGAGTGGTATTCCTTGTGCTATTCTGATGATGACTTATGCTATTTTCAATCACCAGTTACCGTGAGTAGAACTGCCATGAACACTTTTACAGGTCTTTGTGCAACTGCAATGTTTTCACTTCCCTTGGCTGAATACCTAGGAACAGGATTGCTAGATGATAAGGAAAGTGTGTTCAGTTTGACAAGAAACAGGTATTTTCCTAAACAGTATTCTGTTATTTACTTATAGCAGGACCGTATAGGAGTTCAGAGCTTCTACTGTCAGTCTTAATTTTAGTCTTTTGAGTAGGGATGTAGTGATAGCTTGTGCTTGTAATCTGCATTCTTCTAATAACTATTAGTGCTTATAGGCTTTTCACATTTCTTGTGAGCTGTGTCTCTTGCCTCGTTTTAATTGGGTCATCTGTCTTCCTGTATTTTTTTGTTTATCCTGAATTCCAAGAGCATGTTCAGTATTTTGGTCCAGTCCCCGCCCTTTGCTTATTTTATGATGAACAGATACTTTTAATTTCCGAGTTTAAGTTAGAGACTTTTGCTTTTAGAATTATGGGTATTTATTCTCATGTTTTCTATTCATGGGGCCCCAAGGAGATAGGTGAGGACTCCTAGGGGCAGGAAGAGAGAGGAGGGGGCAGAATTGATTTATTCAGTTGTTCATGTTGATGTGATTGTCCTCCCATGCTGGACAGCAAGTCTGCGTCCTAGGGATTCACTCTGCTGGAACCACAGAATGTCCCTAAAAGTTTTATAGTTTTGGGTCTACAATCTACAGAACTTTATTTTTGTGTGTTGTATGGGCAGTTATCCTGTTGATTCAGCTCTAATTAACTGAAAAGACATTTCCCTCTTGAATTACTTTGACTCTTGCTAAATCAATAACCATAAAACTTTGGTTTTTTTTCTAGACTCTTGTGTTGAGCTACTCAGTTCAGTGTCATGGTGCCTTAACTACTCTTAAGTTCATTTTAAGCATAGTGATATCATTGTCAGTTATTCAGCCTGCCTTCAAATGAATTTTCACCACATCCTTATAGATGGGAAAGAGGGGAAGGGAGGCCCAGCAAAATTAAGGCACCTGGCAAGATCTGACTTGAAGCTACTATTGAGAAAAATCCTTCATTCTTTAAGCTTTGCATTTCTCTTTAAACATGTTTTGTGTAATACAGTATCAGTAGCTATATGTAACATTTACATTTAAATTAAAATTAGCTATACTTTTAAATTCATATTTAAAGTTAATGGCAATTAAAATTTCTTTAATTGCAATAACTATTTTTCAAATGCTTATCAATAACCTAATATAGCTACTGGTTAATATATTGCAGAGTGTGCAGATTTAAAATATTTCTTTTATTAGAGAATTCTAATGATCAGTGCTGTTATACCAGAATAAACACAATTTTCAGTTGGACAGCAGATGATTGATCATAAACACTGTTAATTCTGAATCCATTGGTATCCTATTCAAAGTCCCATTACAAGCTTTTAAAATTTATATTCATTGACCTAATTTGCCCCTTTTTAATCTACTTTGGGTTTCTATCACTTATAACTAACATAAACCTGGTTAGTATATTTGTATTTTCCTGTAAAAAATTGTACAGATAACAGTATGGTGTTTTTGAAAATTTTGTTCTATTTTAGGCTTCTAGTCCCATTTAAGATGCTTTTTGGAACAAATGGTTATAGTGTCGATTCCTGGAGCAGGAGCCCACAAAGAGCAGAAGAGCAGTGGAAAACAGACACCTCCCCAAACAAATGCTCACCTGATCTGGGCTCCGAGAGTAAGGTGAGCACATCTAGGTTGGCTGCCACTTCTTGGTTAACGGTATTTGTCAAACAAAGTTTCACTGAGGGACTAGAAATCTCTTTGAACATCCAAACGTTCTGGTGTTGGCCTGTTCACTTAGTATGTACAATCAGTTTTCTTATTAGCTGCATATAAATAAGAATGTTTCACTGCGTCAGTTCCCTTAGCTCTTATCTGAGCTAGTACAAAATTGTTTATTTAGTGCAGCCTACAAGTAAAATAGTGGTCATGGGCCCAACCTAGGCCTCCGTTTCATGCCAATACTTTCAGAGAATGGGTAGGATGTGTGTGTGTGTCTAAGATACGTATGTATACAAGGGACAGGTAACCTGAGTTTGAAAATTCAGAGAAATTTGCTGCAATTAGTACTTTTTCTAACACTAAAACCCAAAGAAAAGCCCTTCTTAAACTCAGTACAAAAACCTTATTTTAAAAGGATTTTACAAAACTCCTGCACATAGACGATGGCCTGGAAGGTGGCATGTCACAAGGAAACGAGCTTAGTTCTAGAGCTCTGACAACCACTCAAAATCAACATTGACATGTGTGCTCTAAATCCTGGACGTCATCATCTCAGGAGAGCAGAGATCTAGATAATACTCAGATGTTGATCACTTCTAATGACGTCAAAAATCATCACTTAGATATCACATTTGTATAAAGCTGTCAACTACATATGAGGGCTGAAATTTGGTTCTTTACTTCTAGCTGAGTATTGTCTTCTCCAAACAAGTTGTGAGTAAGAGTTACCTGTGAGCAACAATTATCTACCCTTTCCACTCCCCTCATCCTGCAGGACCAACTAACCATGAATAATTATTTCAGCAATAATGCCTGTATCATGATTTTTTCCTCTCTTCCATAGGGTACAGGAGCAGGGGGGTCATACTTGTCTGGGGCCCATTTTCAGTAATGCTTGCCAAAGACGAGCAGCAGAATGCATTGCCTGTTCAACTTCTAGAACTTCGGATGCAACATCTCTATCATACATTGTTTTCAAAGCATTGAAAATGTTACTGCCACTCTAGCTTTGTATGTGAAGTCACATTCCTAATAAAGCGGTTACTATCCGAAAGTACTCAAATCTCAGCTTATGCTTATTGTTTAAAAAGGTATCAAAACAGTTTGCATCCCAGGCTAGAAAGAAGTTTTCAAATTCTCACAATTTAAATTACTCAATACATCTCAGGAAGGGAAATCTCCTGCCTTTGAGTATCTCATTCAAGAGTACTGGTGTCAACTGAAAGTTTTTAATCGTCCTTATATAGTACTTTTTGGAAAAAATCAACCCTCTTTAAACCCACTTTTCTTAGTAACCACTAGTGTTTCATGGTGACATCTAGTCTTCTGATTAGATTTTTTTTTCCTTGCAGGGCATGTAAAAAGGGGGAAAGAATCTATGCTCTTTGTAGCTGCTTTAACAATTTGAATTCCCTATCAAGCCTTTGGCTTTATAATGCTTTTCTATTTCTTGGTAATGACTAAAAGGAAGTATTGTTAACTTGTTTATGCATTTTTAAGGGCACGAAGCATTTATCCTTATTATCTTTATGATGGGAAAATCTGTGAGTAAACAAGATTCCAATTGACTAGTTTGGCCTGATGCTGAGAGCTTTAACTATGTAAGGTTACAGTCACACCATCACACCACCCTTCCCATCCCCCAGTCCTAGACTAATGGGGGTCGCTGGAGATTTTTTGTAAACTAAATCATTTGCTCTTCTGGAGCTAATTAAATTGAAAAAAGGACTGAAAACTCAGATCAAGTATTAAAACAGCTTTTATCCCAGGCTAGAAAGAAGTTTTCTAATTCTTTTCAGATTTTAATGTACTCAACATGTCTCATGAAAGGAAACCTGACACCTTAGGGTTTACCAGTCAAGAGTACTGGTGTCAACCCCAGTCAAAGGGAGCCAGAACCAGAGGGAACCACACGTGTGCAAGAAGGCACACATAGAATTGATTCAAAAGGAAGGCTGGTCTTCAAGAGGAAATACTGGTTATGTGGAGCAGAATCTTGTCTTATGTCTAGATTCCCTGCTCTGGGAAAGAGAAAGAAAAGAAACCAACCTCTGGATGGATACAAGAAAATGTAGAAAAATCTCTCCACTTCTTTGGACACAGAATTTCTTTCTAAACCTCTTTCCTTCTCCAATTGGAATTTTTTTAATTTCAGGGGACTCTAAAGATATTTAAATTTGAGTCATCAAGACTTGCTATATGATTTAACTGAGCTGCTGGACTTGTTCAACTTGATGTAGTGTAGCCTGACCAGCAGTCCTTTCTGTAATAACTGAAGGCAGTCTAGAGGACTCGAAAATGCCTTTGCTTTGAAATAAAAAGACAGTAAATTTTGTCATCTCAATATATTTGTAGTCTTTTTATGTTTTATTCTCCTTGACCTTGATGGAAATGGAATATGCAGCATGACTTGTACTGTTTCCTGATTTCAATAAATGCTTATATCTGAGTAACAATCCTAGAATTATAGACCCCCAGTTAAAATCACGGCTGGTTCTTTTGAATTCATTGCAATAGAATCAAAAAGGTGGATTCTTATAACCCCAAGGAAGCATTTACCAATATTTACTATTTGTGGGAAATTAAAAAAAAATCTGAAAGAATTTAAAATGCTTAGACTATATTCCCAGACCTCAACAATGCTTGATTATAAACAAATGATTTCCAGAAAATTGCCAAATATTTGGAAATTAAGTTAGTCTACTTGTGAATAACACCAATGAAACTAAATATTTTGAATTAAAATGAAAATGCTACATATCAAAATGTGTGTATTGCAGTTAAAGTAATGTTAAGAAGGAAAACTAACATGAAGTAAGTTTATCAATAAATAAGAAAAAATCTAAATTCAATGATTTAAATTTCCACCTGAAGAAGCTAGAAAAAGAAAAAATTAACCCAAAGGAAAAAGGAAATGGTAATAAAAATTAATGAAATAAAAAATTGACGAAACAGAAAACCACTAACTAAAAGCTGTTTGTCAAAGAGATCACTGCATTTGCTAACCTTTAGCCAGCAGACAAATTGCCAAAATTACTATTGACCATACACTGTATTTATGCTAAACTGCAGTGTTTTTTTGTTTGTTTTTTTGGTTTTTTTTTTGCCATTCTAATGTCCCTGAAAATCAGGTGTAACTGAAACATTCAGAGGTGGCTTCGTAAATTAATATTTTTGTATGTTTGATTTTTTTTTTTTTTTCACTAAAACCTCTCAAGAATTTGGGCTATGGCTTAGAATTAAGTATGTCAATTTTGGGGGGAAACTTTTTTTTTCTGTGGAGCAGGAGAGGCAATGTGAAAAATTAATGCATTTTGGCTGAAATAAGAGACCGACATGAACTGCATTTATCACCTTTTTAGTTCCGCATCACCCATCCATTTACCCCAACACCCATATTCAATGTGGCATTTTTCAGCTCTTTACAAAAAAATCCTAGAGATTTTATACACACACATCATCAGTGATCTAGCTAATGCCCAGATCTTGGTCTTTAAATATCACTTCACTTTTAGTCAAGATGCAAAGGGAAATGACTAATTATGGAGAAATCTACCAAATTTGGGATAAAGAATAGTAATGGATTATAATGTATTAAAACAATATCAATCCATAGTGATACGAACAAAATAGTATGATGGTATAGAAAAGGAAAATCTCTTAGAGCAGAATGGTGATTTATATTGATGAGTTTCATATATACGTATATTTTGCAGCCCCCATTATAATAATTGATTCAGAGGTCAATAGAGTCTAAAATTATTGGATGCAAGCTTGGAGAAAATAGTTATACACAACTTCGCAGAGTCACCCCTTGACAATTAATTACAAAATCTTAACCAAGCAGAGATTGGTAGATACTGCTTTAATCAAGTGCTCAAATTTAACATTCATTAGTATAATGGTGCAAACTTATGGACCTTCTGTAATATACTGCACTAAGAAGGAGAATCAAATGTAGTAATCTTGCAGAAAAGTGCTGAAACCATATGTAATGATTAAAAAAAACCCAATGAATCAAATTGGAGATTTATACAAAATACCTCTCAGAGAAACAGATTAAGAGACTAAAGAAGAATGGTAACTAACTACAATATTTAACATTTAGCTCTTGGATAGGAAAAAATCTATAAAGGACATTATTTTAAAAATGGGGAAAATTGGGGAGATGTGACTTAATTTATTGGCTTTAACAATTGTGTTATGTAGCTGAGAATTTTGGTTCTGAGGAGACAAAGGCCCAAGTATTTAAGAAGGAATGTTATAGCCCTTACACTTTTAAGCATTCAGAAGAATATGACGATACATAAAATCAGCACACAGGGCAAAAAACAGCAAGGATAGCAAAATGTTGAAAACACAGAGGGGTGGGGAAATGTTACGGACACCGCCATAGAGTTACAGAAGACTTGGTTCTCTGCACGTTGTTTGCTTACACTTTTTGATGTCCAGCAAACCACCATGACCGGGGGAAAATACAATACTCTGGAGTTTCTGATAAGAGACTATGAAGCTGCAGTAAGGGACGAGTCATTGCAGACAGCTGAGTATGGCTAGGTTAGCTATTGCTTCTTAATGGGCTTTCACTAAATCAGAGGAGGTCAGGGTCTCTGTGCTGTTAAAAAGGCTCTTAATCATTTCCTTGATGTCTTGGGTCTGCTTTGAGTCTATCATCAGGGATGAATATGAGAGGATAGAAGAGTTGTTGAGATTTTAAAGTGGGGTGGTAACCTTTAAAAAAGAATCCTGTGTAAATAGTTCCCTTTACAGCTTTTCCAAATGGGCTTTACTCTGACTGTAAACTCCTAGCTAGTTCCACGTGTTTCCAATCAGGTTCATGGTTTTGTCATTGTGTAATGTCATCTTGATTGTACCCAATATGTTGATCCCTCTATATTATTTTCACATTTTATGACAAATCTGCAGAGACTTAAGCTCTGGCAGATTTTCTTTTGTCTTCATCTTTCTCTTAATATTTTAGACCCATGTTTGGTAAAGGACATAGAATATTGAATTTAGCCAAACTAGAGGTTAGTGGCTTAGGTCGAAGATATTTCTGAATTTCAGGACTGAGAAGATACAGATTTTCTTGGCTCTGGTGATCAGGACTGAAAGTTGGAATGGATTGTAAAGAGAAGAGACAACTGTTTGGATTCTCATAGCTTGTCTTCATACATAGGCCTTATGCAAGCTGAAATTTCTCTCTGCTATTTATTTGCTGAATTATGCCGAGTGAGGTATTTAATATTTCTGTGCTTGATTTGAATCATCTCTTATATCCCTCTCTCAGAGGGTTATAGTGAGGTTGGAATAAGATAACACATTTAAAGCATTTGAACAGAGTTAGCCACATAGAACATCCTCAAAAATCAGTTGTTATCATAATTATCTTTACTTATCTGAAAAGGAAACTTGAGTTTTCTCCAGCATTCCAAACTATTAATATTGAAATTAAAATTTGCATTAATATTATTGTATCTTCTTGACCTCTACATGGGAACATATTAATTTTTCATTTTTGAAGTCATAAGGTAGATTTCCTTTCTTTTTTATGATTGGGAGATTTAAAAAAGCTAATTTTGTCAAAGGAACGTTCCATCATCATCTGTAGATTTAAGGTGAGCATCACTGTACATCAACATTTGAATATATTACATTAAGTTTATCATCACAGTCCAGCTCTTCCTTTATCACAGAAGTGACCCCTTCCATCCCTCACCCTTCTTCCTTTGCAACCCCAAATTTGATTTTATAGACTAAACTTCCTTGTTTGATTTAGTTCATTTGTTTGCTTGGTTTCTTTATGAACCACAAATAAGTGAAATCATGCAATGTCTCTTTCTGGTTTATTTCACGCAGCATAATTCCCTTGAGGTTCATCCAGGTTGTTGCAAATGGTAAGATTTCATGGTTTTGATAGCTGAATAGTACTCCAGTGTGTATATCTATGACATCTTTATCCATTAATCTGTTGATGGATACTCAAGCTGTTTCTGTCTCTTGGTTATTGTAAAAATCACTGCAATAAACATAAATCTCTTTCAGTGAGTGTTGTTGTGTTTTTAGGGTTAAACCTGGAAGTGGGATAACTGGATTATATGGAATTTCCATTCTCTTTTTTTTGAGCCATTGCCACACTGCTTTCCAGAATGGAGTATTTTTTTTCTGAAGAATTAAAGAAGACCAATGAATGTGTTCAGGATACCTCCTGCCCCTGATTTTAGGAATATAGGAAGATTGTATCATGGTTTTACTAAAGCAGTGGTATAGAATCACTTCTCAAGCTTTTATATTTTCTTAATTGATTACCATCAAGAGTTGAAGACTTCCTTCTACTGACAAGGCGCAGATATGGGGAAAACCCTTAACAGATCTCAGCCCATGTGTGATCATTTTCCATAAGTAAATTTAGCTTCTCCACAGGGAGAGCCAATTTAGTATGCTCCCAAATCTGTCACACTGTTGAGTTTATTTGATATTTTTCTCATATTATGGTGTTAACTATTGGTGACCTCCTACCCCATGTCCCCTAGGATATGGACTGACTTTTCTGTCACTCCATGAAAGCTACATCGAGTCATAGGTAGTTGGAGTCTGTCAGGCAATTGCATATCTAATCCCTGAACATGTGAAACATGACCTTATATGGAAAAAAAAGACTTTGCAGATGTGATTAATTTAAGGATCTTGTTGGGAAGATTACCTTGAATTTTTCAGGTGGGTTCACTGTAATCACCATGGTGGGAGGAGAAAGAGAGATTCACATGAGGAAGGGCGGAGGGTGAGAGAAAGAGATGGATGATGTAGGCAGAGTTATGGGATAGGATGGGATGTGATTGCTAGAAGTGGGCCACATGCCAAGGAATGCAGGTAGCCTTTAGAAGTGAAGCAAAGAAGCCATTTTTCATCTAGAGCCTTCGGAAGGCAAGCAGCCCACTGGCACATTGACAACAGCTTCATGAGACTCATGATGGTGTACACCTCATTCTTTTTCTGCAAAGGAAAACTCCTTTAATTACTACACCTACAATCCAAGAATGTTCTCACACTCATCTTCTTTCTTGTTATCCCTAATGGGCAGAAAAAAAGTGAACAAAGAGCTTTTCCTCTTTTTAATTGTGTAATTAGAAGTTGCCTTACTTTAGTTTAACACATCTTTTATTTGCGTTAAAAATGATCCTTTTCTTCCTAAACAACCCAGTCCAAAAGTCAGTAGACAGGATTGAGCAAGGTGGATGTGCGCTGGGCATTCAAAGTAAGTATGCAGCCTGACACTGGGGGGGAAGGTCCCTGGGGACTAAGGCAGTGCTCACACTTGGTCCTGAAACAAGTATTTCATTCAAGAACATTTTTGTATAATATTAATGAGAAAAAAGTCCTGGTTGACTCTAAATGAAACAACATTCTTCTACTGGCTTTCATTCATTTAAAGTAGCTATTTCCAAGAAGCCTACTGATAATGCTAAGTGAGAACTTAGTATATATACATGACATAACATCTATTTACATCTCTCTGTGTATAAATATATATATATATATACTTGTGTTATAAGCAAATAATTATAACTTGATATAACTAGAGTAACTAAAGCATTGATTTTTGGAGTAAGCAACAGAGATGAATTGGTGGAGTTTTTTTGATGTGCAGAAAGTTGGTTCTCTTTTCCTTTCTAGATTTGTTTCAGGTCGAGTTACTTTATTATCTCTGTTGCTGATTCTTACAGCCAAACCCATAGAAATGAACAAAATAGTAGTCTTTTGATTTCAAATATGTATGATTTAGGCTGTTCAGTATGTTAGATGGAAATGTTTGACACCTGAAAATTTGTTAGTGAAAACAGCTTCACTAGCTTTTTTTGGATTGGAAGTGCCATGTGCCACCAATTCCCAGTTAGTTTCAGCAGGCCTTATAGAGAGATAGTTATCAAATGGCGTTTTTTGCCTAATCTGCCTCTTTGAGCATCCATGTTTGGGTAATCAGGAACATCTCAGCTTCAGGTAGTTGATGCTATGGTCCCAGCATCCCACGGGCGCTCCAGATTAGTAGGGAAATGGAAGGCAGCTGAGCCTTCAGTATGGGGTGCATATAAAATCACTTGGGCCAGATACCACTTCCTGTTTCCTGAGAAACCTGTGCTGGATGTCTGCCCAGATGAAGGGCTTTATGGCTTTTGATGTCTTGATTCTTCTTGCTGCTTTGAGTTGGCCTTGCACTGAGAGCCTCTATGGTAAATTATCAATTTTAGGGAATGCTCCCTTGGAAGGGCTATTCATAAAGATGTCTTTCCATGCAGCCACTCTCCTCCCTGCAGAGAGCCGATCTTAAATTTGCTGAAGGAGAAATACTTCCTGGCTAAGTAAGCTTGGGTCAATATACTGAGAACATATTTTCTCTTTCTACCTAAGTCTCTGAGATTTATCTCTCTCCTTTGTCTCTTCTCTCTCTGGATCCTCATTTGAAGTCTTTTCAAGAGATAGTCCTTTGCTTTGCATGTTGGTCTGCCTTTTAGAACTCACTTTCATAATTACCAGCCATTGATTATATTGTAGTGTAAGATATGTGGTTGTGTTTTCGCTGAGCTTTTTGCTTCTGGACTCTTCATATTTCCCCTTGATGATACTGCTCTTTCGTTCTTTTTAAAATAGTGTTTGACCTTTACTTAGGTCAAATTCATGAGTGATTATTAAAGTCAGGATAAAGCCAAGTCAATATCTGGGTCATCTAGAAGTCAACTCCAACAGACCTTTTCTATTTTATCTGTAATATTCTTCATGATTTTGTGTTATCAAAATGATTCCCAATTTCAAGGACTAGCTAAATGTTAACAGCTCTGTGGCAGCATTTCAGTATTGCTTTGTGTCTTCTTGAGTCACTTAGATGTGTCTCTTTCCTTCTGTTTAAAAGTAAGCTCTCAGTTTGGAACTGATAGTTGATTTTCTAATTTATCCATTTGACTTGTAAGCCCTGGAGCAAAGCCCACATGAAAATTTTTGATCTTTTCACTTTATCTACAATGAAACTTTCAAATGGGTAGATTAGTGCATTTATCAGTTGATTATTGATATTCAGAGAATTTAAGTTCAGCACATGTGAGTCAGGAAACTGTTATGCAGGACGGGCATTCAGGCCTGCCTGTGGCACCAGGTAGTTAGGTGCAAGGAAGAGCCTGTTTCTGTTAATGTATGCAATAGTTGAATGTGTTCACAGGATTTTTCCTCAAGTGATTTCTCAGATATTTGTGGCAGAACCTTAGTATGTCCAACTAAACCTTGAGTCTATTCATTGAAAAAAAGTAATGAAGCCAGAGCGTGAACTTCCTGTATGTCCATCTCTTTTCTTATCCTCTTGAATCCATCCTTAATCCCAACTGTTGGGGCCTTTGTTTCCTGATAATCTTATCTAGATGATGTTACAGTAATATTTCAAACACATGGAGAGATCTGATTCTCATAAACAGGACACCTGCTTTCTCCAGCTCCACTTTTCCCTTAAAATATCTCCCTGCATTTTCTTGCTTTCTTGATGATTATTTATTTCTTAAGATCAAGAACTTCCAGGCTCAATTGGGGTTGAAGTTCTCTAGTTTATTAATCATATAAATATCCCAAATATCTTCCCAGGCTGATGCCTCCCTATTACTGGTTTAAGAGGCTTCCCTAGTTAAAGTTTGAACTATTACCTCTTCTTTTCATGGTGTCATCTGACTTAACTCTTTGCAATGGACTTATTTTCACTTCGTAATGGAAAAATGAGGGCTGGTAGTATTGGAGAGAAGATAACAATTTTCCCTGTGACACATGACTGACATGCTCAGAGTCACGATTTATTATAAGAAATAGGAGATACTAAGATATGGATAAGACATGGACATTTCCAAGACACTCACTTATTTTTTCAATTGTCACCTATTGTGAATTCCTAAACTGAGAAACGATTAATCTCCAGGGAGATGATTGAATGAACTCTTACTGTGAAGAAAATAATTTGGGGTCTGAACATTTAAGTTACCATACGGGGACATTTACTAAATCTGTAAAGAGCATAGGGTCAGGGTTAATCATGGGTATGATGTATGCCTAATAGCACATGTAATTTATGTTTTAGATGCTATACAAATTCTAATTATAATGTCTAGTGTATAGTATCAAGATTGTATGAATAATGGAAAACCTCAATAAAACTATCAACATTTAATTGGTAAGGAAATCTTGTCTCATAATTCTGACTGCATGCCTGTTCATCTATGTCTTCCAAAGGCAACCTTAAAGCTCAGACTTGGAATCCCTAATGTCTACTGGAAATAATACCAACTCTCACTATACTTGAGTCAAACTCTTGTTGTGGCTTCTTTTCTACTTTTGAAGATGTGTTAGTCTGGGGATCAGAAGGTACTAATCATAGTTCAGGAAAGACTATTACTTATTTGTGGAATAAAAAGACACTGCCTTTGCTTTTTACTAGGTTTTGTTAGACTCTAAAGAGAACTGACATGGAAACGATTTTGCCGTGGCATATTTAGAACACATAGTAATTAAAGAGAATTGTGAGTTTAGGAAGTTTGTCTGAAGTATCACTCCAACTCATTGTAGCTTAACTTTCTAGTTACTAGGTAAAATTGACCACCTTGAATGAACTTTGATTTTAACCACTTAAACCCAGTCCATTTACTGATCTAAGGCTCTAAGTATACTTGGTCAAACTGTCAGAACTTATATTCATATATACGAGCATACATATGCATATATGTTCAGCATTGCTATATTTAGTTCTGAATATAAAGATGATTAAAGAGTGTAATCCATATTCAAAGTATTCTAGCTTGGGTGACAAGTTATGTTAGAATTACTTCTATACTAATGTCAAAACAGGGAGATAAGATTTAAAACCTATTTTGCTTTTATAAAACATGAAGCTGTATTAGATGAGTTAGAGAGTTATGTTTTGGATTATGAATCGAAAGTCTTTAGTGTAGAACAGTTTCTGGCTATCTAAGCTCAATCTCGTCATGGAAAAAATCTTATAAAATGTTTCTAAGAAAAACACTGCATATCATTTCTATGTGGTACATAAAGAAACAAAATGAATGAATAAACAAAAAATACAACTGTAGATTACAAAACTATCCATGGTTATCAGAACAAAAGGGCAGGAGAAGAGATATAATGTAAAAGGGTCAATTTTATGGTGATGGGTAGAATCGAACATTTAGTGGTGAGTTTAAAGTAGTATATATAGATGTTAATTTATAATGAGGTACAACTGAAACATAAAATGTTACAATTCAGTATTACTAATAAAACTTTTTAAATAAATCTAATATTTTAAGTTTACGTAACTCCATAAAATCAAATAAATGAAAAAATTTCTAATAAGTGTCTCTCATTTGAATAGGGACATAAGTTTTGTGTTGTGAATTTACTCACACTTGTTTTTAGATTTATAATTTATATGTATATGTATGTTTTTCATGCTTTATAGCAGTTAATTATATAGCTATTTCTTTGGCTACCATTTGATCTGGATTGTTTTGTCCACTTACATTTATTATTGCAATTTTCTATAACTATCTTATTGCTTACTCTTTGTCCTTTTTATTTTGTTTTTTTCTTGATATTTTATTTCCCCTCTTTTGTCTTTTAGATTGAGATTTGATATTTTTGTCCATTTTATTTTATTCAATTAAAAAAATTTTGCAATCTGTCTAATTTCCCCCAAACTTGCTACTTATCATGCATCTTTAAATACTAAAGCTGTATTTAAATTCCTGCTGAACAATAGAAAAAAATCTATGAAATTTAACTGATTACCCCCTCAAAACCTCTGGTTAATACCTGTCTCACACATTAAGTAAGAAATCCCGCATACTTTTACTTCTTCTAAAGGAAAAAAGTCAATTCATTCGAAATAGTAACTATTATTGACTTACTAAAGATTTCAGTGGAGACAATAAATAATGGATTTTATATCAAAATTGTTATAGAACTTCCTCAGACAGGGGAAGTTCTCTCTGCAGATAATTTCCTCTTATGAGTATGATTGTTTCTGCTTCTGGATGTTCTAGATATGGATTCAGTGTTACCAACATTTAAGTAACACAAGGACTGTATCACTCCTATTCAAATATATTGCAATTTACTTCTGCCCCTTATATGTTGTAATAGATGTGTCATTCTCTTCAGAATCTAATTTCTTTCAGAGAAGACAGGAGTTGCAAGATGGTTTTCTTGTGTGCTGATTTTCTTCCCTGTAAAATAAATCTAGTTATTTGAGGAAATAACTAGGCAAATACTTTGTAAAAGAGTGGAAATATGAAAGCTCTTTATTATTCTTTAAGCCATTATTACCTTTGTCAGAGAAGTAAATACTTTTTATTTATAACCAAAAGCATAGCTGAAAAATCTCCTTGTGATAATGTATCTGTCACTTTATCATCGCTTCTTTTTGCAGTGACGATATATTGCTCTTTGGACTGGGTGGTGGTTTCTATTGTCCCATGCACAAGTGGCAGCAATCGGTATATATTTGCGGATGAATTATCTTTGGGACCAAATTGCGCTGCAACTCAAATAAGAGCATACGTATATGAATTTGCATACTCTGTTGGTTTATGTGGCATCAGAATGATGGTGAGAAGAAATTTTAAAAATTACTTCTAAATGTTTTTTTGGAACTTTATACCTGGTGCTAAAATTATTGTCTTATTTTAATAACACATTTTGCTTCTACTTATAGAAAAGTGTATGGGTAGATAACACAAGGGAGTTTCTTCTCATTCACTGAATATTGGATCATCTGTCTATAGAGGACTTTAAAACACAAATTCATATATGGGTTAGGTAGCTGGTGTTGAGTGTTTAAGCTACTAAGCATTTTTCTAAATCTTGACATAGTTTTAAATTGACCAGTCCTGGGAAGGTATGTCATATTCAACATTAGATCATTTGAATCTATGCAGATCAATGAGAATGTGTGTCTATATGGAAAGTGGATTTTCATTGGAATAAGATCTCAAGTCAGTTATTTTGCTAGCACAAATTTCAAACTGTAATGTTATCCTGAGATTTAAACAAAATAACTCAATTTTAATAATTCATATTTATGCTACACACATATTTTGGGCAAACTATAAGTCATATATAAAAAGTTATTGTCATTATTTTAGCCATGAAAGGAATGGAGGTTCAGAAGGCACTTTAACAACATTTCCAAGGATGTTGGTGGTAGTTGAGCTGGTTACTCTCCAAGGCTTATAGCTACCATCACTTAACCTCCAACTCATTCTCAAAAGAACCACAGAAAACCTTTTAATTAATGAGTATTAAAAATGGTTCTAAGTGGCAGTTTCAATGTTCTCTTGTGGACTACAAAGTTTTATTTTTGAGGCATTTGAAATTCTCTCATTTTTGTCCTAGGGGTGGGATTGTTGGAACTTTGTTTATACCTAAAAGTGATTAGCCATTTTTGAGATCGTGAATGTCTTCTACTTCCTATTAATATGCCCTGTACTCTCTTAGGTCATTTCAGAGGACATTGTAATTATTCAAACTGAGATATACTATAAACCCAGGGATTCACAATATGACCCTGAGAAACTCCCTTTGATGTGTGTTTCCTCAAGGTGAGTCCCATAGACCAAACTCCTTTTTCTTGTTTTAATGTTTCATTAGTTTACAATGCTGTGAGTTTCAGGAGAATAGAGTCCCACTTCAGTCCCACAGCCACCACCAGAATTCTAGTGCCCATAACCACTATCATTTTTACTTGTTTCACCCCAAGTTCCCTTCCTCCTCCTCCCCTCCCCCTCCTCCCCCCTCCCCCTTCTCCTCGCCCTCCCCCCTCTCTTCTCTCTTTCTCCCGTCTGGTAGCCATCATTTGTTTTCAGAGTCTAAGATAATTTTGTTGTTACGTTTTGTTTCTTTGTATTTCACAGATGAGTCAAACCATCCAGTAGTTTCCTTTTTCTTTCTGACATTTCATTTAGCAGAATCACTGAGCATAATCACCTTAGGCTCCATCCAGATTTTTGCAAAGAGCAAGATTTCATCTTTACTAGCTGTGTAAAGAGTCTGTGGAGTTTATGGACCACAGCTTCTTTATGTACTCATTTGTTGATGGGCATTTAGGTTGATTCCATGTCTTGTCTTCTGTGAACTGTGCTGCTATGAATATAGGGGTTTTAATGAATAAAAATATCTTTAAAAATAATTTTCGGATATATACCTAGAAGTGAAATTGCTGTGTAAAATGGTAGAATCCATTTTTACTTTTTAAAGAAACCTCCACACTATTTTCCATAGAAGTTGTACTGATTTGCATTCCTACCAACAGTTAAAGAGTTCCCTTCTGATCCTCAGCTCTTGTCTCTAGTCATTTTGATTTAGGCTGCTTCTACAGGCATGAAGTGATGACTCATTGTGTTTGCTATTGTTTTAAGGAAAAAGGTTTAGGCAGGAATGAAGACTAGTGGGCAGCAAGAGGAGGAGGAAGCATTTCACTTATTTTTATTTAGTTGCTCATCTTTGTTGTTCTCCCCTGCCCATGTTTGACATGAACCTGCGTCTTTGGGAGGAATGTGGACTGTTCCTGGTGGACTTAACCACTAAGCCACCAGGACACACCATCATTGTGGTTTTGATATGCATTCCCCTGATGACAAGTGAGAGAGCATTTTTTTCATGTGCCCATTGGCCATCTGTAAGTTGTCTCTGGGAAAGCTCTTCTGCCCATTTTTTGAATGTTTGCTTTTTTGTTCTTGATACTGTTGGAGTATATGAACTTTCAACATAGTTTGTAGATAACCCCTTGATGGATGTACGATGTACAAATATGTCCTCTCATTCAGTTTATTGTCTTTTTGTTGTGATGGTGGTTTTTTTCTCTAGAGAGAAGCTTTTTAGTTTGAGGTAATCCCATTTGTTTACTTTTGTTTTTGCTTTCTTTGCTGTTATATCACTTTTCTAAAATTAATGTCATGGAACACATTGCCCATGTTTTCCTCTCTATAATTAAATTTCAGGTCTTATATCCAAGTCTCTAACCCATTTTGAATTTATTTTGTGTAAGATATTAAGAGTGATCCAGTTTTATTTTTGTGGTTGGCCAAATTTCACAACATAAAACCCAGGAATGAAAGCACATAGGTATGGATGGTTAATCTTCGATATGATTCAGAAGCATACCTGGAGAAAGGAATGACCAGAATCCTTTTGAATACTCTATCTTCATATTTCCTTTGATGCTTCTGCAAAAATCAAACTTTAGAGACAAGGACTCACTCGTAAGCATAATTCCAAACATCAAAGTAACATTTACCAAAATATCTTAATACTTCATATTTTTAAAATGTTATATTCAATCAAAACATGTCATTTGCTTGGCCCTAATAGACAACCTTGTGTAACTAGGGTATTTTCTAGTAGCTGAACTATAAAGCAGTCACTAAATACTCCATCACCTTAGTAAGTGGATCAACCATGCTATTTTCTTTCAACATTCTAATGTTCATAATGCTATTTAATTTCCCATTAGGAGGTTAAATGGCTGAATAGTTAAGAGAATACCTATCTTTTGTTCTAAAATGAATTCATAAAGATATATGAAAGGATGGCCTTATCAGTCAACCAAATACACTTTGCAATTTTGTGAAACAGAGGTCAAATCCCACAGTGAATTGTGAGGCACAATGGAATGGTATACCCCGATAGACTTTCATCATGTCACTGAAATACTTACATTCCATGCTATAAATTTAAGTGGTTAATCTTGAAAGCCACATGAAGAATCGTGTCCTTTTTTTTATGTATGGAAACAACTGACAACACAAATTTTATCCTTGTTTCATGTAAGGAAATAGTTAATAATTGACAAGAAATTTAGATTGAATAAATTTTTCTTAAAACACCATCAGAGTCCTTTGGGGGGCAGGGGAAGGACTAGTATGTTTTATTGTGGTAAAACACATAAAACTTACCCTTTTGCCATTTTAAGTGTACAGTTCAGTAGCAGTAAGTATATTCACATTGGTGGATATATTCTTGTTCTTTGCTTTAACTTATTTTTATAAGGTGAAACTAAAGCTGAGGGATTTACTATCACAGGAAAGCAGCTGACTCCCAAATGGAAACAGGTACTTGATTCTGTGTTTATGCACGCACACCCCTCACATGCACACACATGTGTGATAGTCTCCCCCACCGCCGTGCATGCACCCCCATGTGCACATGCATGCACACGTGGGCACACTCACAAAGGCATATGATTAGGGTTTTAATACATGAGTTTTACAACTGTATACCCACACACACACACACATCCTTTTGCCACCACTACCCTGGGTCAGAGGATTAAGCTTTTGGCAGCTTTTATGTACTATCCTTAGAATGCATTTGCCTAAGTCTGCTTTACTAAGTGCTTTGGTACTCTACTAAAGCCAATATTGCATATTTAGTACATGAGGCACTATGCTATACTCCTAACTGATAACGATCATGGTATTAAATAGAGGTTAAAAATAACTTGGCCTCAAGTTTAAACTCAGAAAGTCTTGGAAACAAGTATGCCAACCGTGTTTTCTGTTTTTCTTTAGGAAATCTGTCTGGCTTACCCCAGTTTCTAGAGAAGATGAATTAAAAGTGGAACCCAGTCCTTTTATGACTGACTTTCAGGCAACACCAGAAGAGTTAGGATTATTAAATCCTGATAGTAACACTGACTTCCTCAATGAGAAATGGAAACTTTATATTGGTGGTATAAATTTTATTAAGAGAAACAATAATTTATCATAAAAAGATAGTTGGTACAAGTATTCCCCTAAGACCTAATTCAGCGCAGGTCTTGATTTGAAGGTGTATTTCTAGATATAATTTATTCATTTGCATTATGGCTTACTAATTTAATGTTAACTACTAGTCCATGTTATCCATCTGAATTTCATTTTCTGTTCTATACAGTAGATTCAGCAATATGTACTCAAAGATAATCAATTGTTAATGAGCCTCCAAGAAATCTCTACATATTTTTAGTGAAATTAAAAAGTGGTCATACAAATGTGCCAGAAGATTAAAATTTGTGCAGCATCTAAAATACACCATACTGTCTCAGGAAGGAAAACATCCTCTTAGGTGAAGATACTTTGTCATGTGTCAGTTTCTTAATTAGTAAAGTTGAGTCCTAAAACGAATTCCATGTCTATCATATTTGAGTGATCATTGTGAAAAGTAATTTGATTGATAACCCAGAGTGTAAGGAACCACTCCCTTAACTGAAGTCAGATTTTCCTTTCCCCTTATGATTCTTCCACCCTTGAAATAGTTCTACACTTGAAATAATTGAGTTCAAACATAGAATCATACTGCCATTGAAGAGCATATCTGCCTGCACCTTTCCTTAAAACAATTACAATGATTCTATGACATGTTATTAAAAGTATGAACTTGTATGCTCTTAAAAAGTAATGAGAGGCTAGTTAAGAATATTTTGGAAACAGGGAAGGGTGATGGAAAAATGGGGGAGGATAAAGCAGCAAGGATTTGTATTGAGACACCTTTCGTTTGAAGGGCTTACCAAACTTGCAGCTAGAGATGGAGTCCCCCATGTAGGATCTTGAGCACAGCTTGTAATGAGGCCCCCTGAAGCCCCCCAAAGGGCTCTGAAAGTACCCATTGAAAATCTGCTAGCTGAAGGAGAGACAAAAAGTCATATGGTGAGGCACTCAGAATGACTTTCCAAGAAGCAACTGGAAGATTCTCAGTAGGTTCACTCAGCCAGTAAGTCGGGGCAGATTGAACAGGGTGGGATCCTTGCAGATGCGCATCACCTGTGGCTCGCTGAAACCCGTGTGTAGTTCCCATAATCATGTACAAACCAGAAGTCTAATACCATGGTGGGCTGGCAGCACTACCTGAATCCCATTTGGGAGACCTCGATTGATGCAGACACTCTGGAGGTCATAGAAGCGGTCATTAGAGAGTTTTGCATGTTTAGGAGAAGGAACTCATGTTCTTTAAATACATGACATGTTTACTCTAAAAACAAATATAGCTCATTCTTACTCTCCCTTTCCATTGTCCTCTACCCATGTGTCAGCTCACGTTAGAGTTGCTATACTCCTTGGAGGAAAGACTCCTACAACCCAGGGAGACAAATTATAAAACTTTCAAACCCTCACTCTGGGTAACTCACTACTTGTCCCTCGCTTCTATGTGTGGAGGAGAGATTATAGTCTCAAGAGGTTTCTCCTGTGACATTTCTCATGAACTTGCAGAGGTCTCTCAAATGAATGAGGCAATCGGGCTCTTCTGCCCCTAAAACCAGCATCACTGACAAATTCTGGAAGCATGAGATTGTATATGGTGGCCAGGATGACAGCACAGATGCCTGGCATTGCTCAGGAATGATCCAAGAGAATAGGGTACCCCTATGTTGATGGAGGCACAGTTCACAAGAGCCGAGACGTGGAAACAGTTGAAATGCCCAACAACAGATGACTGGATACAGAAGCTGTGGTCTATAAACTCAATAGAATTTTCTGCAACTACTAAAACAATGAAATTGTGCCATTTACAATCATCTGGATGGATTTGGAAGGGATCATATTAAGTTAAATAAATCAGAAAAAGAAATATGGAACAGTTTCATAGGTGGGGATATAATGACATGAAACAATTATATAAACCCCAGAAAAACTCTCGGGACACAAGATGATGGCTGCTGGGGGCCGTGGGAAAGAAGGGAAAAGGTGTTGGCAAAAGACACTGGAACTCTGGCCATCCTAGTCTCAGCAGCATCCAGCCAAAGAAAATCAGTGCTCTAGCTGCAGAGACCTGATGTGCAGTGAGGGAGGTTAGTAGTCAATCCTTGGTTTCCCCAGATTTGAGACACCCCTGCACCAGCACCCCGGCACAGCCTGACTGATAAGCTGTTTTGAGACTAGACAGTAGAATATTAGCCCATAACAAAAGAGATCTGGGGATGAAACAAAGCTGCTAATGATGCTCTCAGCTTTGTGGGTTGCAAAGATGGCAAAAGAAAATTTATTAGGCACTGAAGTTTCAGAGGAGCAAATGGGGCAAAGGGTATTCATTGTACAGTGAAGGAAAAAATGAAATAGTGGTGACTTACTGCATTATATACAGATTTACTATGATGCATTTCTTGAGCCTATGTAATGCAATGCTATAATATTCTTTCAATAAAATCCATTTTAGAAAAAGAAAATATACTCATTGAAGAATTAAAAAAGGACCTTTGATTCTGTCCATTAGTCTTACACTGTTCTCTGAGGTGGGTACTATACTAATAACTGAAGTCAGAGTTTAAGTAACTTCCTTTGAGAGCTCTTTCTATAGTTCTAAATTTCAAACAAGTATGTTGAAAGGTACTGTTTTTTAACTTCCTCATGTTCTTCCTCTTCCCTTAACTACTTTTCGTCCTTTTCTTCTTTTGTGTTTCATCTTGTATGACCCTGGTTAAAATGAGGCCTGCCTTTTGTTTAGTTATCTGCTTGTGACTTCTTTTGAGATCTCTGTCTTCAGCCCCCTTCCTTTTCTCCCAGGTAACTCCTGAAGAGCCCCTACTCCAGACCCAGGTGCCAAGCCCATGGCAGAGTTCCTCAGCATTACATTTTCCTGGCTGCCAACTCCTGGCTCACTTTATATTCAGTGCGCCAGACTTCACGTCTTCTCTTGTCAAGCTGACCTTCAGCCAAGGTGCTGGCCCTCTTTTTCTTTCCTGTGACCCAGCTTCCACTTCCACTCCAGTTTATACAATGAAGATCTTGCCAGTTTGCTGCAAATGTTCCTCTCCCCTTTCTCACAGATTCCCCAGCTGCCCTGGGACCTGGGACCTGGGACCGTGCTCCAGTTCAGGTCCTGTCCTGGGAACTTCTTCATGTTTGTGATTTGTGTCTTCCCATATTCTCTATTTCCTTCCTATGTCTCTTGGATCTGATGTTTCCATCACATTTTCCAGGACACTTATTTATCCAGGATGATTATAGAATCAATAGCTAAGATTATTTGAAAGGTGAAAGGAAGCATTATTAAAATCTCACTGGGTGACAATTCTGACTTCACCTTACCTAGAACCTGGGATTTGCACAAGGATGGCCAGTGAGTTGGATTCCTTGACCCACTTCTATGTGGGGAAGCCTCACTGCACCAGCAATCAGTCCTCATATATCATAAGAGTATCCAAGAATTTGACTCAACTCAGTCCTGGCACTGTCTACCAGGAGAGAGCATCAGAGCATCAGAGTCCAAAGATAAAGGATCTGCAAACCCAGGTAGTTACTTGGGCTTCTAACTAACTGGCTACAGATTAGAGATGCACAAGACATGCTCCTCAGGTCCATTAATTTGTTAGAGTAGCTCACAGACCTGCCAGAATGTTTACTGACGAGAGCATAAAGGGCATGTCAGAAGGAAAAGACGCGCAGGGCAAGGGGAAGACACAGAACTTCCATTCTCTGTCCCTCTTATTCTCCCCACTAGTCTCCCCATTTTTTCTCATGACCACCCAACTAGAATCTTTTTGAAGTCCCCTACTCTTGGGTTTCTATGGAAGTTGATTCATTACATTGGCTTGACAAATTAAATCACTAGCCACTGAACTCAATCTCCAGGATACCTCCTCTCCCGCAGCAATATGAGATCATGACTAGCAGCTCCAATCCTCTATTCCTGTTAGTTTCCTTAGTAACCAGCCCCCATCCTTAAGGGCTTCCCCCAAAACCATCTCATTAATATGAAAAGAGACAACTTTATCACTCTCAACACTGAGGAAATTCCAAGACTTGGGAGCTGTGAGCCAGGAACTATGGATAAAGACCAAATATGTACGAGAAACATTTGGTCATCTGAGTGACCAGATGGTCTGTTTCTTCTCATTCACAATATCACAGTTGGTTAGTGTATGTTGTTGGGAAAGCTGGTTCACATTTCTATGTCATGGTTTTCTCTTTTGAGAAATTGGGTTAATAGTTGTACCTCAGGTTATTGTGAAAGGAATTAATACATGGAAAGCACTTAGAATGATGACAGGTCCATAATTATCATCCAATGTGTTTAAACTGTAATGAGCAGCATCTGCTAACTTAATAATCTAAGTCTTATAACTTAGTGCCATAATGCAAGTGACCACTCTCCCTCCTCCAGGCAGTTCTATCA
The DNA here is from genome assembly GCA_004363575.1 of Solenodon paradoxus. Lineage (NCBI taxonomy): Eukaryota > Metazoa > Chordata > Mammalia > Eulipotyphla > Solenodontidae > Solenodon > Solenodon paradoxus. The sequence continues at coordinate 368,399 of RJWH01001115.1, forward strand.
GCTTAAGCTCTCTCTCTCTTTTTTAATATAATTTTACTGAAGAAGCGTTGTATCAGAGCACAACACAGGTTTAAAGCATGTTTCATGGTATATAATACATTCAAATGCCCCCAACAGTCCAAGTCTGTCCTTCACCAGATAAGTGATTCCTTTAACCCCAGTTGGTCTACTCCCTCCCCTGTCCCTCTGGTAACTACTGAGTCTATAAACTAACAGTCTATGCTTGTTTGATTTCTTTGTTTGAGTGTTTGATTTCTTTGTGTTGTCTCTTCTTAATATGCAAATAACAGCCCTACCCTCTTTGCACAAGCCTTCCCACCATTTAACTGTATCTTCTCATATTTCTAGTTTCAACAAGGTTTTGAGTAACATTGCAAAGTGGGAAGACAGTTGAGGCCCAGTGCCAGTGTCCCCATCAGTATTTAACCCTCAGCAGCACAACGAGCCAGAGAGGTGTCAGATACGGGCCTGGCGTAGTTAGTAGTCTGCCAACAAAACACATTCACTGATCCTGCTGAAGTGTTGCGTAAGGCGAAGAAGTGTTAAGCCTGAGGAAGAAGACCTCCTGTTTTCCAGAAAAGATACTGTTGTAATCGTTACTGGCTTTGACTTACATACAGCATGATGAGCTTGGGAGGAGAGAAGTCTTCCAAGGCCTGATGGCTACAAGGTAAACCCCACAGCTTCCCTTTCTATAAAAAGTCCCTTCTTTATTATTTGTTAAAGGGCCCCCGAGAATGTCTGTCGTGCTTTGTATTTGTTTGCCAGGTAGAAATTGGAAGCATTTAGCACTAAGGACCCCTTAGATTCTGGTTGTTAGGACCTGGTAAAACATGTTAACCCTAATCATACAGTAACTTCTTTGGAAAAACATGGGTGGACACATATTCACACACACTCCTTAGATATTTAAATCCATGTGACTGCACCTAAATTTGGCCACCGGCTCTGGTATTAAGGGACAGTCAAGCCATACCTAAGGCTTGGGTCTGGGTGAGTGTGTTTCTGCATCAGCTCATATTCTAATTTTGGTCCTTCTTCTTAATTTGCGTCTCTTACAGAATGTGTTAATCATTCACCAAAATAGGATTTGTTGTAAACTTTTTTGATCTTTCAATGTAGGGAGAGAATTGAATGTTTGTGTTAATTTAAGAAATATTAATTAAAAGTAAAAAGTTAAATGCAAAGAAGACAGTGTCAAGTCTTTGGGCTCTTTTCCCATGACAGTCATCCAAAGTCCTCGATGGCTTCTCAAGAAATGGGTAATGCGGAGCTGGGGACAGCCTCAGCAGGGGCCACCCCAAGGAGCCGGGTGGAGCCGGAGGCCTCCCAGCCCTTTGACAGACAACCAGATAACCAAAGTGGGGAACTGCAAGCTCTTGGGGTAAGTTCATCTTAACACAGTAAATGGTTTAAGATGAATGAAAACAAATGTCATATAGAAAATCTTGTTTATGCCCATGAGGGGGAAGTTCTGGATGACTCATTACTGAATCAATGACATTGATCCTCTAGGAAAAGACTGGGGTACATTTTAGACCGGGGAGTAGAAATGCAGAGATCTAATCTCTTAGTAGAAAACACCAACATTGGAGAACAGACTCCAGCCTGACCATCCACAGAGAGGCTGAAGTCTATGGATTCATATTCTGTATTTTAAATTAAAAAGTGAGGTTGAGGGAGAGGCCAAGTAGAATGCTGCTTACCGTCTGCCTTCCCTCCTCCTACTATGGCCCCATGACATTCTGGGAAGGCCACTTGTCTGTGAATCTCTCTTTAACTCCTCTGTCACTTTCTAAAGGGAGTTAGTTGTGAGCATGCACAGAAGTAGGAGGAGAGGAAAAGAAGAAGGGTGATCACTCGAATGAGTGGGACTAGCAAGTCTATTTAAAGTACTGATATATCTTTTCTGAGGAAAATGAAGTGATCTCTTTTCAATGTACCTAGCATATGACCATTGTGCCTTTTCTTTTTTGCAGGCTATCCAGATCTTAATTGGAGCAATAATCCTGGCTCTGGGTGTTTTTCTGGGTGCCTTAAAGTTCTTATCCCACCTCTTCAGATACTTCTTTTTCTTTACCATCTACACAGGCTATCCTCTGTGGGGCGCTGCATTTGTGAGTATGCAAACTCTCTGCTGGAAGATGGCTTCTTAGACACCACTGCTAGAAATGTGTTTGAATCTTAAAGATTTGTTCTTAGATTCTTTGAAGGTTGCATGTTGTACATTTGATTTGCAATTCTTGACACACGTATACAAAAGTTTTCAGTATAAAGCCCCTTTCCTTGCTGATGAAAAGAAACCATATTTTCTGAGTACAAATCAAATCTCAAATATTAATTTAGCATCTGTATCTTAAATTTGTAGATACTAATATCTTTAAAAAAAAAAAAAAGAGTACTGATGAATCACCTTGGTGCAGCCAAGAGATTCCAAGAAACAGAAGTAAGAAATGTGCATGCTGAATGAAGTCTGAAATTCTGGAGTCATTTCTTTAGATTAAAATATAACCAGAATAATAAGCTTTGGGTCTAAGCTTTTACGTCTTACTTGACCAGCTTTGTCATTTAATTACCACCTACCCAATAACTCATTTTTTAAAAAGTGGATAATAGAAACTACTTGTTAATCACCCACTATTTATTTATTTCAAAATTATTTATTTATATGCTAAATAACATAAATAAATGCTTCCTCCTCCTATCTCATCATACCTGTCTGTCTCTGCTCACCTTCATTCATGCCTGCACCTTTCCTTTAAAAAAGAAAAGAAATTGCTCATAAATTGGCCAACATTTCTTGGCTTAAAAATTATCCCATTAATTAAAGGTCATATTGTATTTCTGGATACTGTGTGAAACATGTGATTTGGATTTAACGTTTCTGATGTTTTTAATAGTTAATATAATTTTGAGGGCGTAGCTAGAATCTGACTTTCTCTAGGAAACCTGGGGTATATATGTGCTCAACATAATGAATCCTGACTATCTAAATGGATAATTTTCAGACTGAAGAAAAGAGAAAAATGAGGTATTTCAATGATATAATCAGAAAGGAGTTTACTAAGAAAATGAGGTCTGTTTATAAAATAAAAAATGTCATAATCAAAGAGCAGATTTTCACTCCTTGAGCATTCTCAACACTAAGAATCAAATCAGACCATTGCATTTCCATTGCTGGAGGCTTCTCTTTGGTTCTATATCATCTAAAGAGAAAAATCTGAAGTTCATGACATGGCACAATACTCCTGAAGTCTGATCTTGCCACAGCCACCCTAGGCTCCACTCCCCTGGTATATGTGCCCTGCTGTGTATTGACAAGATGATTTCTTCAACTTGCTCACTCTTTCTATTACTCATTCTTACTAGCTACATGACTTTGGAAAAGAGATTTGAATGCTCACCATTCAGTCTCTTCACTAAGATGGTAGAAATAAGATGAAGACCTTCTTTTGGGGTCCCCGTGAAATTTAATGGGAAAATATGTATATAATTTTAGCTGTAGTTTATGGTTTCGGAATTTCCTGGGTAAATATCTCAGTCCTTCATAGGTATGACTTTATTTTATCCCCCTACAGCTCTAAGATATGTAATTTCAATATGGGGATATGCACATCAACATTTTTAGAAAATTAAGCTGAGTCAAGGAGGGGTTTGCTGCTTTGTCTAAGGTTGCAGAATAATTATGGTTGATGATGGAATCAGAATACGGACTATGTGCTCTTAATCATGAAGCTAGAGTGATTCTTTTGATCTTTGTGATAGCTTCCTTATCACTTGAAATAGAATTGAAAATCCTTCTTTCATGCTCAGTCAGAATTCAATCACTGAATTTTATGTAGCAAGTTTTTGTTTTCTGTGATTTTGGCAACTTCTCCCTCAAAACATGGGAGTGACTTGGTATATAGTTGTAGATTTATGAAGAAAAAAGTAGAAGGGGCATGCCGTGGTGGAGCAGGGGTTGAGTGCAGTCCACATATGTCCCAGAGTTCCAGTTTTACATTCCAGGACCTTCATAAAGAACTAAATAAAACACTTCTTCTTCCTCTTTCTTTGTGCCTGCCTGCTTCTGCTAGCCTTCTACCTTCCTCTTTCTTTAAAATAAATCAATAAATAAAATAAAAAATAGAAGTTTTCAGCAAACAATGAATATGTAGAGAAATTGAAGTCATGGAGATAAAAGAATATACAAAAAATAATGGATATATAGATAAAAACACTTAGATTTCTTAGAAGATCTCTTAGAAAATCTAATCCAATAGATTATAAATAAATACATCTTTATCTGAATATACAAGATTTAACAATTAGTCAACATATAGATAAAATACTTAGATTTTTTAAAGATCTATAAAATCTAGTCCAATGAACTATAAATAAATAAGTTTATCTGAAGCTCATTTAAGAATATTAGAATAGAATTATGTATATTACTATTTTTATTATATATATAAGCATAGTGACCCAGGTATTAAATATGTGTATTTATGTTTTTAAAGAATTCACCTTCACATAAACCTGTGAGAAATGAGACATAAAGCAAAATGAAAAGGTTATAAATTTGCTTAAAATGTAAACTAAAATTATTTCAAGGTAAGTAACATCAAATACAATGTTGTGTTCAAGGATATGAATTTAAAATAGAAGTTTGTATGACTAGAGTTAGCTATCTGCTAATAAAATGGAGGGCCAAGAAATGCTTGAGACTTAATATTTTTTAATTTCATTTCCTATTTTCATACAGTTTATTAGTTCAGGATCTTTATCCGTGGCTGCTGGGAAAAAACCCACAAAAATGTTGGTAAGTGGTGGTCTTCCTCTTTTCTCTGGTCACAGGAGGAGGAAGTCGAAGTTACCTCCAACTGAGAGTCTCATTTATTGCACAAGAAAATTTTTTTTCTTAAGATACAGTAAATCATCAGATCTATAGAGAGTTAATATGATTATTGGAATGGTTACTAGGAATATCTGATACATATGAAGCTTTAGAAAAAGCCTTTTTGATTTTTATGTACTGTTAAATTTGACTATTTCTAGTCGTGGAGTATACACTTCCCTACCACTATTTCTACAACTGAGAGCCAAAAAATCTATTCCTTCAGTAACTCACTGAACAATAACTCTCTATTATGTGTCCTCACTATCTCATCTCCCCATTTACACTATATTCCTTGTCCACCCACTCTCTCTTCCCTAGGTGAGTATTTCACCTTGATATACTATTCCTAAACACCAATCCCTTTTCTCTTTATTCTCTGTTGATGACCTTCTTTCCTATTCTGGGAAAAATCAGGAGATTTTTCAGGACCCCCCCCCCCATATAACATCTCTTGGGTCAGATTGGTATCAATATGTTTTTCATTCTAACCTCTTACCATAGATGACTTCTCTGATTTTCTTCAAAATCAGTACCCGCTACTTGAATATTAGATTCCATACCATTTTTTCCACATAAGTTTATCAATCCAATTTGTCTCTCTCTACTAGATAAATATTTTCTTATTTTTAATAATTGATTTTTTGAAGGCATATTGCATGTTAGCATTAGCTAGGTTTAAGGTTTACATGACAGCAAATTTGCACCTGTATCCAGTATAGTTTACCACTATCTCCTTTTTCCCTTTCACTTTACAATGAATCTCCTTTTCCAGGTTTGCCTTCCATCTTTCCCTCTTCCCAGTCTTTTCCTATTTTGATTTTTTAAAAATAAAGTCCATTGTTGTTTAGATTAGTTCCCTTTTTTGTAAGTCTATTATTGTTTAATTTACTTAATTTGCTTTCTATCTCTATACCCCTCATACGAGTGATATCAGCTGATGTTTGTCTTTCTCCTTCTGGTGTATCTTGCTGAGCATAATTCTCTTCAAGTCCATCCATGTTGCCATGAATGGCAGAATTTCTCCCTTTTTGATGACTGTGTAGTGTTACATTTTGTATATATACCACATTTTTTAAATCTACTCATCTGTTGATAGGCATTTAGGTTGTTTCTAGCTCTTGGCCATTGTAAATAATGTTACAGTAAACATGGATGTGCATATATCCTTGTGAATAAGTGTTGTATTTTAGGGTAAACACCCAGTAGAAGATTAACTGGATTTCTTCTAGAAATTTTTAACTGGTTTATCAACATCCAATTACTGCCCTCCTCTTAAAAAAGAAAAAAAATCTTGACCTCATTTTCTCCTGCTAGCTGGAGGCACCATCCATTTTCCTTTTGTAGGTAAATTCTGTAAAGGAGTGATCTATATCGCCATACTATCTCCAATTCCTTTGTATCTAGGTTCAACCAAACTGACTCCAAGAAGTCTTCATTTTATTCCCTACCACCCGTCTGTCACTACTCTCTTTCAGATTGCTGAAGAAGTTCACTTTGGAAACATAGTGGTCAATTACCGATCCTCATCTAACTTGATCCATGAACTGTCTGTAGCACACACTTGGTCACTCACTCTTCCTTCTAATAATTTCTTTATTTGGCTTCCAGGACACCTTGACTGCTTGACTGATTGGTTTTCCTCTTGTCTTTTTAGTTTCCTCCTTGTCAGTGTTTCCTAGTTCCTTTTCTTTTCTCTCACCTTTCAATGTTTGGGTACCCTAGAGTTCAATTCTTTGTCACCCATAACCCTAAAATAAATCTTTTCAGCCTAGATCTCTTTCCTAGACATGAGATTGGCATAGATGAGTGCTTCCACTCAGAAGTCTAAAAAGGAAAAATTCAGCTCCTAATCTTCCTCAAATCTTTTCCACCCACCGCTCTCTCTGTTAACTGATGGGAACACCATCCTCCCACATTCCCAGGCCAGAAACCTTAGAATTATCCCTGATTTTTCTTTCTTTGACAATCATGAGTCCAATTTGTCAAATTCTATTGACTCTATGTTCAAGATACATCTGAGTTTGATCTTTTCTCTTCTTTCTACTGCTGTACCTCATCCAACCTACCACTGTCCCTCTTAATTGGACTCCTTGGTTCCATCCTTGGCCTTCTCTAAACTAGTTTCACTTGGGACACTAGAACTTTCTCTTTAAAATATAAATCTAAGTGTGTTGCCCCTTTGCTCAAAATGCTCCATCGGCTCTATGTTTTCCTTAGAGGAAGAGCCAATGTCCTTTTCATGATCTACAGGGCTCTGTGATCTGGCTCACTGTTCACTCTCCATTTTTTAATATTATCTACTTTGTCACTTCCCTTTAGTTACCTTGCCCCCCTTTGTTTCCAGTGGAACACATCTGGGACATTCTGACCTCAGGACTTGGCACTGAGTATTTCCTTGACTGCAAGGACATTGCCCCAGATCTCCTTATAGCTAACTTGCTCAGCTTTTTGCTGACTTCCCCAAATGCCACTCTATTTAGTATCACAAATCTTCACTTCTCTTTTTGAGTTTCCAGATACTTCTTTTCCCCCTCTATGATCCCCTAGTACTTCATCACTTTAAAAAGTGCTATGTGATTTACCTAAAATCTGATTATATGACTTACCTATTAGTATTTTGTTTTCTTTGTCTTTGCTGTTAGAATGTAAACTGCATAAGGATGAGGCTCTGTGTTCATCACTGCATGCCCAGCATCAGGATATTGCTAGATGTATAAAAACTTTCCATTGACGTTTATTTAAATGAATTTTGGTCAGAGGAATGAGGTATGTGCTGCCTCTATTAACTGAAAATTCTTATTCTGTTTTAGATGCAAAACAGTTTTGGGATGAACATTGCCAGTGCTAGCATCGCGCTAGTAGGATTTGTTTTTCTCTCCATAAATTTAGCAGTTAATAACCAGTCATTCAAAAGCTGTCACTCTTCACATTCACCAGATGTATGCGTTTACATGGCCTTCTTGTCAAATGTATGTTTTAAAAAATGATGTCTAATTATATGATATTTCAAACAATCCAGAAAGATAATATATTAGATGTTATATTGCCTTGAAATCTTGGGTCTGTCATTTGTTAGCAATTAATGAGATAACTCTCATTTTTGAAGGAAGACAATAGTAAAAATTTCACGAAGTTGGTTTAAGGATTAAGTAAATTAATAGTTGATAAGCAACTAAAATGAGGCCTAGTATATTGTGGCCTATTATTATCGATATTGTTGCTGCTGCTATTGCACTCTCCAGAGAGACCGAATTTAAAAAATGTATTTCACACTTTGATTTCTAAAATATCTTGGAAGCTTTATGACTTTCTCTGTGGGCTAGGATTTTCAAATAGTGATTCATTGGAGTTCTGAATGATTTCATTTTTAGAGTATTTGAGCATGTCATTTTCAAAAGGAGGACCTTTAATAATGTTTTCTTTTTTATATTTTTGTTGATGTGTAGGTCTTCTCCTTCTTCTGAGGTCAACTTAGAAATTAATATCTTCATTCAAATTTGTCCATGGTCATTTATGGAATATTTTTATACTGACTTACTCCTAATTCTCTTATTAACTAATGGTACTCATGAAACTTTGTGTCTTCATTTTCCTTATTCTATTTTTAGTGATCTGTTTATATTTAGATGGGTTTGATATTTTTATGGATTTTGTGACATTTTCCAGCATAATTTGGTATTTTCTTCTTCAAGGTGACTCAATCAAAATAGAAATATCTGAGACCTGTAATTTTATGTTTAATAGTTCAGCCTAGTGTTGTTTTCCTTTGTAAGGAGGGTGTAAATGTCTAAACTTCTAAAAAGCATTATTATTGAAATGGCAAGTTTCCATTTTGTCCAGTTTTCTGAACTATTTACTCACCTCCTTCATTTACTGTTATTGAAGTAGGTAGATGGTTAATGATAATGTAAGAATTTTGTTCCTACAGTTTCTCCTCCCCATGCCTGCTTCACATTGGTTGATATCAAATACAACATGTCTCTCCAAGGAAAATATTTCCAAGCTTTTAGATTGATACTGACTCTCTTTTAAGTGTACCAATATATGTCTGCATTGTGAAATTAATTAATGGTTTGCTTTGCTTTGTTTTATGAGCGGGAAATGTTTTAGCATGATTTCCTTCTGACATTTTTTTCCTTTGAATGGTGCAACTGAATTAGATATGAGACTTCCTTTCTCCTAGGGCATGGTGGTTCTAATGCTGATCCTTACCTTGTTGGAATTGTGTATAACCATCTCTATCTCAATTATGTGGTGTAAAGCAAACAGTTGTCATTCCAGAGAGGTGAGTTTGTTTAAATGAATAATAACTCACTTGGTCTGCAGACTCTAGAATTGGGGGTTGTCCCAGACTCTGAGAATAGGAAAGAACCTTCTACATGATAATGTTAATTTGTGGGATTTCTGGAGTTTGAGGTCATTTGAATGTTAAAGATGGAATGAAACCCGGAAAGAATTCTGTGGTGAAAAATGCTATAAGGAATAATGTAGTTAATATAAAAGCACATACCATTTTTTTTTCAATGCAGATAGAATGAAGTATTTTCTTGTAATTTGTTGCTTTCTAGCTGTATACCTAGGCAAAATCATAAATTCTTTCTAGATTTTTGGCACCTAGTAATACAATAGGTATGTTTTTATTCTGTTCTGATGCTTGTTGTGAGGGCTACATGTGATACCCATGCAGTGTTCAGCAGAGTAATAATTAGTAAATGAATATTAGTGGTGATCATGACGATAGGATGGGATTGAAGAAAAGGGAGATAATGGTCCTCGTCTTAAAGATTGATGTTGTTTTATTTTCCAGGCAATTTCTTCACCTCCCAATTCTGTGAAATCAGGAATGCCTCCTAGAGAAAGTAAATCTGAGAGCAAGGAAATTCAACCTTAAGACTCCAGTGACTCAGAACTACACTCAAGAATTCAGGAGATGTGAAATGCATTCTTACTCTTCTGGCACCAATTAGGAGATACTTGGACACTTGATTATTTTTTTCTGTCCTAATAATAAGTCCCATCAATGTATCCTGTGAATGGAAGGACAAATATGTCTGCTTATGCATTTTTGCTTTCATAACATCCATGATAACTTTTCCAAAGTTTTTCCCAGAAATTGCTTCTTTCTTCTTACTGGGAACACCATTGTATTATAGGGTTTAAGAATAATTGTTATTTTGGGTATTTTTTTCTAAAATCCAACTTCCAACCACCCAATGAGAACAAAAACAAGACCAATTTGATTTTTATTACAGAAAAAAAGCATCTTTTCAAAAAACAGTGATATTTATTTCTTTTATTCCCACTGTGTTCATTTTAGGATAGTGAAATTGCACCTCAGTCTGTATTTCCCACCACACCCACACAGAGTTCCAGTGCCCTTTAGAACCACCACTTCCCCTCTTTCCTCCCCTGCCCTCCCAATGCACCCAGTACCCACAGTCCTACATCCTGTTAATTTTGTTGGGATTTGTATGCTCATTTGTTTCACTTCATTATATTTCACCTGTGAGTGAAATCATCCTGTATTTCTCTATTTCTTCCTGACTTATTTTGCTTAACACCATCCCTTCTAGTTCTGTCCAGATTGTTATGAAGGGTACAATTTCATCTTATTTAATAGCTAAATAGAATTTAATTGAATATTCCATTGAATTTAATTCCATCACAACTTTTTTTTCACTTAGTTATCTGTTGAAGAGCATTTAGGTTGTTTCCATGTCTTGGCTACTGTGAACTGTGCTGCTATGAACATAGGGGTGTAGATCTTTCTTCTGATTAAAGATTTTGTTTCCTCTGGGTATGTACTGAGGGGTGGGATTGCTGGGAAGAATGGTACATCTATCTTTATTTGTTTGAGGACTCTCCATAATGTTTTCCAAAGTAGTTACACCAGTTTGCATTCCCACCAACAGTGTAGGAGGGTTCCTTTTTCTACACACCATCTCCAACACCTGGTATTTCCTTGCCTTTTGGCATAGGTCATTCTCACTGAAGTGGTATCTCATTATGGTTTTTATTTGAATTTCTCTGATGATGAGTGATGTAGAACAGTTTTCAGGTGTCTGTAGACCATTTGTGTGTCTTCTTTAGATAGGTATTTATTCAGTTCTGTCCATTTTTTGAGTGAGTCATTTGATTTTTTTATTGATGAGATATTGAGCTCTTTATATATTTTGGAAATTAACTCTTATGTAATGTATGTTGTGTCTTCTATGAGGCTGAATATGTTTATGGAGCTTCCCTAATTTATCTGCAATTCCTTGACTATATCTTTCATTTCTAGCATTTCTGCTAGTACTTTCCTCGTGACTTCAATCTCCTCGGAGACATATTCTCGTTGATCTATCACTTCTTTTCTGAGATCTTCCAATAGCTTTTGGGTAGTTATGTGTGCCTCCTGCATCTCATGAAGTTATTTTATCACTCTCATTTGGAACACATTTCTGTTGTTTTCTCAATCCGTATCAATGGAGTTCTTCTCTGGTGAGTTCCTGGTATCTTCCTCTTGTTTGGGCTGTTTGTGTTTTTCTTTTTTGGATGACTTAGATTCTTGTAAGACTTTCTTTTCTGCCTTGAATTTAGCACTATGGCTTTCTTTTTCTTTTATTTTAGATTTCTTACCATCTGTGTGGTGACTTAGTAGGTGCCAGCCCCCTAGATTTCAGTGACGGTGGGGCTGGCTCTGCTGTCTAGGATGCTCTCTTGTGGTGGGCCACTGATGCTGTTTCAGGAGATGCTTGCAGCCTGCACAGCTCTCCAGTGCAGGCGATTCATAGGCAGCCCAGGTGTCATGGGGAGATACAGCTCTTGTGTATCCCCATTATGTATTTAAGGATCTCTGCGTCTGGGTCTGGGTCTGGGATGAGGCACTGTGAATGTCTTCAGGTCCTGAGACCTAGTGGGCACTTGTGCCTGGCAGCAGGTAGGCAGGGTGGGGGTCGATGGACCATTGGTCAGAGCCCTGCAAGCACTGGTTCTGGCCGTGATGGTGTGGACCAGGGGTCAATGGTTCTGAAGCCTAGCATATGCTGGGTTTGGATCATGGCAGGACAGGGCTGGGGTTTAGTAGCTTGTGGGCCCATGAAATCTTAAGTCTTGTATGTGCTGTTTCCAGGCTGTGGTGCAGCGGCAGGAAGGAGTTTGGGTACCTGATGTCAGACAAGCACTGTGAAGCATGACAGGTGCCACTCAGACTTCTGTAGGGCAGGGCCAGTGATCTGGATCCTCCAGGAGCAGAAACCTGGGTTCCCTGAAGTCAGACTGTGAGGGAAAAAGCCTTGTCCACAGCTTCCAGTCACCATGAAAACAGCTGTAAACCTGCCGAGCTGACAGGTGCCCTGTGGTCTGAGCTTACTGGAATGCCATGAGACAACTAATAAGTTACCAACAGATAAAGAACTTCCTTAATTACCTGCAAATGGAATCTTGTGTGTTTTGCAAATATGTGTCTGGCAAATTGAATCCTGTGTGTATTGCTCATGTGAAGAATCCACAAATAACTAACTTGGGTTCCTCCTGTAGTCCCCATTCTAATTTACACCTCCCCTCTCCCGCGCTTCTTCTAAACCTACATAAGTGTACCCAAAATTGCCAGCCACGCTCAGCTTATTTGGAGGAAAGATGCCTGCTGAGCCTGCGCATAATAAACCTGCCTAATACTTCCAAAAGAATGCCCACTTGGTTTGTTGCTGCCAGGAGAGCTGTAACAAGGATCTTGTCAAGTGCTGTGAAGCTGGGTGGGTGCAGGTTTTGGGTCAGATTTCCTCTTTTATAATAGCTAAATAGTATCTTATTGTGCACATGTACAACATCTTCATCCAATCATCTGTGAACGGGCAGCTAGGTTGTTTCCATTTCTTGGCTATTGTGAACAAAGCTGTGACAAACTTGGGGGTGCATGTATCTCTTCAAATGAGTGCTTTTATGTTCTTTGGGTTAATTCATAGAAGGATAACTGGATTATATGGAATTTCTAATATTTAAAGGAATCTCCATATTGTTTTCCATAATGGCTGCACCAGTTTACATTCCCACCAGCAGAGTACAAGGGGTCCCTTCTCTCTGCATCCTCTCCAACACTCGGTTCTTTTCTTTTCTATAGTAGCCATTCTTATAGGTGATAGCTCATTGTTGTCTGGATTTGCATTTCTTTAATAGGAGGTCATGAACATCTTTCCTTGTGCCTTTGGCCACCTGTATGTCCTCTTTGGAGAAATAACTATTCAGACCCACTACCCATTTTTAATCAGGTTTTCATTGTTGGGTTTTATGAGTTTAAAATATATATAATATAATATATGTAAATATATTATATTTTAGACAGTAACCCCTTGGGGGATGTTTGATTTGTCTATATCTTATCCCACTTAGCGGACTGCTTTTTTAAAATTTTGATGGCAGTTTCATTTTCTGTACAGAAACTTTTTAGTTCAATTTTGGTTATTTTTTTACTCTTGTTTCCCTTGCCATTGGTGTCAAGTCCTCAAAGACATTGTCTCTAAGGCCCACGTCAAGGAGAAAAAAATCATTGTATTTTCTATGGATGTTGTACCTTATGGTTTCAGGTCTTACATTTAAATATTTAATCCATTTTGATATTTTGCTGTTAAATATTGGTCTAGTTTTATTCTTTTGCATGTGAAAGTATAATTTCCTCAACATGATTTATTGAAGAGAATTTCCGTGCTCCACAGTATGTGCTTGGGCCCTTTCTAACCAATTAGCTGTTTGTTAGATCAACTAATATATGGGTTTATTTCTGATTCTCAGTACAGTTCCATTAATCTGTGTGTCTATTTTCACTCCAACATCAGGCTGATTTTATTACTTTTGCTTTGTAGAATAGTTTCTAGTCTGGAAAAAGTCTGTCCACATACTCATTCATTTTCCCTCAGAAATGTTTTGCTATCTTTTGTAGTTCCAAATACACTTTATGATTTTTTATTATATTTCTTTGAATAATGCCATAGGGATTTTGTTGTTTCTCTATCATCTATCTACCTGTTTATCTATCTGTCTGTCTGTCTTGTTAGGCAGGCTAGCTAGAGGTGGGCTGGAACAGGAAAAGAACCCCAATAAACAAGGCTCTAAGACCCCAGATAAGGAACTGACAGGAATCCAAGGGGCCCAGGCTAATACAAAGTAAGCTTCACAAGCAGACACTAAAATGGCCCTGGAAACGATAATGTGATGACGCATTTCTGCAGATGACCTCATGGCCCAGACTAGCAGACGACACAGGTGCAATAACTCAGAGTTACATACAGGCTACTTCATTATAATAAACAACATAAAATTGAATATGGACTTACTCATTAATAACCTATCTCCTGGAGATCCTCTCCCCCAAAATGTCCCTAGAGTGGAATGAGCAGGGGGAGACAGGGCAGAAACCCCTAACAAATACGTGCACCCTTAGTAGAGTGTGGGGGTTTTCACTTGAGCCCCACCGGCTTCTCCTAGCTTGAGGAATGTCCTTTCCTTTCGGGCACCCTGCCCCTTTTCTCTGTTACAAACAGAAATTTTCTTTTACCCTCAATGTGCTATGCTAAGTGCCTGCAGGGTGCTCATCCATGGCAGGTGCAGGACCCTGCCCAGATGGCCTGCTGACTATCATCATCAGCCTCATCTACCACCTATGTTCAGTTGCTTGGCTCCTGTAGGCGGCTCAAACAGTTGGAGGATGGTTAAGGGACTGCTGCTACATCAGGGGCGGAGTTTGTGTCAGGGGCACGGCAGGCCACCGCTGTGCTTGTGGCAGGCCTGGATTGGATGCATGGAGCTGCTATGCATTCACCGCCCTGGGTTCTCAGATCTGAGACTTGGCAGGATCCTGCTGCTGTCAGTTCACAGGGCCAGTACATTTCCTGAAGTCTGGGAGAGGGGGAATATAATCTAGATCACTTTCTCTGTTGTCCTTCTTCCTGGGGACCCCAACTGTGTGAAGCACCCCGGTTCCTTTCCTTTTAGGCTTAACCTGATGCAACCTCCCCAGATCTCCACTCTTCCATCCTGAGGGCCCCTGACCGGGCTGGTAGCCCTGCTCTCTCTGTTCCTCCAGACCTCCACCTCTCTGCATCTCTCTCCACCCCTCTTCCTCACACTGATTCAGGAGTTTCCTCAATGTCCTTCAAAAGCCACAGATCCCCATCCGGGAGATGCGGGGGCTGATTTCGCTCTCCACCACGCCACGGGATGCTTGCAGTGTGCCTTGTTCCCATATCGTTATTAGCTGTTCCTCTTGGGAGCAACCCTAGAAACGTCCTCTGTTACAACCTTGGTAAAAAACAATTGGCTCAGTTTTTTAAGTGATTATTTTATAGGTTGCAAATTGCATCTATTTAGCTTTTCTCCATGAAATCTCACGAAGTCCTTTAGTCAAGATGATGTTTAATTTGGGTTAGTCGAGTGCCAGGCCAGAGTGTGACTTTCAATAGCAAGAATATAAGATAGATGTTTCATTTTTTCTTTTAAATAACAGAAACAGAACAACACCCCCGCCACACACACACTACTACACACACACAGGAAAGGAATGGGGAAGAAAAAAAAAAAAGTTAGATGAGCCCCTTCCCTGTGTGATCCTGGGGAAACTGGCCCCAGAAAGAATTCTTAGAAAGCTGTTATGGAGACTTACCGTCTGAATTTGCAAGTTGAGAAGATCTTAGAACTTACAAACTGTAAGCAGTGAGGTTTGTGGAAAATGCGCAGTAATCTTTTCTCCAACTTTACTGACAAGTTGGAGAAATGATTAACTTATTTGGTCATTCACTCATTTGATAAATACTCAGTTCTTATCCTGTGCTTATTTTGTCAAAAATTCAAAGATACAGTTATAAGTTGTGTGATTGTCACTGTTTTCATGAATTGATCATTCATGAAGTCAAATATTTAACATAAAGTTGCAAACAAACAAGGGGTTATATTAATTATAGTAAGTTGATAGTGATTAAAAATTAATTGGAGTCATTTATCAAAGCATTTGCTTCAGAAGGAATCATCTCACCCATATCTAATTTAGATGCTTACATGAGAATTTTGAGGTGGGACTTTTGAGTCAAGCATGTCATGAATTAAGGCTATTGGGTTGGAATGAGTATATTCTTCATGTGAGAAGGACATGACATATAGAGAAAAATTTGGATGTCTGTCATTTGTTAATAAGTGTTCCACAAAAGGAGAAAAAACAAAATTTTTGTCAGGGAACTATAAAAAAAAGGATACATGGAGATTTATTTTAGAACAAAGTACGTGGGCTTTAGTTTGAAAATTGCTAGCCTATTCATTAAAGTTGATGCATAATTTTAACACTGTTAGTGTTAGTGCAAAAGTCAGAATGAGGAGATATCTGTGGTGGAAGAGAAATGTTCACTCTATTATGTCTTCCTTTCAGGCAGAGACATGATTAAATTTCATCTAGATAATTTCGCCTCAACCCAAAAAACCATTTTGTCATACATTTCAATGTTCACTCTTGTGAAGCATGAGAGCGATTATAAAGCCCTGAAGTGCGGGTCCAGAATGATAGAAATCTCAGAAGGGAGTAGGAAAAGATGCTGGTGAAAACTGGGATGTAAAACAATATGAAGGTCATGAAATTCTCTTCTGCATTTTATAGTTTCTTTATGTTGAAAATTCCCTCAAAATAGCATCATGTCCAAACACCAAAGACCATCCTCCATCTGTTTCTGTTCTAAATCTCATTGCTACACATATAATGAGCTATTATTATGTGCTTTCAGAAAAAAGCATCAATAGGCATTTCTTTGGACCTTTTCCCCACAGATGTGGTATAATTTTACTGAGGGAGGGGTAAGCAAATGAAAACTCCTGTAGTAGTGAGTTATAAGTAACTCCCATGCCACTTTCTCTGGGAATTTTTTCATAGAGTTTTACAGACGTCTTATCATGTAGAATTATTATAGCGTCCTGTGCCTAGGAACCTCTGACATATGACAATACTGTATCATTTATCCTTGTTCTACCCTGTCAGATTGTTAGCTGGGACCATGATGTTCATTTATGTGCTCAGTGACAGAAACAGTGCCTGAGGTGGAACATCAAGTCCTCTTTGGATGAAAGCACAAGTGAACAAGGTTTATTTAATGCCAGTGGTACACTGGTTAGGACCACCAATTCCTGAAGGCCCAGTGGGAACATGGCACGTGGGTTAATAATTTTTGTTTTTAAAGTCTCAGAGTGGAGCAGGAATTTCTCACTAGTCCTCTAGGCCTGGTAAAGTAATCACAACAACATCAGAGAGGTTATTAGGAGAAAAGAGAAAATTTAGTTACATGTGGAGAACTTACATGGTAATACATTCTTGAGTAAATAGGACAGATTTTTATCCATGAGTTAAGAATGGGATAGGCTACCGGAAGTATTAAGGATGGAAAAATGGGGCTTATAGATTCAGATGTTCTATAGGGATAGTTTGTCCTGCTGAATAGTTTCCTTTGATAAAATGGTTATTTATCATTTCTCGTTATATCTGGGTCTTACTCCACTCTCTGTTTTCTTGGCAGTTAGGGGAGTGCTAACAATTTCCCTTGAAGCCTGCAGAGTCTTAGCTCGAAATAGTTCAAATGC
The DNA here is from genome assembly GCA_004363575.1 of Solenodon paradoxus. NCBI lineage: Eukaryota > Metazoa > Chordata > Mammalia > Eulipotyphla > Solenodontidae > Solenodon > Solenodon paradoxus. Next base: position 385,866 of record RJWH01001115.1, read on the forward strand.
CAAGGTGACATGTCTCGGAAAATCCTGTTCTGCAATTCTTTGAGTGGCCTGTTTGGACACTTGGGGAGGCCATCTTTCAAAAAGTGTATCTTTTAATCTTAGTTTCCTGGAGAACCAGGAGAAGTTTTATTACATGCCATAGAGACAATACTGGTGATTAGATGTACAGTTTGTAGTATCTTACAGATTCACGAAGTCATTCGAGTGTACACCTCTAATTAGATGGAAATGAAAGTTTTAAATTTGTGTCTCACCTGTACGCTCGTTTTACTGTGGTCCGCAAGCGACACTACTAAAATGACACATTCATTTAGCTCTCACCCTTATTTAGGAAGACCACTTGGTCCAGTCCTGCTTGGCCTCCTCATTGGGTTTGTCTTCCAGTTCACGACCCTCAGTGTGTCCACTGCCCATCCTCTCGATCACAAAATCACAACAGTAGTCAGTCAAATGCTTTAGCAGACAACGGGAAGTTCAGTGTGAAAGCTTCTTAGCTCTCACGCTCGGTCAGGAATGACTCGCAGCAGTCAGAAGTCTGCCCAGTTTCAGAGACCCTCAGCCAGAGAGAACAATACATCGTGGAAGAGGAAGATAACACTTGTTGAAGTCAGAGACAAACCCAGAGACTGGAAGAAGAAGGCACACTCTACTTGCTGAAACAGCTTCAACTGTAGACGCATGTGAAGATAAGCACTCTCGTCAGGGAAGGCAGGCTTTTCAAAGGTACCACTGGAGAACTTCTAGCAAAGAACAGGCTGAACTGGGACTTGAGGAGAGAAAGCTCTAGAAGAGAAGAACATCTGTTTCTGCTCTGCAGTTCTTTCACACTTTCTGGGTACCCACCGTGTCTCAGGTTTAGATGCTGTAAATCCCACAGGTCTCAGGCAGACATGTTCTCCGGGAGTTTCAAATCTCATTTTATTCTAGCCTCCAGTCAGTAGCTTATGCAGTTTGGCTTTTTATTATAACCAGAAAAACCCTCTTGATCTTAATCAGCCCAGAACATTATCTGTCCGACAAATGTCTTAAGTGCACGGATAGTCATCAATGTCACGAGTCGCCTCATCTTAACTGCCCATCCAGAGTCACTGGAAGAGGAAGCTCAGCACGGCGCGTTGTAACAAGGTTCTTTTCCACAGGACATTTCAGTTAATTTTTAAAAAATGGATACGGAAAGTAGGAGCAGAGAAGATCTTGCCCTCCCGAACCCACAATGGCCCTCCAGGTGGGTACAGGCTACTATTTTGTTTTCTGTTTCCAGTCACTGAGTGAGCCAGAGACAGCCACAGGACTAAGGAAATTTTAATTCATAGACTTACTCATGGTTCTATCTGGTGTCACTGATGTACTGAATACAAATAAAAAATTTCTGTGCTTCCTCAGTGGTTTTCTGTAGTTGACAAGGAAGGTTGTTACTGAGTTTGTGAACTTGGAATAACTTGGTTTTCTAACAGGAGAGGTTTGTGCTAAATATGAGACAGGGAGACTCATACGACCAATATACGTCTTCACTGCTGTGCCTTAGATGTGTGAAGGGACAGGAGCCTGATTAATCTTTGTGAATCCCAAGCTGTAGGAACCTGCTCCACTGTTAGTGGGGAAAATGTTCTTGGGGCAGGTGCAGGCTGGGAGATGTGCACAATTTAGTTTTCATTTGAATGCCAAAGGTGAACACAGGTTGACGTTTTCCTTTTAAAGGATTTAGGAGAATCATTGCAAAATATTCATTATATTCCGAAGCTTTAGAAAAGACAGTCTTTCCAGTTTTCTTCCTCTTTGGACTAAAAGAGGAAGGAGAGAGTTAACCAAACCTTTTTTAACCATTTCTTTGTGCACATAAAACTGGGTGTGCCATTGACAAAATGTATTTCTATATTAAAAAGACTGAGAGACATATAGGTAAATGTGGTGTGTAAATGTGTTTTTTTTTTCCCTAAAGGAAACATGCAGGCAGGTAGGAAGAAACAGAAGGAAGAAGCACTTTATTTATGTTATTTAGTTGTTTTGACGTTCCTGTTGGCTCCAGGATGTGAACCTGGGACCCTGGGATGGATGTGGGACTGTGCCCAACCTTTTCTCCACCAGCATGCATCTGCTTGGTTTGTTTGTTTGTTTAATTATCAACGTAGACTAATGGGAGAGATCTTGGTAGCAACCCTGGATTAAGAATAAGAAGAACTGACACAGTCTTCCATTTTGTTCCAGTTTGAGAGAGTTTCTTGCTCATTACAATGAAGATCTTTCATAGCAGGATTGCTTTGAAAAAATAAGCCATCAAAACTCTTTGTTCATTTAGAACTTTGTACAAGGAGTTGGACATTTTTTTCATGACTGATTTCTGTGTAAACTTCACAGTGTGCCTGGAGTCGAACTTGCAGAAGTAAATTTGCAAGACAGCACCCTGCTGGAGAAGGCTCCTGCATCCCCGCCACCTGACACATGGCTGACGTTTTTGAAGAAGGAGATGGAATTCCTAGGGGTGAGTGAGCCTCCTCCAGCCTCAACTAGAGTCAGCAGAGTCTCTGGGGAAGAGCGGTTGGTTGCATCAATAGTTTCCCCCCTGGGATTCATAAGGAGTGAAAACCTGCTGTATGAAGAGCTGATCCTGACCAAGTCCTGTTGGGTAGAGAAGCTTTTCCTCATGAAGACTAGGATAAGAATGGCTAATAGGATCTGCCATCTCTGAGTTTCTGGTGGATTCACATGGCATCTTACTGTGAAGGATTTATGATCTTTATCTCCACTTAAATGGAAAAGACAATTATTGGAAAGGACAATTATTTTTGTCCACCAGGAATATGGAAATAAAGGCACTTGGGGGAAGTATTGGCTTTCTTGCATGAGGTCACGCCTGGGGCAACTCTTAGAGCAGTCAGAGGATACTGGAAAACATTAGCACCTTTGTCAGGACTGCTTAAGGCATCGATATAATTTTTTGTATCTGGCCTCAATTTTAAGGAAATTGATGTACTCTTGGGAATATAGTTTCTCATTCCACAAAACTTATGCAATTTTCTACAGGTAACACAAATTCTAATTGGTGCGATATGCTTTTGTTTTGGAATAATTGTTTGCTCCGTACTCAATATTTCACGATTTCCGGAAGACTTATTTTCATCATTTAAAGCAGGTTACCCCTTTTGGGGAGCAGCCTTTGTGAGTATATATTTATAAACATCTTTGAAAAAACACTGCACATGACTTTTTTCTTATCCAGATCAGATCTACCCAAATTTTTATCTCTAATAACTAGAATATATATATAATATAAACTATTTTTATATTTTACCCACACACATATATAATTTGCACAATGCTTTGGGTTAAACACATTAACACATGTTTTATTAGATGAGAAATCTAATATTAATACAAGCACAAGGGATATTTAACGAATAAAGATGGAAACATAACTTTCAGAATCCAGTTCTAGAAAATGTCCCTCAAATTATTCATCCATAAAGTAATCTTTGTGATTACTTGTGAAGAGACTGCTGAAGTGAGGAGAACAAGGTCAAATATATTTGATAAACTACTTTATTTAGAAACTCTTTGAAGTGCTTTTCCATTGTATTATTTCAAGCAATGCATGGTTTAGAAACTAGATGATTGAATGAGATCACAAAGATGTATAACCTTATTGAGGTATAATTTACATACAATAAATTACACATATTTAGAGGATACATTGATTAATTTTCATACAAGCATACATTTCTCAAATGCTTCCACATCAACATCATAAACATCCATCATCTCCAAAAGTTTCCTGTGCCCCTTGATAGTCTCATCCTCCCTCTACTCCCCACCTTATCCTCCTGAAGCAATCACTGATCCTACTCTTCATCCATATAGAATAGTTCACAACTTCTAGACTTTTATATAAATGAAGGTGTACAGCATGTCTCCTCTACTGTCTGACTTCCTTTATTCATCAACTCATGCTGATTTGTGTATAATCTCTTCACTCATAAGGATATATTTTAATTCTAAACATTGGCTTGTTATCTGCTAAATACTGGGACTCAGATCTCTTGTTCAGGATTCTCCTGGAACCCTATCATATTTTATGGGGAAATTCTTTCTCCTGTCTTCTCATTTCAAGCCCTTACCCTATTAGAGATCTCTGCACCCATCATACAGTCTGAATTTTAATAATTGCTTGGAATTTGGGCTACTGATACATATTTTTGGTACATTTTACAACCATATACATTTTCATAATTACTATATGTCATGTGTCTAGATGATGTATGTAGAACTCCAAAACTAAATATGCCTCAAACATGTGTTTCTTGCTCAAAACAACCAACTGTCCCACCTACAGGAGGTGCATACAAACACATAATTACACGAGGAGAGCAGTATGACAGCAGAGTCACTCACACACTAGGTGCTGTTGGATCGTGCTATACCAAAGCTGACCCATCGGTGACAGTGGTGCCTGGATGCCTGGTGGAAGTGAAAGCTCTCAAACCCCATCCAGGTCCTGCCGAATAATATGTATAATAGTCTGGATTTTAACAACATTCTCACAGGGTTCATATAAACATTTACTTCTGAGAAGCACTCTATAGGAAATAACAAGACAATAGTGAGTTCATGGGGAGCGTTAGTGGATCGCTCTCTAGAGTGACCACAACACTTTGTTGCATTTGGAAGATGGGAGTGAAAGGGTCACAGACAACAGAAGACTCACTACCTTTTTTCCTTCCTTCCTTTTGGACAGTTTTCTATTTCTGGATTTCTGTCCATTATGTCTGAAAAGAAACATGAATTATATCTGGTGAGTCGTAATTTTGTTTTTGACCATCCATCCTTGAGAATGTAAGAAAACTGGAATTTTAAGAGTCTCAAGGGAGACACGTGATCATCTCCTCTATAATGAGTGACTGTGGATATGTGACTTTTTGTTCCAATCTGCTTTGTGTTGGATCCAATCATTAAAATATAATAAAATCTTAATTGAACTAATTGCACTTTTTGCGAAGCAATGAAGTGTAAGTACCTGGACACGAGTGTGGTGTGAAATATAGACTGAGATGCAATTTCAATATACTAAATGGAATTTAGCATTGTCAATGCAAGAAATAATAAATATTAGTATAATATAACCTCTCATGCCACACTTGTCTCTGTGAATGCTCTTATATGATCAAATAAGTGACTCATTTCCAATGAGGGAGATGATTCAAAGTGAGACTATGTGTGTTCATGTGAGTCTTCCTGAGTGCAGTCTGACCAAGAAAGTTATAGAAGCTTATTAGCCATGTTTATCAAGATTTCTCTTTTTAGAAATACAAGATGACTTCACTCATAGGTGGACTATAGCTAAACAACACAGATGAACATACAAATACTAACAAAAATGGCAGGGCACAAGACTGAGATTATGGGGGGGAGGGAAGGAAGAGAAAAGGTCAAGGACACTGGAACTCTGGTTGGGAGTGATGTTAAATATAGATTGAGACAAAATTTCAACATCCTAAAATGAATATAGTGTTGTAAACAAATGAAAGATGCATACGACTATTTAAAAAAGGATGTATCTTTTTAATCTGCATTTTGAAGCGATGTAGAATGTACTGAGGGCATAGGGGGTGTCTAAGTGTTATTCTTTGCCATCAGGCACGAGGGACCCTGGGAGCCAACACTGCCAGCAGCATAGCTGCAGGGATAGGCATCATCATCCTCATCATGAACCTAAAGAAGAGCTCAGCTTCCATCTACTACAGATGCCAAGAAAAGGACCTTTTGAACGATGAATTCTGCTTTGAGGCTTCTTTTTCTACTGTATGTATTTCTGGCGGTAGGGTTGAGATTCCAGGCCCTGATCCAAATATGAAATTCTTTTTCCCTTTCCCAGCATCACAATAATTATTTTGGCAACTTCTGTCACATAAATTAGTGATCCGTGGGTTCACGCACAAAGATGCTGACTGCTCCCTGTCCCCACCCCAGCTAATTCAGGGAGACTAAAGTCGCTGCCTTGAATTACCTTCTCCAGGTTTCCCGTGTGGGTGTCACCATACAGAGGCTTCTCTCATGGGGGATGAGGACCAGAGGGGCGACTGTTAGGAATGCACTTTGGAGACACCTGCCATGTGACTCGACTTGTCTTCTTGTTTGTCATGAGTTATTGTCCAACAGGAAATTGTGACCATCATCCTGTTTCTCACCATCGTGGGGTTCAGCAGTGCAGTGTCTCTCACAGCCTATGGAATTGGAGAATTACTCCAAAAGAGCAAGGTAAGTAGAGGCCTGAGATTGAATCCTGAATGACAAGCTAAAAATCGTGAGCCTTCAGGCTTATATATAGGGCCTGAATTTCTTGGAACATTTCTTCTAGAAAATGATTTCCCTGTTTTAGTATTACAGTTTTTACATTTTAACTCACATTTTCCACTCAGAAGTAACACTAAGCTTGTAGTAGAGCCCCAGGACTGAGGATTTAGAAAACAAGATCATTTTAAGTTTGGAAAATGCAGATATTTCCAAGCATGAATGTTGAAGGAGCAGGTAGCAAAAGTGGAAACACTTGGGTGTCTTGGGTGTGTTCTCTCTCCCTGAGTAGCTCCCTTCTATGTGGTCCTGCTCCCTCTCTTTTTTCTTCACTTGTGCCTTTCCACTTAATCTGAAGCCTCTATTTATTTGCCCTCTAAATCATGCCTATCTGTTGCACTTCCTCTGCCTCGCCCATTCGTTACACCTATGATATGCACAAAGAAGCAGTAATACCCAATCACATACACTTACTCAGATCTTACAGAGGAAACACGCCTTCTCCATCTGTCCCCTTGCATGAAGCAGTCAATCTGTCTGACTTTTGAGATAATGTGCCTCCAAAGATAGATATGATAACAAATAGACCAAAATTTAGACACGTAAAAGTCTCACCAACCTGTCATCGACTGACAGAATTTCTTTTGGGCCCACTAGGTGAGCAGATTTGGCTTGGTTTGTTAGAGGTGGAGGGAATGGAGTATAACAGGAGGGTGTGAGATTCAGAAAGACAAAAGGAGTTAAGATAAACCTCTTAAAGAAGTTGCTAGTGAACATTCTTGGTGATTGATATTGAATAATTTTTCTTCATTAGGTTCCAGAGGATCGTCTTTATGAAGAATTAAACATATACTCACCTATTTACAGTGAATTAGAAGACAGAAGGGAGGGGACTTCTCCTGCTGAGTCATAAGAATCATGGGTCCAGAATATTATGAGGTGTCTCAAAGGACACAGGAAAGCCAAGATCTTTGTTGAAAGGGCTATTGGCAAATTTTCTATTCTCTCTAAGTTTTGTTAATTTTGCATTATGATTTATTCTCTAGATGTAGTCTGTGTTTGCTGTTTCTGTTAATCTAGACATTCTCCATGTCAATTTGTAGTATGATAGTCTACTCCTATTTTTGCTATTTTTTATTTTGCTGTCTCTTCCCTTCAGGGAAGTCAATATGTAATAAGCATCATGCATTGTGTGTCTGTAACTAAACCCTAAGGAAAGAAAGACAAAGACTGGTTGAAAGTTGAGTTTAACTTTGACAGTGTTATCATATTTGTTCCTAGAGCATTTTAGTGTTCACAAGAGCTAGAGATGTGCTTGGTCTATATCCCCAGCTGACTAAACACCTGAGGGATAAGCCTCGTCAGTAAATATAGGCATGGAGAACCAATAAAGTGTTTGAAGTTGTCCACACTAGTCTCCTTCCCTTGTGGATCCCAGTATTTGACACATTGTGAGTCCAATGTGTGTGTTTCTCAGGTGGAAGAGAGAAAATTCAGAGGGATATACTCCCAGGTCAGGCAAGACATAGAGTACGAGAGGAGAAAGAAGTCATTCCAAAGTGACTTTGATGGCAACAAAAGTCAGAGTCAAGAGTCAAATAGTAAGAGTCAAGAGACTAGTCAGATGGAGATTTGAACAGATATTCCACAGGAGTGTATTAAACATTTTACTGGATCCATATCAGGTTTCAGTGCATACTTCCTATTTATTTTTGATATTATTATATAGAGAAAACAGCATGCTATGTTGGAAGTTTCACTGATTATAAAATGCAGAAGGTCTTCACTGAGACACCAGGTCTACTGCTTCTAATGAGTTATAGTAATGACTTCATGTTTTACTTGGTCTAGATTTATTCAGCTATAAATTGAAGACATTAGGAATAGTTTACCTGTCAGCATTAAAGGTCTGTTGTGGAAATACACACAGTATAAACTAAAAGTGCTTTGAGGGTGCACCCTGGCAGCCAGCACTTTAGTAAACCCTGGGAACAGTCCCACATACATACCAAGGTCCCAGGTTCAAGACCCAGGGACAGGGGGAAAAATCAATATGAGCAACTGATAAAAGTAAATAAATTTCTTCTTCCTTCTCCCTCTCACTGTCTGCCTGCCTGCCTGCTCGCCTTCATTCCTCCCTGCACCTTTCCTTTACAAATAAGTGCTATGAAGGAAATTACATAATGCATTTAATTCATCTGTAAACACTCTCCAGATTTTGGTAATGTCTAATGAAATAAAATTTAAGTCCATTTTATCCTGATTCAAATTCCAGTCCTACCTCAGCTTTCTCTTTGGTACGCTTTGTGCTTGACACTCATATAAGTTCCCTGGTTTGAAATAGTCTGCTTTCCTTTCTGCATTTGCCTGAATTTCTTATTCTTTAGTATCTACTGTAAAACCCCATCTCATTCTTTAAGTTTTTCTAGTCAAGATTGTGTTTCTTTCTAGGTGATGAGTTTTTCAAACCAAATACATGCACAACACACACTATATATAGCTTTCTATTTGCAAACATTATATGCCCCTCAATGATACTATTTGAAAATACATAAAAAATCTCATAAAATGTGTAGATTTATTGTTAAATAATGCTTGCAAATGTATGAGCAGACTGTTTTTATGAGAGTTTTATTGAATTTTACTTAGTGTATGATGAGATGGGGAAAAAAAGGAGAATAGTAAATAGAGGGATCACTGAGTGAGGTGCTTGAAATTGAAAAAGAAATTAATAGTTGAGAGAACATGGAATCAGTGAGAATGGATAGAAATAATCGTATCTGAATCAGGGAGAGAAATCATAATTAGAAGATCTTGTTGATAAGTTTAATTCAGGAAAGGTGTTAGATAAGTAATTGGTCAATGAATGTTTAAATAAGTGTAAGATCACAGGGCAATACCTGGTAATACTGGAAATATGATGGGAAGTCGGAAGTCTGGATTGATGGGGGAGGAATACAGAGTGACCTGAATTAAACTTAGGTTTAGACTCAGATTTTGGAGACCGAAGAGAAACGGAACTGAAGATGACCGATGGTGTTTATTACAGAGTTCTGGTAAAGATGAAATTTGTTTACATTGTAAACAAAGCCATTGTTCATGGGTGCCCAACCACTGAAGCAAAAGCTAACACTTGCTTTGTTTTCTGAACTAAAACTCATGAAAAACAATGTTGCTTTTGAATAAAAAATAAATGTGGTGCTCGAGTTCTAGTGTGGTTATAGGAGAGACCATTGTTCAATAAAGCAGATGAACATGCTAGCAGAATTCATTTGAAATTAGAGTGAAGTTGACCTTCACTTATAATCAGAAAGAAAAAGAAAGGAAAAAAGTTCAGTGTAGAAGTTACAAGAATTAGTAAATAGAATGAACCATAAAATGCACTCTAGCCAGCAGGTAGCCCCAAGGGTGAGAATGATCAAAGAAAGAAGAGTTAACCATCAGAGACTATATCTGCTGACCTGGGTCAGAGAAAAGTCTATCGTTATACATCAACCTCAGGGAAACCAGAGACTTGTGGCAGAGGAATAGCATTGGTGAGTGAATGTAAAAAGTACAGAGAAATTCAAAACAGGATAATTGGTGATGAGTAAATGAAAAAAAAGTTACAGGGGGAATTAGAAGAGAAAATGGGGTTAGATGAGATGTAAAAAATGAGAGGAGATTATGACTAAAAATTGACTAAAAATGACTAAAGATTATGAAGCAAAATATGTCTAATGATTTTGCTACTGCTGATGTTTTTATTGTTAAAAGAAGAAAAAAACTAGCTCTTGTCTTTAACCTAAATGGGAAGTTCTGTGGAGGGACTAAAACATCAGTTTGGGGGATTATTCACAATTTATTAATAAAATAATTATATTTTATATGTTTATAATGACCACATTCAAAAGTATTCCATGGATGTCAATTTGCCCAGACAAAGAAAGCAATCCTGTCACAACACAAAAGTGATTTGGTATGCTTATCTAACCTTTGGACCCATGATATTCTATTTTCATTTTTCTGAAATAAAATTACAGTTCTCAAAATTTGACAGCAACATAAGGTACCCTTTCACTGTGTAGCTAGCTAAGCTGTACTCCATTCCGATCATAGGTACCGATGCAGAGGTATCAATAACCTCATTGACATATGACATACATAGAGTCCCATCCAAATGCCTAAGCCTGGCCTATCGGCACCTCTAGAAGCAGGTCTTCACAGTTGTCTAGTATATGATATCACTCTTTCTCTCACTAAATTAATATTTTAACTACATTTGTTGACTGTATATTTCTATACACATGACACAACTTTTGTCTCAAGATCATTCTGTTCATTATCCTGCTGCTGTCTATTTTTTATTCCATGCCCATCACAAGCAGATACTGGACAAATACCCAATGTGTTTGTCATACATTCATTGCTCCAAATTATCTTTTTTGAAAATGTTTACTTAAACATCATCTTCTTCCTGATGACTGCCTAACAGACACCTATTCATCCAGCCTTAATTTTTTGCTCCATAACCACCTTACCCCATGGTGTATCATATTCTCATTTCTTATTTATTGTTTCTTGCTATTAGTAGTAAATTTCCTATCCATCACCAGTAGTACCTTATTTAATTGATATAATAGTTGTAATGTCTCAATTATTTAAAAATATATAGACAAAATAGCTTGAAGGAGAAAGACTGACAAAAAGAATGAGAATCTACGTTTGACAGAGATGTTGACCCCAAATACACTCAGCTGTCATTAACAACAGTTCCACTTAAAGGCCTATGTCTTACATCTGTCCACATCCATAAGAAGGGAGACATATATAAATAAAAGTGAAAGAATTTAAATAGTTCATTTAGCCTTCATTGTAAATTTTCCTCCAAATATATTTTAAACCAGAATTTCTAATACAATGTGTATCAATTATACTCCTCACTCATTTCCAGTCAATTCTATTCATTTTAAAAACAATTCTAGCTTCCAGAAAAATTTTAGAATAATTGTATTGAAGGAACATTACATCCTGCCATTAATAAGGGTTTATTTAAAGTGTGCATGATAGTAAATCAACATCTGTATATAACACTATCATTTGTTATTAATATATTTGCAATCCCCTTGATATATCCTCAATGACTAGTATTTGCACAATAAAGTGAAATCATTTGACTTCTTTCTTGTCTGTCTTTGTGTTTGGTCATGAAGACAAAGGATAATGAAGAATCAAAACATCAATTTAGTCATATCAAGAAACAAGAAGAATTCTGAAATACTTTTTGTCAAAGATTTAGCAAAAGGGAAAATCTATAGACAGTCCCATAGAAAACAGACTGTTACGACAATTACCATTAATCTCTTCTCAAAAATTATGAGGAAAGTTGAGATGACTTTTGATCATGAGTCACATTTTACAAGTGAGTCCTCCCTCTAATTTTTTTGCTCTGCTATATGGACTTGCAACAGTTCTTTCCACCTTTGTGAATCTTCAGGTTTTCCATCTGAAACTGAGGGGTTTGGAACAAAATATTCCTAACTGATCTCTCTGTTTCTGTGTTCTGGGATCTTGGTAATCACCATCACTAAGGTTTGTGACCGCACTAGCAAAGCCACTTGGTTGTTCGATGGTCCTTGATGACTGATATCTGGGAGGACAAAATTCATTCTAAACTCCCCTGACAGAAGCCAATCAAAATTCTCTTTCTGAAAATTATCTCAGAAGTAAAATTTATCCAAGGATTCCAGTCGGCAAGGTATGAGTCTCCCTTTCAAAAACAGAGTAGAGTAGGCTGGTAGAATCATCCTATCTACTTGATTTAATATTGAGGTAAATCTATATGCAAGAGTGTGAGATCCATGGGTAGTTGGCATCTGTGTCTTTGGAGTATTGCATTGATGTAGAGAATGGTGTAGAGGAACTGTTACCACAGGAACTCTGGGAAACCTCAAAAAAATATGCATCTTCTCTTCAGCAATATCTTAACACGTAATATCAGCCCATTAGAAGCAAGCTTTTAGAAACACTCACTGCAAGAGTCCTAATCTATAAGAAATACAAGGAACAAAATGATAATCAAGGGCAGCTTGTTTCTAACATTAAGTTGTGGCCAAAAGTTGCCTAAATAGAAGAGATCATTTCCTCTTCTAAATTTTGGGGCCCAAAACAACGTTTTTGGTTTGAATTCTGGCCTGTGCTTCTGTAGTGCTTTGTCCATGCAGATAGATTTAGGCTGACCATTTATGCTGGCAATTATTCTACCTGAGAAAGTTAGAGTAGTTTTCAATGACTTATTTTTTTCAGGAGATAAATGTACAGGGATAGACACCTATACATCCAATCACATCTTTAGTTCCTTGTTTGAAAATAAGCCAGAATATTGCATGAAACACTTGCTGAAAAGTAGAATTTATTTGCCCACGAATAAAAGAAATTTGCCCAAGTTTGCTTAGTCAGTAAATTTTTAAGGTAGGCTTAAAAGACAGGCCACTTTGACTTTAGTAGCCATATTGCTTCCACATGGCTCATCCACCTCTCTTAGTCATGGGAAGTGTGTAATAAATGAGTTCTGTCTTCCAAATGATTTGTCATTTGTCCTTGATATAAAAACATAGTGTGTTGAAGAGACATCTGGGTAGTGACAAGGCATCCCTGCTTTTTGTCCCTTCCAAAAAAACCCCCAACTAATTCTGCATTTTTCCGTGAAGTCTGGGATCCAGCACCATGCTCCAAGGGACCCAGGGGGAGTCTTCTCCTCTGTGCATGGATTAATTGGTAGACACCCTCTGGCTAGAGTTACAGAAGCAGCAGGTGCTTGTTAACTGTCCACAGCTCCCCATTGCCAGTGGGAGAAAACCAAAAGAGTGTAGACTTGGGCAGACTCTGACAGACGAGAGACTTTGTGAAAGTCTAATCTTTGTAAGAAGAGAATCCAACACTCTTTTCAGACGCACAAAACAAAAAGCAAAAAAATAGTTTATACACCTTGGCAAGGGTAAGAGGAAGTTTGTCAGTGATGGTTCTCCTTCCAGGAGAGAGTGTCAGCTGAACTAATCAGTAGCCAACTCTCCTTCAGCCAAAGAGAGGGCAGTGAGTGTATAGACACACCAGCTCTTGGAACGCTGTGGGAAAGACTGGTTTTTCTCCCTCAGAACCTGAGTATTGAGGCGGGACCTCCATGGCTAGAAGGAAGATCAGCAGAGAGGCAGAGGAGAGTATCATATGTGCTAAAGGAACATGGTTCACACTGGCTGCTTTTAGAATTCCTGCATAAATAGGGAAACTGTTGGAAGAACATCAAAATAACTATAGCTATTGTAATTTGTTCATGATGCACAATATAAAGAGGTAAATTATGACATCAAAAATATAAAAAGGAGCAGTGAATGGTGAGCTTTTGTATGTGATCAAAGTTAAATCGCTACCAGCTTAAAACAGACTGTTATGTCTATAAGGTATTCTGTGATCCTCATTGTAATCACAAAGCAAAAAAATCCTATAGTAGCTTAAGAAAAGATAAAAAGAGAATTAGAGCGTATTACCATGGAAAATGACAAGTTCACAGATGTAGGAAGAGAGGGAAAAAGAAGCAAAGGAGCTACAAATCAAGGGAACATTAAAAATATATTGAGTCCAATATTGGCACAACATGCCAATACTTATGGGATGCAGAGAAAGAATTTCTAAGAGGGACGTTTACAGGGATAAATGCCTACATACAAAAATAGAAAAATATCTCAAATCAACTGCTTAGCTTTACAGCTCAAGAAAGCAAAAGTGAAAAATAAATTCAGCCCCAAATTATCAGAAAATGGAAATAATAAAGTAAGAAGAGAGATAATATCAAACAATAAAAATAACAAAACTGAGTTGGCTTTTTAAAAAATCAACATTGACAAACCCTTAGAGAGAAAAGAAAGAAGACTCAACTTACAAAAGTGAACAACGAAGAGATGGCATTATTATTGATGTTAGAGAAATAAAAAGGAATATTGGAAATTACTATGAACAACACAGCAACGGATTGGGTACCTCAAAGAAATCAAAACATTCCTAAAATCACAAAACCAATGAAAGTAAATTCAACAACAAATTGACTAGATTATACATGATGATCAGCTGGAATATTTTTCCTGGGATGCAAGGACAGTTTGACATATGGAAATCAATAAATGTAATCACGACATTAACAAAAGTAAGGACACATGATTAGCTCAACTGACACAGAAAATGCATTTGAAAAGGTTCAACACCATTTCACCATTAGAAAAAAAAAAAGCTCAACAAGGGAAAACCGGAAAGAAACTACTATAACACATTAAAAGCTATATATGAAAAACACTAGCTAGTCAATAGAGACAAGCTAAGTGTTTTTCCTCTAATATCAAGAACAATATAAGAATGCCTACCTTTGCCACTTTCATTCAGAATAGCACTGGAAATAGTAGTCAGAGCAATTAGGTAAGAAAAAGAAATAAAATGCATCCACATTAGAAAGGAAAAGGCAGTTATTTCCTAGATTACATCATAATATATGTAAGAAATTATAATGAATCCACAAAATAACTGAGCGAAAATTCAGCAGTTTCAGGATGAAAATTCCACACATGAAAATCAGAACAATGAATAATCTTAAAAGGAATTAAGAAAACAAACCTTTTTACAATAGCATCAAAGAGTAAAACAGGGATAAACTTAACCAAAGAAGAAAAAGACTTGCACATTTAAAGCTACCAAATATTGTTGTCGGGAAAATTGAATGTCCACATGCAAAAATAAAAGTGGGTCTTTAGCTTAGAGCATATGCAAAAATTAGCTCCACATGAATTAGACTTAAATGTAAGATCCAAAATTATAAAATTTCTAGAAGAAAACATACAGGCAAGTCTTGACTTTAGTATTGTCAATGATTTCATAGATATGATACCAAAAACAGCAAGCACAAACAGACTAATATGATTACATCACACGAAAATTTCTGTATGTCAAAGGAAAGTCAATATAGTCAAAAGGCATCATGCAACATGGAAGAACATATTTGCAAACATGTACATAATAAACATGTACAGAATATATAGAGAACTACAGCTTAACAGCAAAAAAAGACAAAAATCCCATTAAAAGATGAGCTAAAAACTTGAATAGATATTTCTTCAAAGAAAAAGTACAAACGACTAATAACCACATGAACATACACTCAACATTAGAGAAAAGAGGTTGCAGTTGAATCTCACATTTACTGAAATTTGCTTCCAAATCTGATTTTTGTATTATCATTGGCATGGTATACACTTTATCCAAATCTCTGGCATAAAAGGCATCTGGTGACGAAAACTTAGTGTTTGGAGGGGGCCAGAGTATGCTGACATCTGAGGAATGGGGAAGCTGCACATATGGGGAACCTACACATTTGTATTTTAATGTATAAAACAAAATGACTGCAATAACAAACCATCTGGGAAATATTGATCTCCGTTCTCAGCTCCTTTTACACAAGGTAGATTTTGGAATGAGAAGAGTCCATCTGGTTTCCATAAAAAAAATCAACATACATATTTAAGGTAACTTAATTTATTAAAAGCTTGACAATGACTTATACCCATTCCCCTCCCTTAGTGGATTTATTGTATTCTTTTTTACCAGGAAGAGGGAAGTTTAGGATGAACTAGAATGCTAAGTGGAAGCAAAATCTGCTATCACCTTCCCCCCAATATATACATATACATATATATAATATGAAATACATATAAAATACAAATATGTTTGTAATATAGACAATTAGAGGACTAAACCAGGGACCGTCAACCAAATCACAAGCTCTTCTAGGATCCCCCTACATACCACTCTTCTCCTTGGGAATTCTCCTTTCTAGTTGACAGACATGTCAGAAGCCTGAAGGGTTAGCAAAGACAGTCCCAACCCCAATCATTGGACTCCCCCTCCCCACCCCAACTCCTTGTTGCCAGAGATGACCCTCCATGACTAACATGGAAGGATTCTTTATGTGTGGGAAATAAACACTACAAGGTATAGGTTCAAGACAGTCTTTCTTCTATGTCTTTATGAAAATGCTCGACTTTATTTGTAGGTCTATTGTACAATACATAATGAGCAACCCAACCTTTGCATCTTGATGAGTAGATTTGCTCGACAAAGATAACACCAGTGCAACTTGGCTACTGTTAATGTTGATTCTATGTCTTCTCAATGATGTCATGGAAGACAATTGCATTTCCTTTGTGGGAAAAGATGGTTTCATTGATTATTCCAGAAAGAGGAACTTCTCTGCAAAGAAAAAACAATGCTCTCTCTTGCTTCTCTTGTTCTCTTAAAATGATAATATTAAAAGTAATATCATGTTTCTTTTGCTTTCTTTCATCCTTTCACTATCCTCATTAAGAGGATCAGACATAAAAATTTCTCCTACATTCTGAAAACATTTAAATTATCTGACAATTTATTCATTGAATCAGTGTGCATAAACTAAATGAAATATAACTGCACACAGACATAGCAATAATTAAAAACAGAATACTACAAATAGGTAGCATTTAATATTCAAATCTAGTTCAATCACTCTAGTCCACAAAAGGAATATATCCCATATTATGTAATGGAATGTGGGGAAATAGAGCTGTATAAAATTAAATTATATAAATTAATAATGTGCACACAAAATTAGACTAGAGTTTATAACAAAATTCTTAGCAAGCTAGAATTGAAGAGACTATCTTCAAATAGAATATATATTCAAGAAATGGTAGTGGAACAATTAGATATCTACATAAAACAAAACTAGTCAAAATAAACCATACCTCTAAACAAAAATAAACTCACCCTGGATCATAGATCTAAATGGAAAGCGCAAAACTATAAAAATTCCAGAAGTTAACACAGGGGAGAAGTCTGTGTGACCTTGAATTTGATGATGAGTTTTTAATTACAACACAAAAAATATTATTTATAAAAGACAACAGATACGTTGGACTTTATTGAAATTAATACATTTTTCACCCCCAGCCCCAGGCTGTGAACCCAGGTTCTTGGGCTTTACATGGAATGCATGCCAGTGTCTTCGTGGTCTGATCCACAGCAGGGTGTCCCTCACATAACTATTTTGGACATCAGTGGAGACTGTAAAACTAAAGGCAAAACAAATGTGATGTAACACTGGAGAATGCTGATTGCCCTAGGGTTACAAATTCGCAAGTCTGAAGCACGTATGCACATGCACTGGCACTGAACAATGAATGAAGAAGGGAAAAGTGCATGGTGGAAGCTAGGTCTCTCACTGTTGCAATGGGAGGTATAAACAAACAAGAAGAGAAATCTAGAATGACCCATGGGGCAACTGATTAGAGACAGAAATCATTATTAACTCATGTTTAGGTTCAGATACAGATGGATCACATGTAGAAATATTTATAGCTAGTGTATTCACACAGATTGGCGTACACACATATTTCTTTTCTTTTTCTGTAGAGAGAAGCTTAAAAAAAAGCACACAACTTTACAGTAGCAACAGGCACACCTAACTCTTGAATTTTATGACTCTATTCTGCAAAAAATGAAAGTAAGGGAACTTGGACAAATGACAAATTTTTACATCTGAAGTCAGAAGTATATAAAATGGGCCTGGAGCACTTTGTGTCAAAAAATAAGGAAGCAATCAAAAAGAAACCAAGTAAGTGGCTTAGCAGTGAAATTCACAGCCTCTGTGAGTGCTGTCCACATACATCCCCAGAACCTGAGTTCAAGAATCAGGACTGGGGGGAACTATCAAGATAAACAGCTAAATAAATGCTTCTTCCCCCTCTCTCGTCCTGCCTGCCTGCCTACTCCCTTTCATTTCTGCCTGCACCTTTCCTTTTAAAAAAGAAATAAAACAAATGATAAGAGTATCAAAGGAACAGAGGAGTCAATCGAAAGAGCTTACACTTTCCAAAGTTGGAACATAAAAAAAAAATAGTTTTATGATTTTGATTGTTTGCATTGCTGTATGTAGTTTAGAATATTGAATTTGAACTGCACTCTGTGTGTATTTCACACCACAGGGCCACTGAAGTTGTGGTGCCCTTTCCCGCCTTGTTCCCTCCTCCCCTGCCCTCCCCTCTTCTACCCCTTAGTAGTCACAGTCCTGCTTCTTGTGAATTTTGATCCATTTGTCTATTTGTTTTTTTTAAATATTCCACATATGAGTGAAACCATCCTGCACATCTCTTTGACTTTCTGGCTTATTTCGCTTAATATGACTCCCTCCAGTTCCAGCCAGGTTGTTGCAAAATACACAATTTCATCTTCTTTAACAGCTTCATAGAATTCCATTGAGTACCACAGCTTCTTTATGCAGTCATCTGCTGTTGGGCGATTAGTCTGTTTTCATGTCTTGGCTATTATGAATTGTACCTCTGTGAACACAGGAGTGCAGATATTTTTTCTGATTAGAGTTTTGTATTTCCTGAATATATGACTAAAAGTAGGTTTGTTAGATTGAATCATAATTCCATATTTTTGAGGCATCTCCATACTGTTTTCCAAAGAGTTTGCACTAATTTACATTCCCTCCAACAGTGTAGGAGGGTTCCTTTTCATCTACTTCCTCTCCAACATTTCTTGTTTTAGGTCTTTTTGAGAGAGGCCATTTTCACATTTTCAGTATTGTTTTTATTTGCAGTTCTCTGAGGGTGAGTAATCTAGGCTATTTTTTCAAGTGTCTGTAGGTCACCTGTGTGCCATCTCTACAAAAGTATATATTTTTTTCACAAAACTGGAACATTTTAAGCAATTTTAACCAATGTATAGAATGAGTATCCATACCAGTATAAATAAATGACTGAATAAATAAATGGGAGAAAAGACAAATTTGCTCTGCAGAATTCCGGTTGTCTCTGTAAGGTGATACTTAGGAAATCAGGCAGTAGACAAACCAAATTCTTCTCCAGTCACCCAGGATCAACGTGAAAATATTTCTTTTCCTTCCGTGACTTTAAAATCTCTTCATTTTATTGGTTACCACCTACCTTTTTCTACATCCAGCTCCAGACAGAAAACTGTCTCATAGAATTAATGGTCCAAATGTGGTGAACAATATATAGAATTGTGGAGATGAAGAAAAGACTATTATAAGATTATAATCCTAACCATCAGCATTAGAGTTACACTACACCAATGATTAGGTACAATACTTGGGTAATAATAAACCCCCACTAAGGTTTGCTTTCCTTAATTTCTTTAAATAAATATCAACAATATTTTTTTGTTTTGAGGTTGAGGGAGTCATATGTGCATAAAATTATCAATAGGGTACCTATTTCAGATTGCAAGTACAAATTCCGAATATAAAAATTTGTTCTGAAAAATTGATAGTGAAAACAAGGGGAGAAGATATATTTCACACTTTTGTGTAGCTCTGAAAACACTCATTCATATTTTGGTTTTACTGTAGGAAAGAATAAAAAAGATGCAAAGCAATGACATAAGGAAGAAGGAGGATAAATATGCCAATCTCCACATATTTCTATTTTAAAGGGAAAATATGAACTAACTTCTGGAATAAAAGAAATCTCAGCCAGAGGAACAGAGGAAAGTGGAAAGGGAAAAGGGAGTGGAGTAAATATTATAGTTTGATTCTAGGCAAGTGAAATGGATAATAATCCACTAGAATGAAAGTTTTACATATATGCATATGCGCATATACATATATATGACGCTGTGAACCTGGCATTGGGGGCTTCTGGACCTGTCCAGAAGGGCAGGGAATGATGGAAAAGGATTTCTCGAGACCACAATTGTGAATCAAGAGAGGTGAGAGGGAGTGCAGTGGACTAGTTCCGCTATTGCTCCTGAGTTTCCTCAGACCCTCATATTTATCGGCAGTGATTACAACATTGAAGGCATAACAGTATAGTTCAGCAAATAATTACCCAGTCTATGTGACAGATATCGTGGGAAAGGGAGCAAGCAAGCAGGAGACCTTGGGTAGATGCGCGGGACAGCAGTGAGTAGTTGCAACAATGTTTATTAGTGGAAGTCAGCAGTTGAGGGGGCCAGGACAAAGAATGCCAAGTCTTACAGTAAAGCTGATGCTGGGGTGCCTTCAGCTGATAACATCCCCTTGGCCTGTTCCATGTTTTCAGGAGAACGGGGGTGGGGGTGGGGGCTTCCTTAAAGCCAAGGCATTGGGTCCGGCTGCCAAGAGGGAACTGCTGCATCTTTCGCTGGCATTTGCAAAATCACACACAGTACATTCAAGCAGTTTTCTGCTGTCATTTGCGCAATCACAAATTGTATACCCAACCATACTGTCTAGAAGTCATGGGCTGGGCTCCCACATGTATGCCTATGTCTATATGTGTGTGTGTCATATATACAATACATCCTTGTTGTTTATCTCAAAGCACGTGGTTATAAACAAGGATGAGAAAATATTGGCAGGGTTTCACGAGAAAGATCTCTCTGCCTGCAGGGCAGCTCACACTAACCTGCACAGAGAAGACTCAGAACATAAGGGAGACCCAGGTACCACGCTATAGCTGAAAATGACCCAGATGGGCACAGAGCATCTGCAATGTTTTTATTCTCTGGGCACCTCTAAACAAAGAGAACATTCAAACTAGCAAAATATAATTTTCTAACAGCTTTTATTGGCAGCTGGCTTAAATAAAAGCAATGTAAGAATGAATTTTGTAAGTCATTTACATGTTAGTTTATATCACGGGCCACCATTTCTCATTTTCTCTGTTGACTTCTGTATCCAGCTTGTAATATTTCTATTATCATGACTTGGTAATGAATCTTCCTCTTTTTTCTTTTCAAATCTTCTGTGGCATTGATCACATCTGGTTATGAAGTTGAATTACAATGTAAGTGTTCATGGTGTCTGCACTTTTAATTCCAAGTCTAGACATATACTTCAGATTCCAGACTCTGCCATCTAAATACTTACTCAACATTTTATCTGAATAACTGAAATTTTAAGTATTCATGAAAAATCTCTTAATCTCAAGCTTAAAATTATTAATTATCAACTATTTAAAAGTATTCAATTCAGAAGCATGTGATACATTCATAATGTTGCACAGTCGTCACTTCCATGTAGTTGGAAGAGTTTTTCATTATCCCAAATGGGAACCCTGAACCCACTAAGCATTCAGTCTTCCTAGTCTCTTTCTTCCCAATTCCCGGAAACACTAATATGCTTTTGTATGTCTAGATGCACCTATTTGAAAGGTTTCATGTGAATGGAATCATGCATGTTACTTTAAGAGCAGAAAGCAGGTATTCAAACAAATACTTGTGTTCAGATGTTCATAACAATGATATTCACAATAGCCAAAAGAATAATATCATATGTCTGGAAATATGCATATTTAAAGACACAGACTTGACAAATTGTTGCCTAGTATGCAAAAAGACACATTAGAATGCTCTCAGTTGAATTTCTGTTGAAAGAACATTTTTACAAAGTTGTTAGCTTTATCAACATATAAAAATGTTTATATTTATGTAATTGAATGATAAAGAAAACAGAGGAATGAAAACTGCACAAATGATGAATGGAAAATACTCTTTGAAGAAGATGAAGTGAAACATGATACAATGTATGTTTTCAAACAAAATCATGAAATATTACTGAACTTGACCAAGGATGACTCTACTGTGTCAGTCCATTTTTAACAGAATTCTCTCCTTTTCACATATTTTCAAATCCAATGAAAAAATATTGAAAATCAAAGGTGGGAAAAAAATCTAGTTTTTATTAAATGCTCTATTTTATAGAATGTTAAATGGGAACAGTAAAAACCAGCTTTGCAGTTTGATTTCTACTTTCCTGTCTTTGGAAGTAGCTATTTCTCTGATTTAAAAAAGGAGCAATCAAGTAAATTAGTTGACCATTACAAAAAGGAAGCTCCCTGATTATTTTTTAAAGGAAAGGTGCAGATAGGCAGGACAGCCGGCAGAAAGAGAGAGGAGGAAGAAACATTTATTTTATTTAGTTGTTAATCTTGTTTGTTCCCCTCAGTACCATTGCTGTGAACCCACGTCTCCTGGATGTCTGTGGACTATGCCAGACTAACTTAACTGTTATGCCACCAGGATGACCCACCCCCCAATTTTAACAGAGTGTTATAAATTAACTGTTGCACCCAGGGAGAGGTTAAGTGTTTGAATACCTCTCCTAGAGACAGGGATGTTGTATCAGGGATCATATCTTCAGCAAAAGAAATAATCATGATAATAAAAATAATAAAAGTGGTGGGTGTGAAGGTTTACTAGGTAGTCAAAAAAAAAAGGCTACACACAGGTTTTGTTACTAACTTATTAGAATATTTGATTACGGTGGTAAGTGATGTCTTTTTTTCCTAGTGTTTGTGAGCAGAATGTTAATTTATAGAAATTAAAATTTATTCCAAGCTGCTGTTTGGTGCCTGAAATGAATATCAGAATCACTTGTCCTTACGTGACTGAGGTTTCAGTATGAAAAACCTTAAATCTAGTATTTATGGAAAGAAAACAGCATGGGCATGAAATCAAGATGTAAAAGCAAGTTCCTGTTGTTAATATGCCCTTCGCTTCTGAGTGGAGATAGATAACTATTTCCTGAAAGTACTGGTTTATTACAGCTGCCTGGGGTAGGCTGGGTGGGATGACTCACAGGAAACAATAATGACGATACAGAATTGAAGGTGACTGTCACATCACTCTTCATATCAGATCAGACCCTTCAGTGGATGGTGTAGAAAACAGTGGCTGAAGGAGCACTCACCTCTCACTTTGTACTATTCTAGAATGATTCCAAGGTAAGAGCTCATTTTATATTTTCAGCATCTAGCAAGAGTTTTCTGTTGGGTTTTTGGTGGCTGATGTGTAGGAACTTGGGTCAAGAGCATCTAGTATAAACCAAGGTGAGAATGAACTTTGGGATGAGTAAGCTGTTTGTGACTGGGCATTCAACATAGAGATTCTCATCTCTGTAGGAAGTGAGTGTCCAGACTATAGACTGATGTTCTTCTCAACACATATTTCAAAGGAAAAACATTAAGTAACTTCTGGAAGAAATGAAATCTCAACCAAAGAAATGGAGAGAAGTAAAAAGTGAAGAGGTGATTTACTAAAGGCATCAGAGTCCTCTTTTACAGTAACAGACTCTGTGGAGTCATTTATTCATGAGGAGAAGGGAGCTTCAGCACACGGTGGCTTCACCCACTGACCTCAGTAGGGAGGAAAACTATGGGACTTGATCATCCATTGCAACTTTCTGGTTCATCCTTTGTTTACTGTCTTGTGATAAAAATATTACTTTTTCTTGAGATACATAAAATCACATACTAACATGATTTGACATTGTCCCGTATTTGTGATCCTTACACATACACACAAATTACCCTTGGACTCAACATAATCCAAGGGCAAAAGTTTAGGTTTTGTCTTCAGATGTTTTGCTTAGAGCTGGACCCTGACCACTGAACAGTTGGCTATTAAAGCCTTGTCAGTGCTCCTTCCTTTAAACTGAGCTAGTGAAGTTGTTATTTAAGCCTATTTATAGATATCTCTGTTCATGTGTAGGAATGTTCATGTAGGAATGATCAATTATTTTTCTTTAAGACAAAGAATGAGACAGAAATTAGAAAGTGTCAACAAACAAGATCTATTTTAAATCATATTAGAACTAAGGAAGCATGCATTAGACTGCAGCAGGCATCTGTTGTCACAGCAATGGTCCCTAACAAAGAACCCCCACCCACCACATATAATGGTTTAAAGCAGTGAATGTACATGTTGACGAGAAGTCTGACAAGAGTGTTAATACTTCTCCTGTGATCAGAGGGCTCACTCACAGAGGTGGAAGATCAACAATGGCCATGTGATTAAAGGTGACCTCAGTTGAGATGAGTGATATGAGTCTTTTGTTTCAGAGATCTTTTACTCTCAACTAAGACGGTCCACCCATGTTTTTCAAAGCCATGTGTTTTGAACATGTTTGTATATATCTCATTGGCCAAAGTGAGTCACAGACTGAAATCAGAAGCAAGGAGTAAAGAAAATACATTCCTTTTAATACAAACAGCTGCAATTTCTGGAGAAAGTGAATTCTCAATTTGATTCAAACATAGAAATGCTGACATTAAAGAATGGATATAACCTATTTAAAATTAATATTTTTTACTTGAAAGCAAAGGTTCTCATTTTTGATTGATTTTATTGAAGGGATGTTCTATTATAAAGTTAAAGAGGTTAAAGGTGTGCATCATAACAAATCAGCATCTGTATATAATATAGTAAGTTTACCACCATTTCATTTTTTCCAGGGTTCACATCTTATGTAGTTTCCATTCACATGCACTCATAAATTCATGACATCAACTTGATATTAATGTTCTTTGATTGAAAACTCCTACTTGGCAGGAACTGTGAGTTTTTTCACTGCTGTGTTCCTAACACCGAAGTCTGTAACAAAGTCTGTCACACAGTAGGCTGTTAATTAATATTTATTCACTGCATGAACAGACAATATTCTTATGAGCAGCAGGCATTGTACATGGCACTTACAGTGATTTATTTATGTCATGTCTGTCAGTCATTTCTTCTGGAAGGCACAAACATAAGCATTCCACAAGTGTATGTGGCATATTAAATTTTAATAATATTCAGTGAAAGTAATATGATGACTAATATGTATTAATCATTTAGAATACAGAAACCACTCTTCCAAGTTTTCAGTGTGCATATTTGTTTAAACCATACAGACATGTGACAAGCTACATAAGTTGAGTAATATGACATCTGCTTTTATAACTTTTAAAAACAAGGACATGAAGATGTTAGAAAAGGCTTACCCAGTGTGTGTCTGGATTTATAACTCAATCTAACTTACTGTCATGCCAAACTGCCTCATCATACTCATCCATTTTTCAAACTTTTCTTTTTAAAAAAACATTTAGTGAGGTAACTTTGACCTACAATAGAATATAGTCCATTTATTTTATTATTTATCAAAAATATGACAACACATCATGCATACCACCAGTTTACCAAAAGCCCACCACTGGACCACCACCACTTCACCCATCCCCTTTCCTTGCTGGTCAGCTCAGTTCTAAGGTCAAGGTCCAAGGGATGTTTTTTGTCTGTCCATTTGCTTTGTTTCTTTACATTCCACATCTGAGTGAGATCATCCAGTATTTGTCTTCTTCCTCTGACTTATTTCACTTACATCATCCCCTGTAGTTCCATGCATCTTGTCGTAAATGAGATACTCATTCTTTAGAAGGTCATGTCTGAAGTAAAAGGGTTGAGGAGGGATGTGTTCTCTGTAAAATAGTTCACATTTTACAGCACTAGAGACTGTGTGAAGACACCAGAAGGAGCAGCTTGCCTATGTTTTGCCATGAATCCTTTTCAGAAAGGATCACCACCCAAGTCAATCCAATGGACAACCTGAAGATTTTCCTGAAAGGGGATCAGCAAACTCTGGGGGTAAACTTGACCTACAGATATAATATTTGAAAAGATAGTCATTTCCAAAGCGAATGGATACCCCTTGTCGTTCCTGGGGTGTGATCACCTATGTCCAAACTGAGCTCCATAAACCTTGTCGTCCATGGAGATTATTTTATTTTTAATCAAAAGTGACATAATTCTGAAAGGAAAATACATTTCTCTAGAGAGAGTGAAAGGAGAAAGCTGTTATAAAACTTTCCTAAGCAGTGTTGAAATTGAGAAAATGTGATGATTCCTAAGGGTTTTATCCCTGGAGCCCTTTCAAAAGCAGGAGAAGGGAAATAGCTATGCCTAGGGACCACAGAGTCATCCTCAGAGAAACCTTCAGACTTCACACTCTGAGAATGTTCCTTTTCACTCCCCAGGTGGCTCAGATCTTGACTGCCCTGTCGAATGTGTGCGTCTTTGTTTTAAGTGTGTGTGTTTCTTCTGACTCTGTGCGAACTCTTTAAAATACTTGGAGGAGATCCTGTCTGGGGATCTTTACTTGTGAGTCTGCTGAAATATCTCAACTTTCTCAAGAGTAGAATTCTGCAAATATTCTTTCCAGCTTTCTCTTAAAAAGCAATGATTCCATCTGGGACATTACTTCTTAGGACAAACTATTTGTCTACACACTTTGGGGGTCTCGTGGTATCTGATATAGGCAGAAGGACAGGTGCAGTTCATCAGCCGGAGTGGATTCTTCCATTTTCAGATCTTTGTCTCTGGAGCTCTGTCTATTGCTGCTGGATGAAAAAAGACTTTAAATCTGGTAAGTTTTTAGCCTGGGTTCAGAAGCAACAAACAAAATCAGAAGTACCTTATCTTTCGGACAAATAAATAATTTCTGATTTTCTGAGCTATCTGGAGGCCAGATCCATGACCTCTAGGGGATACTAAGGGTCATTTCAAGCTTTGCATCAGCAAATTGAGGTGACCTCTACTTTTTCTACCCCTGCTATCTCTGCTATTAATTTATGAATGTAGAATCTAGTGTTTTAGCAAATTTTCTCTTTCTTTCTCAGACTTAACGAAAGTGATTTGAGAATGTTTCTTCAACTCCCTAAAACAAGTATATGTTTTTGTGTTTTTCAAACAGAGAAGGACATGAGACAGAAGAATGTTAAGCACACAAATTAGTCTCTTCCAGATCAAAGGCAGTCTGGGAATAAACATAGTGCCATTATAGTAGGACCATCGGCACTAATGCTAATTGTATTTCTGCTGCATGAATGCAGGATAGAATGTTCTTTTGCTGTAGGTATTTCTGAAGGGCTTTTATTTTCTGAATTACTTCTTATAAATTTATGTGTATATTATTTAAAAGTGCATCAACCTGACATGACTGCCCCCCATCCTGGTCTGTGACCACAAAGAGTGACATCTGGTAATCTGTTGTTGCAGGGAGAAATTTCATCCCCTTTCCATCAGAATCTACCAGAATAGTAACCTTTCTTTCCTAATATTCTTCTCTGACCACAGTTACTTTAGAAGATTAGTAATTAGGATATTTCTCCAAGTTAAAGTGGAAAGACATGACTGTGGTGACTGAGAATGTTCTAAGTAGTTTGCATATGGGCATTAGAGAGTGGAGCTGGATTGGCCAGTCATGATGGTCAGAGCCTCCTGAACACACCTATGTGAGGACAAGACAATGAGGAGACGGTCTTGGAACTGGAGATTCTTATCGAATTATCTGAAGCAAGTCTAAATTCAAACAAGGAAGTTATCATGAGAAACATAACTTGAATAGACAACAGAAGAAATTTCTAAGCCAAGAAAAATGTGAGAAGATACTTAATTTAATCTGAACTTTCCAGAAGATATGAAACTCCAGACTACAATTTCAGAGACATTTTAGGATTTTCTTTTCCAATTTTCTTTTCTCTTTTTCAGTTTGGTCTGAGAACTTATCTCTTTCTATAGTGAAAAGGAGTAACACTGGAATCAGAGCATCCAAGGCCCATGGAGATATCTACCTATTAATAATATTTCTTTCCCTCCTTTTCCTCTTTTCTATCATCATGGAATCTGCTCCTTTATAGAGGATATTTATGATAGGGATATTGGTTCTCTGCCTGGAACTCCCTGTGTATTTGGTTGCATAGTGACCTGCTTTGTCACCCAGGTAAGTATCCAGGATCTGGAGGTGGGACACAGTTGTCATATGATGCTGAGTCTGTGTTTTTTGTTTCTCAATCTCTCTCCACCTATCTAGACTAATCAGAATGAGACAGCAAAGTGAGGGCAAGAGTGTCAGGTACTGAGTCCTTCCTGGAATAGAGGAGACAATAGAACACAGAGATAGAGCTCTTTGAGATCTTGCCAAGAACCGCATGGCTCTTCTTGCCTAATGCTTTTGGTCTAACAAGGGGGATCCGTTGTTGAAGGAAGCAATGTTTATCTCTCAGGTCTCAAGGTACAGAATAGAAGTAGGTGCCCTCAAGATACATATGAATCCATCTGGATGAGGGCATCTGTGACTAATGCTATACATTATTATATACTATATGTTATGGTTTAAACAGAAAACTACTTGTTTCTCATAGTTTTGAGGATGGAAGTTTAATATCAAGGCCAACATGGTCAGATTCTTGGCGAAGGTCATATTACTGGTCTCTAGAGAGCCATTTTCTTCAGTCTCCTCACATAAGAGAAATCAGAGAGAGGAAGCAAGCTCTTTTAAGTATTTTGTGTGAGAGTACTCTTTGTATCATGACAGGTACAATTTCATCACCTACTAGTGTCCCAAAGACCACATGCCCCAATGCTATCATGTTGGGAATTAGTGTTTTGATATGAATATTTTTGGAGGGAGACACAAACAGTCCATTGCATCATGTATATACTTAAAAACATTTCTGCATGTAACCACCTGTTGCATATAATATCTAACTTCAACCAAAAAATTTAAAGTGCTTGAAAAGGCAAAAAAATTCACAATCTGAAGAGACAGAAAAGTATCAGAATGAAATTCAGATATAATTCATTCTTGGAATTTTCTAAGAGTGTGAATGTTATGGACTTTAATAGAAAAAAATGAGACAACGTGCACTAGCAGATAAATAATGTGAGCAGAATTGGAAACACTAAGAATCAAAATAAAATGATCAAAATAAAAATTACTGTAACTGAAATGACTGCTTTACGTGGTTTCATCATTTTCGCCATGGTCAAGAAAAGAATCAGTGAGCTTGAAGATAAATAAAAACAAAAGCAAAAACTTCCAGAAGTGAAATGCAAAGTTTAAATTTGAAGGAAAACAGAAACAAAATAATATATTCAACACCTAAGAGACAATTTCAATGTAATGTGTACAATTGGAATGTTGCAGGGAACAAAAGAGAGAATAGAACAGAAGAAATATTTGAACTAATAATGGCTGAGAATTTTCAAAATTAGTGACAGCTTCAAATCACAGATCAGGAATTTCTGAGAATGCTGTGAAGGAAGAACATTAAAAATTCTCACATCGCTGTCTTTCATTTCACTTATACATCTGCTTTAATAAATAAATTGCTGTAGTATTATTGAGCAAGTTACTTATCAGATAAATTTAGATTTAAAAAAGAAACAAGTATGTTTTGGCTTCATTTATTATTTCTCCAGTATTCTTTCCTTATTTATATTTATCTGAGTTTATGACCTACATCATTTTCCTTCTCCATGAAGAACATTTTACTTTTCTTGCTAGTTGACATCCCAGTGATGAATTCCCCCAATTACTTGTCTGGGAAATTTTAAATTTCTCTTTCATTTTTGAAATGATTTTTTTAAATGATTCTGAACACAGAATTCTAGATTTTTTTCAACATTTAACGTTTACTCCATTTTCTTCTGGAATGTTTTTGATGAAAGATTCGATGTAATCCTTATTCTTGATCCTTTATAGTTGCTCTTCCCATCCCTTTCTGTCTTCTCTCAAAATTTCCATGTCAGTGGTTTACAGCAGTCTGAATAGGATAGCACAGGTGTAGATTTTATGAATTTTAGAATCATTTTGTTGACATTGCAGAAAGATTGTTGCGATTTTGGTTCAGAGTAAGTAATAACTAGAGTTCAATTTATAAAAAATGAACATCTTAATGTTTAATTTTCTAATCCACAGCATGAACTCTTCCCTTTATTTAGTTATTTTATTTCTTTCATTACAGTCTTATGGATTTTTGCATATAAATAGTGTATATATTTTTTTATTTATGCATATGCTTTTCTTTTTGGTTGCCGTTATAAATGGTACTTTAAATTTTTTCAAATTCAAATTATTCATTGTAGTATGTAGGAAAAATTTTATATATTACCTTGTTGGTTCCTTGGAGTTTTCCAAATATACATATATGTGTACAAAATCAACATGTCAAGCACCTCTTAAATTTGTTTCAAATAAACTATAACATTATTTACTATAGGCACTATGTTTGATAGCAGATCCATTTAATTTATTCATCACACATAACTGAAACCATATACCTATTGTATAACTTCCTGTTTCCACCATCTGCTAGTCCCTTGTAGCCACTAGTAGTCTCTCTGCTTCCATGAGTCTGACTATTCTGGATAACTTTTGTTAAGTGGAAATCATCAACTATTTGTACTTGTGTGACTGACATTTCGTTTAGCATAAAGTCCTCCAGGTTGATCTATGTTGTCACAGATTGCAGTATTTCCTTTTAAATTTTACTGTTTCATTATTTAAATTCTATGTTAAATTTCAGGAGACTAGATTCACCACTTCAGTCATATCTCTCTCTCTCTCTCTCCCTCTCTCTGTCTCTCTCTCTCTCTCTGTCTCTCTCTGTATATATACATATATACATATGTGTATATATATACACACATATTATATATACATATATATCTAATTCTCCTTATACATTTATATATCTATCTTCATCTATCCTCTGTCTGTCATCACACCATACCCTCACTGCCAGGATTGCTCCCAGTGAACAGGGGAGAAGAAGGGGGGTGCCTCTTCAGAAGAATAAGAAGAATAAGAAACACAGAGAGAGATAGAAAGGCTCTGAGAGCCTCGAATACCCTGCCTTCCACCTATTTATTGAAGTCATACACGAAATGGCGTTGAACAGCTTATGCCTTGAGCAGCTCACACTAGCAATTTTACTTCTACGTTGGATTTGTTGATTCAGCCCCTTGTTCTTTGGCTACGAAACTGAACTATCTTGTTCGTGGGAGTGAGCAGTTATAGGAACACTGCCCCAGTGCTTTTCCACTGTGGCCTTTGCCTGGTTTTCCAGACATCGTGTTTCTGATGCTCTGTTAACTCCCACTTCGTCCTTGGTCTACGTTCTGCCCCCAGCAACATCGATGCCTCATTTGAATTCTTTCCTGCAGGGACACAGGGACACAGGTACCATCCAAAGGGGAAACACTGGAACAACTTGATCAAGTTGAACTCAGCAGGATATTCATATATCATTTAAAACGGCAGACAATCTTTAAAAAATCAGTTACCACAGAAACAAATAATAAAACAAAGTTTATTTAAGCCATTAAATAAAAGTAAGTGTAACTACATAATAACAATAAATATAATAAATAGATGCAACAACATTACAATACTATTCAATTATTATGAAACATTACAAGTTCCCCTTGTTATGTGCCACACAACAATGACACAATTCACTCTTTTATTCAGTATTTTTCTGAATCAATTGTGAAGCAATTTATAAAATAAATAATTAAATATAGGTAACAAAAGAAGAAACAAACTGATATTAATTAAAGGTAACAGGACTTTTTATGTGGAAATTTCAAAATATTTATCAAATAAGATATTTGGAATAGAAATATAATTCAAGTTAGATGGCTGGATATAGGGTCAGTCATAATTAACTGCATATATATGCAATGAGATTAAAGTAGGAATACTTCAAAGTTATTTTCTGTTAATAAAAACAGATATATCATAATGACTATCATGTAAAAATATGAATTTTGAAATGGAGTGGCAATTCATTTTTATAATTAGAGATATGTAGAAAGACTATTACAAAGCTGTCAATTATATGTACTTGAACCCTAGATTCAAATCAATGTTTAGTCCTAGAAAGGCATCTAAGAACTAACAAATTATAGTTGAATCTTAAACGGGAAGGGGCTGAGGTGCCCAAACATAACACAGAGAAAATCTGCTTACACATTCTATATAAACCTGGGTTCCACCTTTGGGGATTCTGCAAGGGCACCTCAGAGGATAGTTGAATCTGTGAATAAGATCCGTTCATAGACAGGAGAAAACTGTCTCTACCTCAAGTCCACAATATCATATTTGTTTCTCAGAGTACTGAAAAAAAAAACTTTCTCTCCTTTGAATGATGAAGAACAGAAGTGTTCGCCTTACCTGGGTTTGTTCCAGCACACAAAGAAGCAGTCTGTAATATCCTGTTTCTTATATCTCTTCTATGTCTATTAAAGACTGTGATAACCGATGCAGAGAAAATCTATACTATGAGGTTCATCATTTTCTATTGTCACTCTCAGAACTCAGAAGCTAAATGTTTAGACATAATTCAAATAAATCACGTTTATTAATATTATTTTAAATAATATTAACAAATAATTTTAATCAATACATCATTTAAATAATAATCCTAACTACCAACTTATCATTTTATTTCACTTCTTTCCATTAATTCCCAGTAATCTGACAGAAACTGTATATATCTCCTAAATTATGATTGAAAATAAAACTCTCTTATATTCATATCAGATAAAATAGACAGGCAGCAAAAGGAGGTAACAAGAGACAAGGGCAGTATATATTAATAAAGTGACCTATGCAATATGAAGGCATAACACACACACATATATATGCATGAGTGTATGAGTGCAAAAATATAAAATAGGCAATAACAACTAAAAGAAGATATTGAAGACAGCAAAATACTAGTAGGTGATATTGTGCATACACAGCTGGGCAGATTCTCCAGTCAGATAATTAACAAAAAATAGTGGCTTTTTATGATGATTTATATGAGATGGACTTCATAAATATTTACAGAGCATTCTACTCCCAAACAACAGAATATACATTCTTCTCTTGCACACATGGTGTATTATCAAAGATAGACCAAGTTTGGTACACAAACAAATCTCAATAAATGTATTAAGATTGGAATCATATCAGTCTTTTCTGATATTGGTATGAAATAGGAGTCAACCCCGGAAGTAAGAAGGAAAACCACAAATATGTGGAAACTAAACAACATGCTATTGGGTCATGAGAAAATCGAAGGCAGAATTGAATAGATACTTG
Organism: Solenodon paradoxus; assembly: GCA_004363575.1. NCBI lineage: Eukaryota > Metazoa > Chordata > Mammalia > Eulipotyphla > Solenodontidae > Solenodon > Solenodon paradoxus. Next base: position 418,894 of record RJWH01001115.1, read on the forward strand.
GAGACAAAAGAAATGAAAACACAAATTATCAGAACTTGACAAGAAGTGAAGCTGATAGAAATACATACCTGCTTCAGGATACATGAAAAATCACAGATAAATATTGTTACTCCTAAAGTAACTAGGAAAAGGGTAGAAGAAAATCTAAAAGTCAGTAGAAAGAAGAAAAACTAGAATAGAAAAAATGAAAAAAAAACATACAAAGGAGAATTGCAAAAAATAAATGAAACCAAGAGCTACTTCTTAAAAAGACAAACAAAAGTGACAAACTTCTAGTCAAAATTACAAAAGTCAAAATCACAAGAGAAATCACAATAGATTCTACAGAAATACAAAGGATAATAATAATATTATGAGCACGAATCTTAAGGTGGACAATCTAGAAGAAATGAACACATTCCAAGAAACACAACATGCCAGAAGGAATCTGCAAGAAATAAAAAATCTGGACAGATGACTAGTAAGGAAATTAAAACAGTAATTAAAAGTTTCCCAAAGAGCAATGGCCCAGAAATGACTTCACATATACAGATGCTGTCTTACAGTGGGCTGCATACTTGAAACCTGCATATTGTTATAAACCACTGTTGCTCACATAACATTTTTAAATTAAATAAATGGGAAACAATGAAAACTCTGCTTATTAAAAGTTGAGAGGAAATGGACAGGGTTTGTCTTCATTCATTTAGCCGTGGAAATTTATACATTTCAGGGAATGCTCAGAAAATGCACACTCTCGCAAAGCTGGCCCACTGTACAAATCCTACCATAGCATTCACATTATGGCTTAAAGAAAATGGCTTCTCAGAAACTGAGGAATCAATCGTCTTAATACATAACTTGCATAGCCAGAGGAGACTCCTAAAACATTTCTGATATGTTTATCTTTTTCTTCTTCTAAAAATGTTAGAAAGTGATGCCAACCTTGATGCAAATTAATGATATGCTTCACTTTTCATGTTCAAAAGCACTCATTTGGGAAGTAGAGGAGACCACAGCAGTTAGCATCAGCAAAATCCTTTATCTGAATAACAGCCCTTACACTCTGTTTCCATCTGGATACTGATATACTTTCAAAAGAATAATTTAATCAGTCCAGATTAAGGTTTAAAAGTGCTTACATCAAGAAACTAAGTGAACTGGAAAGTCACATCATCATAATCATAAGGTGTCGCTATGGAAATTCCAAACTCATGAGAGGTCAAGTCAACAACCAGCTGAGGAGAAAAAAAAAGGCAGATGAGCACTTGTCCATGTCTTTCTCCTAATATACTAAAGATTCCTCCTTGGGACAACTTATGTCTCACTCAGTTACAAATAGTACGCCCACCTGGTTAACCTTTCGCTAGTGACCAGTCCATTCTTATGGATGTGAATCTTAGGGGAAAAACTGACAACTGGGACCTGTTTCACAAACGTGAAACATCAAGCTGTGGCTCAGGTGTTTTATGTATTTTGAACTGTTAAATACCACATATGGAGTGAATAGTGAAACACAGATAATTACGTAGACAAAGAAACTTCAAGTCCTAAAGGAACTCACTGCGGTTTCACCACAGCAGATGAAATTGTACCCAAATGCTGATAGGGACACAGAGATGAATACTCCAGGCACAATGAGGATGGCGTTCACAATGGCAATCCCCTGACCAGTAAAATCAGGTTGTAAAGAAAAGATTAGAGGACTGAGCAAGTGCGTTTCTTACCTCGGACCCTATTATTACATATAATTTATTCACATACCTTAAATGGAGATAAAATCTCCCACTCTTACTACTCCAACAGGTAAATTCTAGGAAATGCACATGTTTGAACACAACAATTTAGACTCCTGGATTTGCAATTTCATTGACTTATAATTTTCATATAAATGAGATGAAATCATGTTAGCCATTTTTTCTTGCTGTAACCAAATGATAGAAATCCCACTCATTTCAAAGCTATGCTTTTATGAGGGTTTTGCAAATTTGAATCTTTTAACTCCATTGATATTTCATAATGATTTCCACCACACCTCAGTGTAGCCATGCAGAATAGTTAACTGTGCTGTCTCCAGAGGGTCCTGGACATTATTACCGTGCTCCATGGAAAAGAGCATATAAGTGGTTTTCTTTTTCACTTTAATAAAGACAGTAATTACAGTCATCAAATGAATTCATTGGAACTCATTCTGATCTAATCTTAAATAAGGAACTTATCATCAACAATACTTAAGATTACAGATAAGGACAGTACAGAGATATTTATTCACTCAGGGTCCAGGCACTATTCTTCTTCAAGTGCCTTCTCAGTTGGTTCTGTGTTTTATTACCACCTACAAATATAAAGAATCTTCGAGATATTATATATATATACATACATGTATAAATAAATGCCAAGAAATTTTTTTCACAGAATCTGGAATACTTACACTCAGTAAGAGAATATAAAATGATTCTTGTGTAAAGTGAAATATGTCAAGAAAATTTGCTGAGTAGAATATTAGTGAGACTCCTTCTAACCTGGTAGCTACAATGTTCATGCCCAGGCTGCCACAGATCTGAAAGAGAATCAGAACTGAGTCCTGTTAGTGTTGGACCTAATACATTATATAGGGATGTTGTTTCACAGTGATGCCTACCTTAGACCAATATAATGCTGTGATGCATTGTTCTTTAAATAACATTTAAAGCAAAAGAAATTTAATCGTATTCTTACTCTCTTGAACAAGGCCAATGACTAGACATATGTGAGTACATCTATACTCCTATTACTAGGGAGTAAACATCATCATTATTTCTGATTTGTTGGATTTAATCTCCTACTGATGTATAATAAATAACAAAATTTTCTCGACAAGACACACTCTCAGAGTCCTGCTTCTTGTTCATCCGTCTGACTAAGCTGTCTCAAATCTATGCACATCTCACCCAAAGTGTTAAAGTGATGATATTTCTGGACTAATATAGCAGTGAAAATGGCTGAGAACCACATCTACATGAACTGAAACTCTTGCTTTTCAACTCTCAAAGCCTAATAAAAATTTTCAAACAAAATACTGACATGGTAAGAACGCTTTCCTTTCCTGACAATAAGCAAGTTCATTTCTTTATGCGATGACATGAACTCTTCATGGAATAGTGTGACTTTTTAATCATGATGTCAATTAATATTCTGTCTCAAATATACTTTTGATATGAAGTCATAAGGAACTTAGTACATGCCCTGGAGTTATTACTTCATGTCACTTCTCTAAGGAGCTATAGCAATTTTTAGATATTTGCTATGCGTGTACATTAAAATTTATGAGAAACAATGTATAAATGAAATAAAATTCTATTACTAAAGCAAATGTTTCTATCTTTATAAAGTAATATAAAATTGGGTGATTCTTTTACAGAAATTAATGTCTCTTAATTGTAAATGAGCAAAAGTAATGATTACACTTATTTTCAATAAAAATAGGTGAAGAAAAAGAGAAATCATGATCATGCATAACCTATTATTTAATTGTTGGATTTATATAATGACCCACGTGAGAATAAAAACATTTTGCTTAAATCAGAATAAAGTTTTTTATGGAATCTTCCCATAATACTCTGATTTTGTTTGCACCCTTGTTCATTGGAAGTTACTATAAGTGGCTTTTCATTTTCAAAATCTCCTTTGATTATATTACAAATAAAGAATCTATGTTAGCTGTGGGATATGTATACATTTTAATGTATCTGTACCTTTTAATTAGCATATAGTTCAATTCAGAAAAATCTTTCACTGACCCATTTCTTGTCATAAATTACCTAAAAGTAAAATATCATGATTTCCAGACAAACTGAACTCAAGCAGCATGACAGCAAAATCTATATTTTTTCAAGTAATTTTTATTGAATCATAAATTATACAGCAGTTACAGGAATGAAACTTGTAGGTACCACGTGTTCTTCTCAGTAAGAATAATGAATATGCAGAGAATATAATTCCAGAGAAAGACTACTCTAGGATCAAAGCCCTTTCATTAATAAATAGAATTCAAATAATTATTTGTTATGTAAAACTGGATACATAAGTACTAAAAGTGCTAGCAAAGTCAGATTAGAGAAAGTTGGAATAATTACTCCATCTTGTAAATTCTACATTGTATATGAATTTTAGGCAAATTATTTACTGTATTTTTAAATGGTTACATTTTTGAAAAAAAAAATCAATCAAAACAAGTTGGAATTATCCTGTGTGTCTTTAAAATTGCAAGAACAAGTATGCAACTAGAGTCAAGCAATTCTTCTCTCCAGGAGAAAATCCCGAAAGACATTGATGTCTTTACAAAATAACACATTCCATAAAATTGTTTCACTCCTATGACTGTCTTTCAAGAGACAATTCCAAGAAATCTTGCAGTAGTATGGAATCAACATGCCTTCTTACACATCAAGCTAACAGCCACTTACAAAAAAAATGAAATAGAAATACTTGCCTTTGTCCCTTTGTCCCAAAGCAGCATCAGTCTTAGCTAGATAATTATACAGGATCTGGGAGCATCATTATCTATTTCAGAGCCTTTCAAAGGACGTTTGCCCAAAGCAGCAAGCACACATGACCTGCGTCTCTAAAGGGAACTGCAAACAGTGATTTTGAGACACTTTTCCAAGTTTGGCTCCACAAGAGGGAAGCCTTAATATTTGATAAGATAATGGTACATCACCCTAAAATGTTATCTTCCTACACTGTGCTTCTTGGAGAAGGGTTTCTGTGATGGGGTTAAGTGCATGATGTTGACAGAAATAATACTTGATCTCACTGCACATAATGCTAGTTTTGAGCAACAAAGTCTTACCCCACCTCCTTTTACGTTTGAGGGCAAGTTATTAGTGTTCTTACCAATCAGTCTCCAAAGTGTCTTTTAATGAAGCATGCATTTACTGTTTAGAAAACCATTTTGATTGACAAATAATAGGGTTTTTTGTCCTAGAAAACTTCAATTTAGAGAGAATGCAGAAGATTTCCCCCATACATTTGGATTTCTGCATTATGCTGTGTATCCTCATTTGTATGTTTTCCTAACAACAGCTCCAATGAAGTGGCTTTATCTCTCTTAATCCTGTTTTTACTACATGAAAAAATAATTATATTCAATACTGCAGTACATATGAACTCATATTAGGAAATTTCAAGGATGAACATTATACTGGTAAGTCTTATTATCAGCCTAGTTTGTCATGGTACCCATATATGTTATCAAATCACCAAAGGTAAGGTCAGACAACAAATGTTTGTGCTTTATGCTTTAGATTATTACGGTACCCATAAATGTTCACACATTATCAAGGGGGAACAGGCAAAAATGGCTGCACCAAATTTCTAAAAGAAAGGAGTGTGTGGTTTCTAGAATGGACAGCAGAGTCAAAGCAAAGGTCAGAATGATATAGCTCACAGGTGCCAGGAGTGGATAGGAAAACATCTGGATTTTAGCTTCCCTCAAGCTGATATTACTGTGCTATTATGAACTACTTACTACCAAGTAAGTGGCACACTGTTATTTGAAAAATGTCTAGTCACTCCCTCTGTTCTAGATAGATTATTAAATGATATTCACAACCTGACTAAATTTCAGTTGTTCTTCTCTCATATTTCTGGAAAAAAGGGCGGTATTTAAGGTAAAAATTCTTATATAGAACAAAAGGAGTAAAATAGTGTGAATTTTCAAATGTACTCTGGAGAAAAATAAAAAGAGAATTATACACTGAGACTCTTTTGAGGGTCAGAAAAGTTGTTATGTATACTCCTATTACCTGACATTCATCTCAGTCACTTTGGCCAGAAAAGAACAATTGTTCAATACCTCAAATACTCTATATAACTATTTAAAGACATCTCGGCAGATGAATAAGCATATGTAACACAACCAACCTAATACAATCTCTTAAAGCAAGCACCCAGAGTTACATTGCATAAATTTGTTATACATAGTTATTCTTCAATGAACAATCACTATTAACATCTCAAAAACATAGATATAAGGTACATATTACAACATAAATCTCAGAACTGTGATTGAATAGTCAATCTTAAACAAATATATATGCAAATTGCAGAAGACTAATGCACATTTGAGTCTATTGATTTGGGGACTGAATGGTTAAATTGACTAGCTATAAGTTTTAGATGGAAGTCATATGTACTCATGGACAAAGCTGCTCATACTATTTTAAATGAGAAGAAACTACTTTTGTGTATCATGTAATGGAGAATGATAATTCCGAATATTCCATAGAAGATGAATTTCACACCAAGCATAATCTGAGATACCTGGATAATGACTGGACAAAATAAAATACTGTTATTGGTAAATCTTTTGCAGGAGAAAAGATTGCTTTGTACAAACATTGAGGACACCGTGGATTGAAGCCCAGATTTCACCAAAAACAGCTCCTAAGAAGAGTCCATCAAGTACAATGGTGGCTACTCCCTCTCCTGGAAACAGCTGCTCTACGTGGTCACAAGATTCTGAGCTTCCTTCCTTCCCACCATCAAGCTCACACAAACCTGAATGTTTCCATCAAGCCCTTTTTCATGGCATTCTCAACACTCAATTCACCAGTTCCTACACAACCGCATCACCAAATCCACCCAAGATTAAACAAAGCTTCCAAACTCTCTTCACTAACACTTCTGCTTTGCTGAGGCTCACTTACCCCCAGGGTCTGAGATTTTCCTTCAGGAATTTTTGCAGCTTGCTCCATGTAAGTCTTGAATTATGCAGATTTATAGCCTTTCCTTAATGGCTCTCTTGGTTTTGATTTAAGGAAATGTCCATGGCCATCCTACTGAAATCCGCAATTGTATTCATTCTTGTAACAGCATCATGTATGTGCTTATTGTTCACACTATTCTGTGCTCTTATATGGGACACAAAAGAGGAAAGAAATGAAGAAAGAAAATGATGGAGACATTCCAGAATATGTCCAGTATCCTCTACGGTGCACATAATGTGAAGACAGCAGAGGGAAGCTTATCTGATGTGTTCCAGCACCAGGATGGCGGAGACTAGGGACTCCTGACTCCTGCTTCTCTTCTGTTTCTGCCACAGACTGAGCCACCATGTATGGGAATAATCAGCACTCTTATCTCTTGAGTCACCTCATTTTCTGTGCTTCCACATTCAGTTGTCTCCAGATAAGTGGCTGTGACATATTTGGTGACACGCTGCTAAAAGTAGTCATCAGCCTCACTTCTCATTTTGACCTGACTAACGATGGCATAATCCCCTGTTGTCTCACAATATTCCACTTATTTTTCTTGAAAGAATTCATAGGTAAGGAACTTCCAATGAAAATGGAGGAAAATCATGACCTATCTCTGTCTCTGCCTCTGATCTTATTCTTTCCAATGTTATAAGCAGAGTATTTCATATTTTACTTCTATAGAGAAAATAGAATCTTCTCCCAACCAGGAAATGCTCTCTATTAAAGCATAAGAGAAAAAAAATGTAGAATAACAAATATGTCAGTTGATCATTTAACAATTTTAAAAGACCATTGTTATCATCTCATTTGATTTCTCCTGTGAGCAGTGTCAGAATATCATTATTTAGGTCCCTAATTCTACTATACTTGAATCTTTAGTGATGGCTCTTTCGTGATTTAATTGATTCATCTTACTGATATGTAAGTTCCAAAATGGAAGAGAGTTTGTGTAACTTATTCACTATTATAATCTCAGCACCTTGGCCCTTGATACACATTTAGTCAATGGATAGACAAACAGAACAAATCATTTTTAATGAATGGAATATGACAATACAGTACCATGTCTGCCTGATGAAATACAGTAAACTGCTGATATTAACAAATACTCAAATGATAGGATTATCTTTCTGTAAAATTACAAAATTTGCACTTAAAGTATGTAACAACAAAAACAGCCCTTAGAACCTCTTTCCATGGATCCTGAGTTCTTTACATATAGCAACTCACTTGACCCTCAGAAGTAAAGCTAAAATAATCCTCTTTTCATGAATGAAGAGATGGTCACCTACCCAAGGTGCAGGTTCCACAGAGAGAAGGTGAAGACAACAGGACTCTATTCCATGGTACATGGATAGTGTTTTCCAGTTAACTGACAGCGTTAAATGAAAACCAATTTTATGTAGACAATAACTGAGTGACTGAGAAAATACATTAGGAGAGTGATTCAAAGTCCCCAACAAAAATAATTGACCAAAAAGTGTTCATGGGCCTTAGAACATTTACAAATGGAACTAAATGTCTATGTCAGCATCTGTTTTGAACATTCAAGCTAACATAGATAATGGAAGAAAATCAATCACTGAGTAGGTAAGAAAAGTTTGAAATATCTGTGAAAGAATCAGATGATTAACGATGTATATATGGGATTCCTCTATTTAGATAGTTCGAGTACTGGCAATCATTAGGAAACTAATGGATTTATTATTTATCAATTCTCTGTTGACAATATTGCAAAAGTTTATGAAAATATTTCTGAGAAATGTTGGTAAAATATTGTTCAATGTGAAAGAATGGACTGAAAAAGGACTAAGAAAAGAACTATTTAATTCGTTATTTTGACTGTGATCTTTTAAAGTACTGAAATATTTCTTATACTTCATTAAAAGTATACAATCAAAGTTGGCGATGAATAATCTTTTCTCTGCATTTTTCAATTCTCCGAAGCATTCACAAATGAAATACCATAGACAAAAGAAGAGAAAATTGAAAATCTAGGGTTTGTGTCATTGAAGAATTCTTATCATATCATAGTTTACAAGACCAGGAAACATGTCCTATAGAACCTGAAAGCTTATTATAAAGTGTATTATGTATTCAAAATGCTATGAAATAAAATAACATAAAATGACATTAATTAAACAAGAATTCAAGTTAAGCCTTACTTGATGAATATTCAAATTTTACATCCATTAAATTCTACATAAATGCAGAATAATGTGTTTCTAACTAGATGAAGATCTGGCACGTGGAGCTGTATGCATAGAACTATGGAAGAATGGCAAGAAGCTAGTATTGTTATATATTTTAGCACTTGAGAAGTAAAGTTATTATGATCTTCAGGATATATTACAAATTATAAAAAATAGCACAGATACTCATGTGGCAAGTTAAGTGAGATAAGTCTCAGGAAACAAATCACCAACACAGGATGCCTGGTAGTTAAACATCACACATCACTCATCAGCACAATCCTTCACTTTGAGGACAACGACGAACACCAGAAAAAGCAATTAACTCTCAATTTTATGCGCTGAGCAATGCAAAGGTATGAAGGAACTAGTCCTCCTCTTAGCTTTATGCTTGGTATCTAAAAAGGGTCTACTTTGGAGGGACGTGAATACCTGGAATATGAGGTCCTTGTAAACTGAGCTAGAGGAAACAAGGGAATGGAAAAATCTTGCCTAAAATTTTCCTGTAAGTGAGCAGTTCTTGTTCCTCCTCTAAGTGAAGGCTTAGAGTGGGGTGGGGAGGAGAACAGAAGAGCATGAAGGATGAGTCTAGATAGGTTGAATCGCTCTGCTTGGGATCAATGACTCTGTGGACACCTGCTGAGGAGAGGCAGCTACAACCTCTGAAGATTTGTTTGAACCGATTCCTTGGGAAGGTATGGAAATGAGGACATAAACCCCTGGTGTTACTTAATATGTTCAATCTGTGTATCAGTCATTGAATTCTAATGAACCATTTTTCAGTTGTTTATATAGCATATTTGAATTGAGACAAAAAATAGAAATATTTGTTAAGGAAACAGTTTCTGTGGTGATAAGACGAACCAGGAACAGATGTGAAATTTTGCCAACTGCCCCGTCCAATATTTTCACTTAATAACACCTGCTTCTCTGCTCCTTGGTCTCCTCCTGATTCACAGGGACAGCTGATACTCCCTATGGTCGAAGGCTGCACTGCTCCGTCTGTCTCCATATCTGGGTGCAGGGTGGCCTGTTCCGTCAACAAGATGAGTGTCTGGGTCTTCCTGGGTCAGTCTCTCTCCTCCCCTGCCCTGTTCTGTTACTCTTCCTTCTTCTTACTCTCTTCCTCCTCCTTTCCTCTTTCCTTTGCCTTCCCCTCCACCTGCTTCTCTTTTTCTTCTCTCCCTTTCTCTCTTCCGCAGTTTCTCACTTTCCGTATTTGTGTGTTTGTCGTCTATTCCTTTCATGGGGATGATTAAGTAGGGAAAATAGGAAAATGCAGTTTGATGAGTAAATATTTCTTATCTTCAAGAGAAAGTAGCATAGATAGAGCTGGAATAGAACGGTCACTCATTCTCAGTTAAAAATTGTCTCCAGACACTGAGGGATCCTCTTTTTTCTCATTCCCTCGGATAATTCTATTATTGTTAAGCAAGTGCAAGTAAAGGAGGGTCACAGCAAAGATGGGGATAGATAGCTGCCAGGATTGGGATGATGGGTGATCATTTTGTTCACAGGGCACCTCGGATTTTTCTCTCCTCATGGTCTGACTACAAGAACATAATGTTCAGATTTTTCGACAGGTTATTCTTACCAAATAATGACAACAGGCCCTCAGTCGTGTCTCAGGACACAACTACGATGAAATAGCATCTCAGGAGATCCTAGTGATTTCACATTCCTGGTTGATGTGTTCAGTTCTCACCTGCTGGTCTTTTATTTGTTGGTGAAGATTATTCATTTGATTCTCCTTCTTTCCATATTCAACATCTCAAGGAACCAAGAAGTGTTACATCATTTCATCATACCCAACATGGCATAAGTAAAAATAAGTTATATTATTCTGATTATTCTTGCATCAATCGATCATGCCAATTCTTTCACAGGAGCAAAAGAAAACCATGTTGGTTATTTCTCATTCCAACAGCTCTGTGGTCCTCTGATTTTTAGAATTTGCCTCTCTGAAGTTATAAAAATTTCTATGCCCATGAAATGCTAGCGAATGTCAACCAGAATATGATAGACATGGTAGCTGAGATATTCTTGGTTAGTGTGTGCTTGGTGATCAATTTCTCTATAATGTACAGAAATGTGTTCTGTTTTTGTAATCTCACAAGTCAGATGACAGGTCCTTTCTGAGAGTAAAGCATTCCCAAGATCAATATATACATATGCTTATTATTTGTTTAACGTGCTAGGATAAGAGTCAGTGTTTCTGTTGTAGTCAGGCCCACACTGATGCTTTGGCTGGAGGAGACAACACGTGTTGCTGGTCCCAGAAAATGCAAACAGGATCCCTACAAAAAACTGTGTTAATTGACAGCACAAGGGATTGTTACCATATTGACCCTATGGGGTCTGTGACTGGTGCAGACTGGTTTGCATGTTTTTCATTTTTCCCTTAAGAATGGGGATTTCCCACCCTTGTATGTATGTGTATATGAATCAGAGTAGGGATCAATAGAAAGTGTGTGTGTGTGTGTGTGTGTGTGTGTGTGTGTATGTGTGTTGAGTCCAAGTTCAGATCATGAGGAAGCACAGCTGGGGGGACCAGGTGAAGCTCGGGATCATTTCCTTTGATGAGAAGAGTGTGTTCTGAGAGTGTGAAGAAAGAGTACCAGTGGTAGTTTTTTCTGGACACAACTTTAACGATGGGCCCCAGTTCTGCAGTTAGTTCTATATTGTGACCATATGCTGGAATGTTGTTGACAGTGAAGCATATAAGGCCTGGCACAAGAAAATCTTTCAGCGTATCCTCTTCTGTTGTGTGTCCTCAATTTCATTAAAATTTAATTCAGATAATAATCAAGAGCTAAGGGGTGGCAGACACCAGAGGGAAGAAGGCAGGGTCACAGGATCACCACATGGAAGAGAGGTAACCATGACCAGGGGCATCTACTCTGAAATCTGATGTGCATGAGAAATGAACTTCTATTGCACTTAAGCTGTTAGACTTGGTATGTCTGTGTCAGTCTAGTTACTGTCAGTCACACTGTCCTCTGCTTCTTTGCGCACCTTCCTCTGTATACATGGTGCAGTGCACTTAACTTCTCCAGTTTTGTTTACCGAGTTGGTAAAATCATGACAGTAACAGACCCTACATCAATAGGAGGGTGGGGATTGCATGACTTCAGAAAATTCTTAGAACACATTCTTGACACATAGTAAGCACTCAAGAATATTAGTCTTTGTTTCCTAAGGAACACTTGATTGAGTTCCAGAATACCAGATTTCCAGAAATAGCCTTTTGTTGATTTTCCTTTCTTCCTAACTATTTTCTTTAAAAAAAATTCTGAATGCAGATAGAAAATTAATAAAAATAGGTTGTAGCTCAACTGGAACCTCTGATAAAGGTTACTTTACCTTTAATTGAATTGTTCTGTCTTTTAAATTCTTTAAATAAGTAGATTTCTCAATGACCAAGGTTTGTTTGAGGGGAATTCAAAAATAGAAGATATCTAAGAAAATGAATGTGTCTTTCTTAACTTGGTGGTGAAATATTCTCTAGCTGGGAAATATCATGACTCGCTCATACGAGTTAAATAATCTTCTGCATATATCTTGCATGCACAGTAAGATTAGGTCTTAAAAGGGGAACCTTCCAGGATATCTCATGCAGAAAATATCAAATGCAGAAATACATCAAAGGAATGCAGAAAATATCAAACACAATGTCTCTATCCATTACTTGAATGGAGACATGATCAAGCTGATTTCCTGTTCTCATTCTCTTAAAAAGCCAATGTGCTTAGCAAGGACCCACACCAAATGAGTAAGGTCTCCAGACAGAGATAGCTCCTCTCTCTTATCTCTTGTAAAAATCCTGCTCTTCTTCAAGCATAATGTGAGTTCAGGGAACTAAAACTGTGATAAAATCTCAACCTCTATATTGTGTAATGGGTATAACCTGAAATAATTTCATAATCGAAAACTAGAAATACAAGATTGACCACTTTGGATCTGGTAATATGAGGAAGACTTGAAGGAGAACCCATGCTTTTTGAGAATGTCTAACCAGGTTGCAATGCTGCCCTATATGCCAGGAAAAGAGTACATTCTTAGCTTTATGCATGACAAGAGATGACTCCTAAATTTCTATAAAGAAAGCACTGATTCTCATGAGAGTAAAGACAGCCAGAAAATTTGCAAAACTGAGTCTTCTTCAGCTCATTTGTTCTATCTATCCTACAATCTTTGCTTTCCAGAGGAACAATCATCAGACGTGTTAATAATGTCTCAAAACAAAATTAAATTCTTTTCATGTATAATTGATAAACAGGAAGCCACAGCTATTTTAAGACAACAATTTGAGAAGTTTTATCCTATCTTGCCAATCAAGATAATGAATGCAGCCATCACTCCCCAAAAGTTTCTGCTCCTTTCCAACTCCATCCGTCTTGCCAGGAAATCACTCATCTGTTGCTGTAGATTAGTTTGCCATTTTAGAATTTTATATAAATGAAACCATACAGCATGTACTCTTTTTGTCTGTGTTATTCACTCAGCACAATTATATGGAGATTCATTCATGTTGCATTGTCTAGAGATGTCATTCTTTTTTCTTGCTCACTAGTAGTATTCATGTATGGGTGCTTCACGGTGTTTTTATCCATTTACTTGTTATGGGCATTGGAAATGTTTCCAGTTGACAGTCATTACAAACACAGCTACTACGAACATTTGTGCACAAGACATTATATTGATGTGTACCTTTATTTATTTGGGTAAATATCAAATAATAGAATGCCTGGGTAACAAGTATATGTTTATATTTTTAGGAAACTGCCAACTTTTTTTCTATGGGATGGGTCATTTCACATTCTCACAAGTTGTATGTGAGAGTTGTTCTCCACAACCTTGCAATACTCACCAGAATTATTTTTTGTTTTTTTTCAGTTATAACCATTCAAATAGGAGCAGAACAGCATCTCATTATGGTTTTAATTTGAATTTCCTAACTAATGATATTGAACATATTGCCATTTCAATTTCTATATCTTCTTGGGTGAAGTATTTTGTTCAATTATTTTGCACAATTTTTCTTGAGTTCTTTGCTTTCTCATTATTACATTTTGAGAGTTCTTTACACATTTTAAATACATGACTATTATCAAATACATACATACATACATATATACATACATAGTTTTGATGATTGTTATTTCTCTCCCTGACAGTAGCATGTTGAAATGACTTTCTAAATGTGCTATTCAGACTTTTATATTCTGTAGAATTGGGGTTTTGTTCATATATATGTATTTATATGTATACACACACATATATACATATACATACATATAGAGAGAGATAATATTTATATCATGGATGCAGTGGCTATTATGTGGTGATACAATCCTAATATTAAACTCATTGATCTCTCTCATGAAAATTCCCAGTGACCCCTGACTTGTTTGTGTTCTTTTGTCCCTGGGGGCTTAATCTCTGGTTAATTTCAGTGTTTTCCTCCGGTGAGTCAGAGTGGAACATTCTACCAGGCATCACAGTCAGGGGTTCACCAAAACTGGTAGAAGTGAGTCATTTTGGAACCAAACGAATGAATCAGAAGAAAATGGAAAGAAGATAATCGACTCTTTAGAACCAACTTGACCTAAGGAAATAGTATTACTCTTTCTGTTTGCCTTTGTTTTTTTATTTGATTAGTTTTATTGAAGGAACATTGCATCACACTGTCATGTAGGTGTAATGTGTGCATCATTGTAGAGCCACATCTGAGTGTAATACATGCAGTTCACCACCACCATTCTAGCTCTTCTCTCACCAGACAGTTTTGCTCATAACTAATAAAGACACACAGTGTCTCTGGAAGTTAAGAAATTCGCTAGAGTGTCTCTTGGTCCTTCAGGGTCTGGTAATAATGATAAACAGGTCATTGTAACAAACACAGCTTGGCAAAGGCATAAATCCAGAGGGTCATCCTTCTCAAGGAGAAATGTCTGGGTTACCTTGGTGAAAAGAAATTGGGACAAGAAAAGATGCAGTAAGTGTGAATGAAATCTAAAATGAGGCTTAAAAGAAGAAATTGATGGATATTATTGAAACTTCAGAACAACTGTAGTTGTAGGTATTCTAGTTTCTTCTGTTACTATAATTTTTAAAAGAGATTTTCATGTGAAAAGAGAATCCAATGTGGCAAGTGAGTGGACTTGAAAAGAACACGATTTGGCCAACACTGTCAGTGCTGCGTCTGCGTCCACAGACATATTCCTGCAGTGCACTCTGAATTCTTTGCCTGGGGACTTTCTCCAAACACCCAGGATGTTGTATCAGAGACACATGGCTAGGGAATAAAACACTCCTTGGGAACAGCCTTCAATCAAGACAGCTCCCAGACTTTTCAGATTAAGATCCACTTTGCATACAATTGAAATTTGCTTGATATGTACATTCTTTTGGTTGCATTTCACTCTCTTAGGGGCTGAATAGCATACCTTCAAAATTCATATGTTGAAGTCCTGAACTCAATACCTTAGAAGGTGACTGTATTAGAAGACAGTCTTTAAATATGAAATTAAGGTACAATGAGATCATCTTTCATCCCATACAATATAGCTGGTATCCTGGTAAGAGGAGATTAGAACTCAGATACACACAGAAGACTCTGTGAGGACTCGGCAAAAGGCAGTCATTGAAAGCCAGGAAAAGACTTTGGAAGACACCACCCCTGCAAATGCCTTGATTTTGAACTTCCAGCCTTCATTACTATGAAGAAGTATATTTCTGTTTCAGGCTACAAATCAGTGATAGGTCATTAGAACATCCAATCACACTAGGAAACCTTTTCATCTGACTCTCTTCTATCTTTTCCTCTACTGATGCTTTTCTTCGGTTCTCAGCAAATATGCACTCAAATCCTGGTCTCAAAACCTGCCTCTAGAGCCAAACCCTAGATAATGTCTTATAAAAAAATATCACAATACACAATCACCAAGAATAAAGTAACATTATTTTTAAAGGAATTTTGATGGTGATGCATTAGATTTTTTATTATAGAGCATACATTAGAGTGTGTTAACACACAGTTTGTATCTAATTATATTTTCCCAAGTTCACCATGACACAGAAGGGAAGAGATGATACGTTATTCAAAGGAACTTGGACTCTGCAATGTCGGATGGTTTCCTTTTCATTTGTGTGAACCATCAACCAGAGGGAGTATAATTTCTAGGAAGGGGCAAGAATGTAAGATAAACTCCTCTCTGAGCAGTAAGAACTGACTTTACCTAGAAATGGTAATAGATCATTCTAATGAAGAGATCTACTAATCCATGAAGTACTAATGTTATTTGCTGGTCAACCAAAAAAGAAAGCACACATGTGTACTAATCTGTGTATGTATATATGCAAAATTGCATAATTAATTAAAGACACCAGGAGTTGAGTATTAGTAGGTGAGTCCTCCAGAAAATATGCCTTTGGATTGCCATTGTATCATGAATCCAAGATACATAAATGTGACAAAAGGTATTATCATAGCACTTCATGGGTCACACTTAACAGGAGCAATATCTTGCAGTGCTAAGTCTTTGTAAGCATCAGGTTGAGTCAATAAGTCTTGATAAGGATCGTCGGAATCTGATCTGATGAAGCAACTTAGTGTAGAAACCTGGAATAGTAGCATTATAACATTCACAATTATTTCACAATGATTTTGTCTGATCTTGTCAGTTTATTTCTGCAATGCTCTATCTAACCCACTGGTTCTCAACTGGTGGTAGTTTTAAACACACGCACACACGCATGCACCCTTCCTGGGAATATTTGGCGATGTCTGGAGACATTTGTTTGTCACAGTTGGAGGTGGGGGAAACTGTTGACATCTGATGGATAGAGGCCAGGGATACTGCTGGAAACCCTGGAGGATGCAGAGCATCCCTGATAACAAAGAATTATCCATCCCCAAAGGTCACAAATGCCCAAGTGGAAACACCCTGGTCTTCAATGTGCTCACATAAACCTAGGTAGAGAGAGGGCGGTTTCAGTTATAGCTAGAACCATTGCAAAATAAAATTTCCAGTGATCTTGACAACAACCCATGTCAGAATCTACAAGATTTTTGAAGAGAAATAAGAGAGAGGACCAATATATAAAAAAATTAATTGTTTAAAACTCCATCCATGAACAGTGAGGAATGTTTCTCTCTCTTTTATCCTAAGACGTGTTAGTGTGATAAATTTGAGGTTGCAGCAAGGTCAACCATTTGGAAGAGCTTTTCAAAATCTGGGTCTGGTGGAGCATGCATGCATGTGGTTATGATGGAGATGACAAATGTGTATGCAAATATGTGTATATGAACACATGAACGTGCTGCTGTATTAATGATATTACATAAATATGTCAGAGGTACAAATTGATATTGAGATTACACTTACATGTTTTTAGAGCTATTTTATTTCTCACTTGATTGTTGCAAATTTTCCATCTAAGCATTTATTTTATGTTATGGAATTCACTATGGAAGACATGGGCAATGTCACTGTTGCCTTATCTCTTAACAGTAAACAAAGTACATAGAATATTTCAACTAAATTGATAAAAATGTGAGTGGATGAGTGAAAAAACGAAATTATGTAAAATTCACTAGGAATGAACTAGATTAAGCCAAAGTATATTTAGAAAATTGGTTGGCTGTATAACATATAACCATTTTTTTCTAGTCCATCACTCTAGTCTTCTCAGTAAGAACTTATATTTACCAATATTTTTTCTCACTACTGAAGTTAACAACTAGGATATATGATTCTTTAAGCTATTCTAAATGTTTCCTATCCTTACAACAAAGAAGGATACTCACCCAGCTAATAACACTGCCATTATAAGTAAGCACAGTGAGTGAGAATGAAATGAAAATTTGCACACAAGTCAGTGTCATTAGAAGGATCACAATACTCTATGAAAGGGAAGAAAAAGAGCAAGATTAAACTTTCTCATCCTGATTGCCCAGGGATAAGAGTTGGTGGATATTTTGCAGAATCGTACCTTTTCTATACAAGATACACACATTCTGTTAAGACAGAATAATAGACCCTACACAGACCTTGCTGTTAGCAACCATAAATATACTCCTACAGAACACATGGGTTATAGGAATACAAAAGGGCTAAACTTCTGCAAAGGCACTCCTCTGACATTCTAAGATTCAGTTACTCATATTCCAATCATTTCTCTGCATGTATTGAACAAACACTGATGATGAACACACTAGGATTTCTCTCTCCTCTTCCTCTTCTTCCCTCTCTCTACACACACACGCGCACACGCACACACATGCATATACGTGGGCTGTGGAACTCAATTTTACTCATGAAAATGATGAGTTTAACATTTAATTTTTTTCTTAATCATATAAAGGATTTAAAATAATTCTCAAATGTTGTATTATTTTAACTGCCTGAAATTCACAAACCAATTATCAATTAAAATTCCAGATCAAGTCTCTCTTCTCTGGACACATTGATCTATGATCATCTTTATATCTTTTCCTTTTATGGCAGTGCGTGTTCATTAGAGAAAAAATGGAAAGATAAAGAGTATATGTTTTAAAACCCATACATGCAATTCTACAATCCTAAAATTGGGTTTTTGTGTTGATTTTTAATAAAATTTGTAATTGCATTTGTTTGAGTTTTTCTAAATATTTAAAGTTTCATCTTTAGAGTTTAGTCATTGAGGACAAATGTAGTTGAGAACAAATATTATATGTGTAAACAACATCAATGAAAAATGCACTTACAGTTACAAAAGATTTACCCACTGGGCATTCATAAGACTCTACACTCTTGAAAAAGAATGTTACATCTAAACTCACTAAGAGAAGAGTTATTCCAATACTTGAAAGCACTGTGCTGATAATGTTAGCCCAAATGTTGAGTCCAATCTGAAAGAGAATAGTGCATTTATTGAAAAGACCACGGTCTTTTTATTCCTAGACTCATCTTCCATGGTATCCTAGGGGCACACCTCAGTTCCATTGGCTACTGCAGGATATCCTTCATAAGCAATGCATTCCCTTTGTTTCTGTCAATCCATTCCACATTCAAAGAGAAAAAATAACTGATCTTTCACAAATGGAAGTCCAACATGATGCTTTTTCCAATTTCACTGGTAAGAGTGATTTTTAATCTGTCTACTCTGAATTAGAAGCACCCTAGTGCGTGCACGCACACACACACACACACACACACACACACACACACACAGAGTCTCAAAATGTATATCCTCAACCATGGCAGCAAGGGTCTATATTAAAGGCTCCCTTGGTATGCTTCTTGCTGAGAATTTTTTAATTGTTTACTAAAATTCAGAAAATTTGGACACCTCCTCCTATAAGAAACTAAGTATAGACTTCATTTTTTTAAAGGAAAGATGCAGTCAGGAATGAATGTGAGTAGGCAAATAAGCAGAAAGAGAGAGGAGAAAAAGGCACTTCATTTCATTTTTATTTTGCTCTTCATCCCTTGTTATTTTCCCAGCCCTGGGTCTCGAACCAGGGATCTTAGGATGTGTGTGGATAGCACCATAGTGGACTAAACCACTAAGGCACCAGAGTATGCCTCATTCCTCATTTTCATACAGGAAAATACATCAATTATTGAAGTTAAAGTTACGATTCAATGAAATAGACAGGAATATCCAAATTTTGTCTTCCTTTGTCTTTACATAGTCAGTCATCTATTTTCATTTTCTCATTAAATGAGCAAAGGGGACATAATACTCACCATCAATTTTGTTTGTATTTTTGTACATAAGACAGTCAAAGATCCAGAAGTAATGAACTGCTCCTAAGACAGAAAAGACATCAATGAGAGAGCTCTTTCCATTTACCTTACCCATTTACACTTTAGATGAACTAGCTTACACCCTATTCTGACAATGACTCTAAGAAAAGATCACTGAATTGAACTGAACTCAATGAGTCTATCTTGCCTCTTTGTGGGTAGCTAAAAGAAAGGAAAAGCACTGCTGAAACAGATTTCTTGAATTGAGAGTAAACATAGAAATGTAAATGAAAGGTTAATTAATCAATATAAGAGAAATACCTCCCATTGCAAATAAAATCAAAGCAAAACAAAAAGGAAAGAAGTGCAAATTGGCAAAGAATGTTGATGTGGAGAGAGGGTAAGACAGGAACTCAAGGTGGAGACCACTGATTGTGATAAAATTCGACAAGAGAACAATGCTTCCCTACACACTCCCATCTTAATCTATCCAAATATATTCCTACTTGAAAGTATACTTGCTCTCTGAAGGATGCCTGAATTATCTCAGTTAAGAATAGTCTTTTTCTTTAGGAGAGAGAGCACATAAATCAAGAGCATTTTTCAGTCAAATACAGGAAATTGGTCCTGAGGCTACTTCCATCTCTGTTTCTCTTACAAATTGACACAGCACTTTTACTTAAAGGTCTCAGATATTGTCTATAAGAATAGATAAACCAAATACATGCTTTTATTTATTTATAATTTCTATATAACTTCTTGAATTTCCAAAGTGGTTCAAAAAGATATACTCAGAGCTACTGCAGCCCAGAATGGGTAGGCAATATAAAAGCAGAATAATATGATTCTGATCATGAAGAAGTAAAATAAAAATCTGGATTATTCCAAGTAGAAATATTTCAGGCCAATTATTATCTGAACTACCTGGAGGGAAGAAAATAGAATATGGGGGTGAAGTAGAAACTACATTAGTAGTTTACAGTCCCCAATCAATTTCAAAATCACACGTGAATCACATGGCGACTTTCCCACCCTCAACCGTCACTAAAAAGTCATCTTTAGATGAGTGAAAGCCAAGAACTGTGTTAGTTTACCAAGACCGATGAATGGATATTGTCTCATAGGGATATAATCTTTGGGGAAAATATCCTATTTTATCTCTGGGAACTCAGAACACCTTCAAACCAAAACACTGACATATTTCCTTTGCTCGTTTTTAAATCTCAGTCTTATGAACTGACATAACATAACACAATCCATCACAAATAAAATTATAGACTATTAATTTTCCATATTTAATCAAAAAATCTACAGGACTAAAGACAACTTATACCCAGGGAGTGTAGATTATTTTTGAGAAAATTATGCAATCTGCTACATGAATTCTGAGCAGCATCAGATGTGTCTGCTTGTCGCACTTGGGAGCTTTGAATCTTGTCAGGTGAAATGTCTTTAACAACCCTACCAGTACCAGTGACAGTGCTCATTCTGCAAAGATCACACGTGGTCAAAATTTTGGTTAAATCCCAGTTCCTCCACTGTGTGATATGCTGTGATATTTCTGAGATGCATTTCACAGAAAGCAGTCATTGTGCTCCCTAGTACCAAGAGGAGTGTATTTAACAGGAGGAAAGGCTCTGGCAGAATGTATCTCACCATTAACCCAGCATCAGACAAATCTATCAGAAGATGAAAGGCCACCTTTGCTGAAGGCCTAGAAGTGTGGGTGCTAAGTACTATGGGGAAGAATGAATGGAGCACAATGGTATGAGTCCCTGGGGCTTGGGCCAACCTTGCTACTACTTGCAGAAACTAAAGGTGCTCACCACAGCAAAGGGGAGGCATTCTACTTAGTTTTTTACAAAACTGAAAAAAACAGTGGATTGAATCGAAAGAAGTAAACCATAAAGTCAGCAAAACCCACATATAAATTCTAACTCTCCAATCTACTTGTTTTGTGACTTTAAAAAATTCACTTATTTTCCTTGAGTTTCCAACTACAATTTAGGAATATCCTACCTCTTAAGGATAGTCTGGCATAATGCTATTATGATAACTCAGCAAAGTTGTTGACTAATCCACCAAAAACAAGACGGATTATTTCCAGTTAACTTCCTGTCTCTTCAGAACAGAAGCAATTTGAACTTTCCTGCTAATCTTTCACAGCCTTACCTAAAACACCAATATGATCGATTTTTAGAACAGAGCAAAATGAAACTCATTCTTTCGATCTTTTCCTCTATATCAACTTTTGTCATAAAGCTATACTATATTTAAATATTCAATATAACAAACATAAGGCTACAGAAATTTTGAAAACTTCACCTATAGTTGCATTAGCCAAGCATAGCAAATAGCGTTTATCTTCATTCCATTTCAATATTTTTGATATACACTAATGTTTTTCAGTGAATTATAGATTATGTACATACTTATTTATATTTTTATACTGAGCATTACATATTAGGAATATTTCTGTGTCTCATCTTAATGATCATATTTATGTCTTCACATTATTTGCTAAAAGGATAAAATTATAATTTATTAGTCACTCTAAAAATGTCACATTTAAGTCGCATTTCTGTCATTATAAACACATACCCACTTAACATTTGTAAGTTTCTATGTGTGGGATTCAGGCTCAAAGCATAAGGATATTGTGATCTTATGCATTACTCATTCCAAATTGCCAGGAAGATTTAATGCCTTTACACTGTCACCAGAAATACTTGGATAACCAGGTTATGGCAACCTCACTGAAACACCTCTCTTCAAGATTAAGTGCTATGTTTATAAAACTATTGCAAAATAAACATAAAGAATCAGTAGCGATTTTTTTTCTGGCTACAAAATAAGGTTTGCATCTCCCTAGACAGACTCAAGCACAGAATCATCGCCAAGTTTTACCAACACATGAAACTAAAAGTGGCCTGTGTCCACCTTGACATCTATTCAAGGATGCTCAGGATTTAAGTCGCAAACCATCCTTGTCTGCAACCTTGTGCCTCAGTGGTCTCTGTAATGAAGGGATCTGGGCTTCTTCTAGACCAGACATGAGGACAGTAGAGATAAGCTGGCCTTGATAAGTGGTCAGAAGATAGCAATGTACTCTGCTCAGAAAGAGAGCTGTTAGAACAGCTTCTGAACTCCTCTGATGGGACATATTCTGCCATATTTATGTTTTCATTTCATTCTTTTATTTAGACTTAAATTCCTTTCTATTATATTTTTAATAATTAATTCAAGCTATGGGTTGAAAGTACCCCTATGAAGAAAGATAACTTGAATGCTGGCTTCTTACTTTGGTCAGACATTTCTTTGCCTTACAGATAGTATACTTCCAAAAGGTGAGAATAATGTTTTCTTTCCCTTATCTCAGTGAAATATTAGACAGGGATGGGTATATAACCAACATTTAATAAACTAGGTGTAATGAATGGTATTCAGCGTGTCTTCTTCCATTCTTTACATGACACATTGATCTATTGATTGTGTCTCCTTTATACTTAAAAGCAATGGAAGTTGAGAATTGGCCCAAGATTACACAGGCAGTAATTAGTCAAAACAAGTCTGTGAAAAGACATGCCTGTATACTTAGAAAACACAAGAACGCTCATCAGGAAAGAAAGATATTTACACCTCCATGTTCATACTAGCACAATTCACAATAACCAAGACATGGCAACAACTGAGTATCTGTCAACAAATAATTGGACAAAAACACTGTGGTATATGTACGTGGTGGAAATACTATGTCACTGTTAAAAAAAAGATGAAATTGTGCCTTTTGCAACAAACTGGATGGAACTGGAAGGGATCATGTTGAGCAAAATAAGCCAAAAAGAAAAAAGAGAAGTACAGAATGGTTTCACTCATATGTGGAATATGAAGAAACAAAGCAAACAGACAAATCTCAATGAAATTCACAGGGGGCAAGACGAGCTCTCAGGGTGGTAGGAGGCAGAAGGGAAGAAAAGAGAGAAGAAGGTGCTGGACACTAGAACTCTGAAGGGGGCTATAGTGTGAAATAGTCAGAATTCTGAAAACATATGTAAGCAAAATAAATAGTGAAGCTATTAAAAAATAATTGCAGTCTTTGACAATCAAAGACAATGTTTAAAACAAAAAGCAATGCATGTTCTTACAGTTCATTCCAACAAGTCAAACATTGGTCTGAACTGTTTTCACTGTAGAACCTGTGGTTACTGACCCTTGGTCAAGGTCTGAACATACTAATTCATGGTACTACTTTGTAACCATGGGAGTGTGGATTTTCTTGGTAGTTCGTACTAACTTGTCAGATATATAGACAGATGATAGATAGGTAGACAGGTAGGTGTAATTTTATTCTGTTCAAATTATATCACCTTCTTAAAGTATGAAAGTATTTAATTAGTTTTGATTAAAAAGTCATCTAAGCTAATAGACGCTTTTTTGAGAGGAGTAGGAAGCGATTTATTTGTTTTTATTTAGTTGTTCACACTGGTTATTCCCTCCCGCCCAGAGTCTTGAACCCAGGACCTTGGGATGTCCGTTTCCCAGCTGTACTAGCTACCAGAGGACACCCTAAGTTAATGGAAATTTTAACTTCATTTCTGTCCATGAAATGTTTAATAATAATTTCATTGTTTTTCTTTTGCCTGCATTGCTGTATTCGTTTTAGGGTACTGAACCCACACCTCTGCCTGTGTGGAGGCGCCAGAACGCTGGTGGCGTGTGTGGTGTCAGCCCTACTTATTGGTAACAATAAGCCTGGTGATCTGCACACAGCCTCAGCAAGACCACAGACTGGTCTGCTGTTGGGCTGGTTACACTAACGAAAATGTGCCCACAGAGAAGTCAGGGATAAGAAGGACATTGCATTGAAGTCCCAAAACCATCTTAAACTGAAAGTTTCGCTAAGGAATTTATAAATGCAAGAAGCAGTTTCTAACAAAGGGGATGGAAACAAGCCTGACACTGTGGTGCTTACTGAGCCACTTTGGTTTGAAGAAGCGTAGGCTTTGAAATCGGTTATTGATAATAAAATGTCCCGGCATAACACAGAGATTATAGAGTTTTAATCTCAGGGTATAACAAAATGGATGAGCAGTAACTAGAAACAGGTGGTAGGTCAGTTAAAAGGGATTTGCAGGGCTCCTGTTAAGCAAATATCAAAGCGAGCGTTTCCCGTTCTGACCAGCAGGGGGCGCTCCAGCCAAAGCAGCCTGGGCAGCTCTACCTGGAAAAAGGTCCCTGCGATTTCGGATTTACCAGGAAGCTTAAAGGGAGGAGAGCATCACGCACACCCAGAAAGGGGCAGATGGCTGCTGCCACTCTTTCCCATATGGAAGGTTGATGGCCCCTGAGGACAGACACACTGCAGGTGCCAGGGCCGCAGAATGGCCGCAGGAACAGCTACCCTCCACCAGAGAGGACTGAAACTGCGAAACAGAGGCACCACCAGAATAGGCATCTAATTGGACTTTGTCACTGTGACCTCCAGATTTGCAAAGTGACAGTCACAAGGAAACTTGTTTCTGGAGTTTTCTTCCAATGTCTTTGGCTTCGGTAGCAGAAGAAGTCTACTGTCTCTGTTCTTTGATTCTCCGTCTCTGATCTCTGCACCTAGATTTAAAGGACGCCTGTGATTGGGTCAAGCTGCCCGTTTCCCTTTGACTCGCCCCAAGTCAATTTGCCACTTACCTTAATTGTATCTTTCAAATTCCTTTGCCCTATACCGTAATTCTGAGAGTGATGACTCAGGATGTTCACGGGTTCACTCTAACTTTGATCACTGAGAGTCATCTTATAATTTTGCCTACAATATGGTCCATGCTAGAGAATATTCCCTGTTGGCACTTGAGAAGTATCGATGTTCTGCGCATTCAGTCAATGAGTAGTGTTATATCTTATATGTGCGTGTGTGTATGTGTATAACAATTATAATACATAATACATAAAATATATATCGAAAGATATACCTTGACTCTGAGCCTGAAGAAGTGGAGATCATATGAAAGTGAAGATATTTTTCTACATCTGAGTGATCATATATGATCATGATGTTGATTGTGTGTGTTGAGGCTCAACATTTACACTTGAGCAATTATTCTTTTTTATTTTGAAAGCGCAGAAGAAAATGAATGAGTTATCTCTTAATAACTATGAGTATTCCAGCTAGTTTCTATTTGTTATTTTTTTGTTTTGCTTAAATATTTGATGATGGGTAAGGAAAGGAGTTAATTTTAGATTTATAGCTATCATTGTTGACTTACTCTGTTTAAAAGGGAAAACAGGAAAATGAGTTTTGAAAAACATGTAATATGCTGATTATATATGTGTGTGTGTATGTATGTATGTATGTGTGTGTGTGTATATATATAATCTTCCTCCCAGTTCCCAGTGGAGAGTTCCTAAAACCTGTGGAATTTCCTAAGTGATACAGCAGTAAGCATTTTGTTATGCTGATGAGGTGACTTTGAGAAACCTTTAGGTAATTTAAAGATGGAGGCTGATTGCCAGGGAGACCAACTGTGATTACAGGGCTAAAACTCTCATTCCTCTTAACAGGACCTCCAAGAAGGGGAGAAGGACCGATAAAATGAATTTATTACCAACCGACAACGATTTAAGTTGTTGATGAACATGTAGAGATTCTACACCCAGGGTCAGCTTGGATTTTCTTCACCCCTCCCCATAGCTTGCCCCATGCACCTTCCATCTGGCTGTTCCTGAGTTACATTCTTTTATAAGAAACAGGTAGTAAATCTAGAAAACAAATGTTTTCTGAGTTCTGTGAGCCACTCTGGCAAGTGAATCTAACCCAAGGAGAGGGTGGGTATTACAGACCGTTGGGGAGTTTTCATCCCCAAGGAAAGGCTGAGGGGGAGTCCTGCAAGCTTTCAGGCTCTTCTGATGCCTCTTGAGGAAAATTTAAGGAGAGTCTAAAATGGGCACAAGCATAGAAAACTGCACTGGAAAAGGAAAGTGTTCAGTCAGGAGTGGTGTGGCTGAACTCTAGAACAAGTACAAGCAGAAGAGTGGAGAAGAGACATACATGTGGGCTCTCTCCAAGACACACACGCACACACACACACGCACACGCACACACACACACACGCATGCACACACACGCACACACACACACACACACACGCTATCCTCTAGAGACTGGTGGTTTCATACACTTGCTGAAGAGCAATTTCATCAGAGTGATTGATATTCATGAGATTCCTGTTGAAGGACAGGATTTCCTAGGCAGGGGGAGGTCTTTCCCTCTTAAAGGAGACCCTGCATTTAAATCTGCCAGATCGCTCCCAGTGAACAGGGGAGAAGAGGGGGGCGCCACAGAAGAGTAAGAAACACAGAGAGATAGAAAGGTGGGATCAGGGGGCTAACAGCCTCCAGGACTGAGAGCCTCGAATACCCTACCTTCCACCCATTTATTGAATCCATACACGGAACGCCTCGAGCAGCTTAGGCCAGCAATTTTCTTTCTACATTGAATTTGTTGATTCAGCCTTTTGTTCTTCTGCTACGTAACTGTATCTTCTTGTTCTTGGGAATGAACAGTTACAGGCACACCGCCCCGGTGGTTCCACTGTGGCCTTCGCGCCCTTTTCCAGACGAGGGATCCTAATACTCTGCCAACTCCCACTCTGTCCCTGTTCTGCTTTCTGCCCCCAACAAAATCCTTGGAACCGGCATGGCTCCCAAAGAGGCAGTGTTTCTAGTGTGCTAGTGCAGTGACAAGATGGAAATTGGCATATAATGAGGTCTGAGGTTGCTGGAGGTCAGCTCCTGGGCATTTGACACCATTCTACCAGTATAGGGTAGTTATGGGTAGAGCTGGTTTTTCACATATTTTTGGTGGAACAGCCTTTCAACTGCTAGTTAATTTTCTGATTGCTGGCTAACCAACTTTACTGACCACTACAGTCTGTAGGTTTGGTGGACCCAGAGCACAAGGAACAACTTGGATTTATAATTGGTACCTAAGGCAGGGGTAAAGAGGTAAAGGCAGTCATGTCAGACTGAGCCCTTAGCTAGTAGGGTTTGATGCTATCCCCAGCAGTGTCGAACTGAGTTAATAGAGTGGTGGTGTTAAAGAATACATGTCATAGTTAATCAAATAAAGATTTGATTTTGAAACTAATTACTATATAGTTCCTAAGACCTAAGGAGCTTGTCTGCATGCACTAGGGAGTAAAATGAATGGATAAATATTAGTGCCTACTATAAAAAATCAGAACTCCACAATAAATTAGTTAATTCCTGTTGATAATTAAAAAGAAGTACAAATATAATAGCATATTGTGTCCTATACTTCAATAGTATCCACTGAGTCACCTCTCTGCCTATTTGGCCAATCTAGTCAATGGAAATTTACCAATATGTGCAGTTGCAGAAGCCAATATCTAGCAAATAAAAAGACACCCACCTACCCCTCACCATGGAGCACACATATTCAATGAAAAGAATACAAATATATTTTAATGTTCATTATATAAAAACCTGTTTCAAGGAACTCAAACTTCACTTTCTTGAGTTGACTTTCTTTGGCTAGTTTTCATATATTATCACAAAGATGAGATTTCTAATGAATAGTTGCCTCCTTTTTTTCCCTAAGTCAAAAGTTCTTCATAAGCAGAGACATGACTTGCCTTTGTAAGCAGGTTGGCTTTATTCCTGTAGCTCTGAGGCAGGAAAAGCACTGTCTGCAAGCAAAAAAAAAAAAAAATGTTAGTTTAGACTTGACTTCACTCAGGCTCTGTCAATCCATCATCATCATTATCTGTCTCGATGTCGTTTCCTCCAAACATTATACCAAAACTCTTCCCAATTTCGAGATTTCAGTGTCTTAAGATGAATATAATATTGTAAACAAAAGAAATAACAAAAAGTACTTCTTTAAAAAAGAAGACCATAACAAGTCATTAAGTTCTTTAAATAATTGTTTTTCATCGGCCTTAAATTCATTCTACTATATATAATACAATTTGGTAAATCAAAAATTTTTAATTCAGATCCATGAAGCCATGATTTCACGGTGGTGGTAGAGTGGTATCTCATGGAATTTGATTCAATTTATATATATGTACATATATATATCTTCTTCAGAAAAAATTATTTTGAGATCAATGGAAGGAAACATCAAAATATAAACATTCACTGAATTCGGTCACATGTGAAAGTACTCTTTATCAAGTTAAGGCTGTTATAGAGACTAGTAACTGTAGCAAAAAGCATTCCTGCATGGAAAAGTGTCACACCAACTTACAGTGACAGGAGCACAAGCATAAACTCATAGCTTAATGCTGGGTAAGTCATTTCATTTCCCATGTTTCTATATTTACAAAATGGGGAGATTGAATTTGCTAATTTCTGAGATTCACCTCTACCTATTTAGTGAATTCTTAACTGCTCAGCTATTCTATTGTTACCTGCTTTCCTCATCTAACTGGTTTCCATCATTATCAAACTGCTTACTATATGTATCTCTTGACAAAGAACTGATTGTCCATCTGCCACTCTTGCTAACATATTTCAGCACAGTCACACTGAGATGCACCTGGCAAGACACGGGTATGCCAGACTCACCCCAGGAAACTCAGAGTGAGCCTGTTTCCACCACAACACAGCCGTGAGCGCAGCTAGGCAGAACTCCACCACAGTATAAATCAGTAGCACAGACAGAATTCCCTGAAATGCAGGAAATAGATTAGTAGTGCTTGAGTCAATTGAAGACTTCATGCTTTATTGAGAGATGACTGTAGAGATGAAGGCCACCTCAAATATGAAAAGAAAGACCCATTAGGAAGATAGCACTGCTCCTAGTTAGAAAAAACAATCAAGATGGTAACCACCATAGTTCCTAGCAGCCCAAACCAACCAAAAAACCAAACAAGGCTGAGAGTATCTTATAGAATATTCTATTCATTTACATCACTTTAAAGTTTCCCCTGCTAGCAAGCAAACTCATTAAAATTTCTTTTATTCACAATGTAAAATCACCCATCATGAATTCTTATTTTATCCACTATCCAAATCCTTGCAGATTTTTTTTCCAAGGTGGAGTTGCCTCTGTCATGTGTTCGTTTGTAACATTGCTGTCAACCTTATTTGCATGTACATTTTCTTTTATCATGTCATTAATCTAGTTAGAAATGTCAAGAGCCAGCTCCCTAGGGATGATGTGCAAGCGTGAGTTTAACCAATCTTATGTTTACCTGATCATTTCCCAATGGTGTCATTGACTTAACTCATTTCTGTAATTGCAAGACAATAAATATTCTGCAGTCTCTTTATTCTTCTGTTACCTTTTTTCAATTACTGTACATATCCAATTGGTCAAACATTATGGCTTTCTTTCCTCTGAAGATAATGATCATTATCATTCTTCAATTTTTTGTATTGATCATCTCCAAATTTAAGGAATCTCACCTTTGTAAATTATACCAAAAAAGGCGATGATGCTGCCTTCTCTGCTGATAAATACTACTCATCACTGCAGTCTCTCAATGAAAGAGAAGCCTTTACCTTCAAACCCCATGTTTTCTTCTCTCCATTTCTTGGTGATGGACCTGATAGGTCTGCTCGGATCAAGTTAACATTCCACTGTGTGTACATATATACCATACTTCTTTGTTGGCATTTCCTGACCACTTGGGTTTTTGTTTGGGTTGGGGATGGAGGGGTTTCTTGCTATCTTTGCTTTTCTCAATTCACTATGCCATGTGCCAAAAGTTTTGATTGAATAAACTCATATTTTAGGCCATCAACAGTAGATTCAGTTTGATTATTATGACATTCTTTCAACCATACATTTTCATTTTTTTATCATCAACCTTATTTGACTTTCACACTTCCATTCCATCCTATTAGTATGCAATCCTATAGTGGGCCCCTCTTGTTACGGTCATGTAGTCCCCTTGTTTTTACATAGTTCTGACCTTTGACCAGATGCCCCAAGCAGAAAGAATTCCAGAGACTGTTGAATGAAGGAATAGCAAGAAGTCAAGACTTCCAGGTACTTTTTAAGTACAGAGCATCTCATTTAAAAATACTTACAGACAGAGTAGTTTTGGCCATAAGACAGCCTTGGGGGAGTGATGAGGTAAAATGATAGTAAAAAGAATTTTCTTCCTCTGTTTTATCCTCTTCTTTCAAATCACACTGCCATGAGGCAGGACCCAAATCAGCCAGGTTAATGGAGAGGAGAATGAACCCCCCTAGAGCAAACAGAGAGCTCAGAATGTGTGCAGCCAGGCTGCACTGGACCTGAAAAAAAGAAATGTTGATTAAGGATCACTTTGAGCAGAAAACGTCTCATACCTCTTTCCCAGAGCATTGCAAATATTTATTTTCTTATCTGTGTCTCTCAGGGATTCTCGATGGATAGAGCTAAGTCGATATATATTCCCAGTGCTAGGCAACATCTCTGAAACTAAAAGGCAAATCTTGGCAAAGGAAGTGAATATTTAAAATTTCTCCCTAGGCAGAACTTCAGGAGGGTAGCAGAAAATATTTCTTTCTTAAAATGGTGGTGGAGCCCACTGGACAGTGGTGAAGAACACTTGATGACTTGGTAGAGGGCAGGGTGTGTTGACACATATATGAGGAATTGGGAACCTTCACATTTCTTTATTTTATTTTAATGAGTTTATTTTAATGTGTAATTTTTTTTTTAATTTCTCTACTAAATTCTTTATCCAGGACTTAGAGCAGGACTTCATCAGTCTATACTTGTAAAATTCCCAGGAGAGTATGACCCAAAGCAGATGTGCTTTATCTCTCCCAAATTACTCAGAATTCACTCCTGAAAGCATCGGTTACATAAAGGAGAAAGGTGAGCTTAGTCACTCCTCCTCGTACATGACCTGTCTTAAAACTGTGCACACCCAAGGTAAGCATGGGTACATAGTTCAGCAGCTCAGGTGGGTTCAGGAGGGTGGACAGGCTATGACTGGCTAGGTAAAGGACCACATTTGAATGGTTATAGTCAGAGTTCAAGATTTAGGACTAAGGATAATGTAACATGTGAGCAGCAGTGTGAGCGGGATGAAAGAGGGTGTAACTGGATGTCAGGAAACTGAGGTAACGGTGGTAGCTTTTTGTTTATCTTTACTACCCAGTATTTTAATTTCACTTCCTGACTTGGGTTTCATTTGTACATTTACAAAATATGGGGAATAAATTAAATAATCTCAGAAATAGCTTCCTTTCTAATCCTAAGAGCAGAAGGGGAAAGTGAGCTGAAACATTCTGAAAGCTATGGTTAGAGGTAGATTTGATTCAGAAAAAAATCCAGTCGTCATAAATGAGAATGTTAATTAATCCCACACAGACCCCTCTTCTTTAAGGGACTCACAATTGGAGTTTGGAGGCATAGCATAGGATAGGGAGGACAATTTTCCCTTCAAACTCCAGTATCCCAAAATAATGGCAAAAAGTACATGTTCTGGGTCTCTGATAACCAGCAGCAGTTATGGTATCTGGAGCACATATTAGAATAACGTGTATTTTGGGATAGCACTCTTCTTTCACCTTGAAGGGCTGGCATAATGTATAACCACAGTAGAATTTATTACGAGAGAGATGACTGGTGAACATGAGTCAACCTTGTGACCCTCTACCTGCATACTTGAGTCTCCAGGGTAGGAGCCCCATATGGTTCCCAAAAATGCCGACAAGCATTATTCTTTTAGCAAATAAATTCAATAGTGTTATAATTAGCCACATGGTAGCTCATATTTAAAGTAAGCTTAAATGTTTAAAGTTTAGTTCCTCTGTTATCCTGGTCACATCTGAAGTGATCAATTGCCATGTGGGACAACCACACCTGAAAGCACTATTGTCTTTAAATCATCACAGAAAGTTCTATTGGATAGCACTGATCTAAGAGCCAGTGTCTAAGTGAAGGTTATAAAGAATCATCTCTAAATTTTGCTAAAAGAAAGAGAATAACTGGCCTTGTCTTCAGCACTCTTTCAAACTTCATGTTGCCTTCAGGATACTTTTGTCATTCAGTGTCTAGGTTACTGCATTATGTAAACTTGTCACATATGAAGCCCAACATCAAACTACTTGAGTTATGTAGAACTGAGTGAAGACGTAGTGAACCTTTACAGATTGGAACAACTTTTCTCTATGATCACGTGTGTTATTTTTTTTTCCCTCCCTGCCACTTCCCCTTCTGGCTTTCTCTGGAAAGAGTTAAAGACAAGTAAAGAGTTAAAGACAGGTAAAATTGTTTTCTTAGTCAAGAAATATGATGAATGACAACTTTTAGGAGTCAAGAGTTTATACTCAAATTCAACAAAAGTAGTAGCTCTCACAGATGAGATAGATTTTTAAAATGAGAGATCCTCACGTGAGTGGTATTTTAACTTACTGTCTCGAGGATTTTGACAGTATGAAATAGTGAGTTCACAACAAAGTATAAAGAACGCTTTGTAACTCTTCAACCTCTTCATCATTGAAGATCTAGATTTGGTGTCCAAATGACATGATAAGGAGGCAGAATTTTTCTAGAGTAGAATATTGGGTTCTTATCTAAGTTATAATACAATATCCTGAATGTAGCCTGTGATCAACAGATAGTGGATGGAAGAATGAGCACTGGTCCAGAATATGAATGAGCGAGGATCAACTCCTAACCTTACCAAATATCTTCTCTGAAGCTTAGCTGTCATTTCTTCAAAGTAGAGATAGTGGTTATGAAGAGTTCTCACTAAATTTCATTTCAGTCCAGTTAGTTGTGAAGTATGATTCTAATACTCACCAAACACTTAGTTGACTTCTTTTTTGTGATGACTGAGAGAGATCCAGAGATTACAAACTACTCAGAAAGAAGAGAAAATGGTTAGGTCCATTTTTTTGCACAGATACAGCAGCAATGCTATTATTGCAGAATTTATGGAAAACTCCCAAGGGAGAAGCCCTGGGGAACCAATGACCAGTGATCTAAGACCCAACCAAATACATAGGTGTGTTCCTTTTGCTCAGAGAACATTCAGAAAAACAAACAAAAAAAGGCAAATATGAATAGAAATCTATCCCAATGAATAAATGAAGACCTTAAAACCCAGGAAAGAACTTTTTTTAATGAGATAAGAAAGCTTTCAGTCAGGTATATATTGAGAGAACATGAAAGCAACAGTGCAGAAAAAAATACAATAGGGGAAGCTAACAGATACAGGAGTACAGAGATACACATTTTTAAGTTGGTGACTCCATGAAGAAAAAAATAGTAACTGAGAGCAAGGATAAAACCAGATATAAAAAAACTTTTTCAATCATTTCACTCTCTAGAGTATTCATGATATCATAAATCGGGATCACTAAGTTAAAGGAAATTCATTGACAGTGCACAAAACAGGAAGAAAAGCTGTATCTCCAGTGGCCCAAGCATTAAGTAATTTAGATCTGCCTAAATAAATGCTGAATCTTAAAAATTGGACAAGCTGCCTCTCCAAGAGTGGACTTGTTTAGTGACTTGCTTTTAAAGAGGAGAGTGTGAAAGAGAAGAGGGAGCAAAGTGACTTTACAGAGGAGAAAATTGTCAAACACCACATCAGCCTCATGATCACAGTTAACTTCATCAGTGACAAATCATGCTGAGGATATATACCCTCAATATGAACTGACAACAGTAACGCTTCATCTTTTTCATCTGCCACCTAAAGATCCATCACTCAAGGCTAAACATAAGAAAAATATCAGACAGATCAAAATTTAGGAACATTCTATAAATATTCTGGCTACTGCTACTCAAAATTATCAGTATAATCAAGGCAGATGCTCTGGGGTCTGGGGCGACTCAAACGTCCCTTTGGCCCACATTAAAGAAGGCCCTGGTTTACTAAAAATGGGACAAAATTGACGTTTATATTAAAACAACAGGTTGATTGGGAAATATGAAAAAAAATTACTGTCCCATTTTAAATAGTATATATGGTCAGCCTAGTTATTGGGTATTTTGGGCACTAGGATGGTTAAAGTGGCAAGTGTTTTAGGCAGGATATTTAGGGAAGGACTTATAGGGGCACTAAATTTGATTTTTGCCTAAGGTGCTAAAATTCCTCACACCAACCCTGGCCATTTGTGTGAAGTCTCAGTCACACACCGTTGCTTTGACATCACTGATATGCATCACATAGCATTTACTTATTTCTGATCTGGCTACTCTGCTCCTGCTCAGATTGCTCTGCCTCCTCCCCTCCCCTTAGTTGCCAGCATAAAACACTGTTCCATTTTTACCATCCCAATTTCCCATATTTGGCTCAAGGAAATATGATCGGCCTAAGCCTAAAGGAAACAATTATGATTAAATGTTATGCAATATCTTTAATGGAATCTTAGAACAGGAAAAAAAAAAGACCTTTGGGGAAAAACTTGTGCAATCTGAATAAAATGTTGACTTTAGTTAATAAAAGAAGGAAAAATACAGACCAGATTAAAAGGTTGACTTCTAGATTCAATAGACGGAGGGACAAGCATTGGAAAGGCAAATGATAGCTACAGAGATGTGGGAACTTATAGAAACACTCTGAAAGAGAAGTTTAATTGTAAGAAAGACTCATCGCCATCAATATAGAGGAAAACTCTTCTCTGAGAAAAGGAGACTCAAGTCCCCTTGACACCTCTCATTTCAAGTTGTCCCAGAAAAACTTTCAGGACATCACTAAAGCAGAGATCCCTGCTCAGCCATCCCTGAGAGCTACAAAAAAATCCCCTTCAAAGTGCTCAGGGGTGAAAGTGCTCCTTCCCACAAACACAAGCAGGTTTCCTTCACTGATACTAATGCTACCTTAGAGAGAACGCCTTCCCCAAATTTATCCTACTTCATACAATTTTTGCCTAACCCTGATCATAAGTTACTGCCCTTATCATAATGTAAGATGATAAGGTTAAGAGTAAAGTGTTATTCAAAAGATATCATCATTTGAATCAGCTAAGAAATAGACTGAAAATCAGGTGACTTCTGCCATCCCTTAGCTCTTGGCCTCTTCCTCCCACCTCCACCGGTCTTGCCCGCTTAAGGGTCTCTACTCACACTCAGAGCTCCTATGAAAGGGTAGCCAGACTTCAGCAGTGGGGTAAACACTTGGGTGAAATGGAAAGAGAAGGGAGCAGATACCAAGATGATTCCCAAACACAATATTACCAGCCCACACAGGATCTGGATAGCCTGTTGGAAGAAGAAGAGATATTAAGGATTAAAATCAGTGTTTGTCAAGATAGGACCTCTTCCTCTCTCCCAGGGAGCTCATGCATTGTCTTCTTCTCTAGGACCCCAGTGAGGACATATACTGTAAAATCTCTAGAATGAGAAATATGAAAAACATACTTTGGAGGAGATGCTGCCGCATAGCAGAAAGTTATACTCAGGTCATCAAGAAAGTGCTCAGCTAGATTTTAGGCATTTCTGCCTCTCTGGTCCTTGATTCTCATGACCCTTGCTCACAACCCATGACACGTGTTAGACTCTGTTTCCCCATCTCTTGCAGTCCATTACTACTAACTCTCCTTCTACCTCTTATGGGATCAGGGGACTCAAAGCCTTCACACTCTTTTGAGCACAGACAGTATGGAAGGCCCTCCTTATATCCCCAGGCTCCATGAGACACAACTCAGAACCTGGACCTTTGGCTAGTTCTGTGGTCTCTGGACTTCTCTCTTCTAAGGCAAAGTTTCCTCCTTAACTTCCACCTCGGACATTCCAAACTCCATGAATATTCACTAAGTATTTTTCTAAACCTTATATCAGGTGAGCCTCACAGCAACCCAAGAGATTGTGTATCTGAGGCAAAGCAATCCATCCTATGGGTTCCATAAGCTGGTCCACAGAACTGCCTCATCTTAGATCATCTAAGTACAGAAGCAATTCTAAAAAACAGAGCTCTATATTTTCTGCCTAGTCCTAATTATCTCTCTTTCCCCTTCATCCCGTCACTCCATAGCATTGCTTTTAAAGATTACACATCAGAGAAGAGACAAGCAGAAAGTAAACATCATCTCTGTTGTCAAAAAAGAAGAAAAGAAGGGAAGATTTTCCCAGTAATTTTCAGTAAGGGGGAAAAATTGCCTTTAAAAAAACTGATGCACATGATTAATCATGCAATTAATGAACATATAGAAAAAGATATACAAAGTGTGCAATTATTTATCACTAGCAGCCCTGCAAAACACAGAGATGTACAGCTTTTATATGCTAACTATACCCAAATAAAGTTTCCTCTTAAAAGAAAATGTAGAGAAGTACTGTGTTATAGAATAAAGAAACAACAACAAAAATTCAGTTGCTCACATTGTGTTGAAAGAAAAAACATATTTAAAACCTTCTGATTTGGAAGGTTTTAATTGGAGGTTCAAATGGCTCCTTGAGCGACTTCTGCTGTTTGAATCAAGTTATTATCTCTCTAATATAATGGATGAGCCCCTGCGCTCACAATGCATCTCCAATTCTACAACAGTCTCTTCCCTTTGACCCTCCATCCCACTCCAACAAGTTCTGAAGCCAGCTTACTCCAATAACTTTGATCTCTGCCTTTATATGTTTCTTCAGTTTGTCCTCCTGACTCTGGCTGGTGGGTTTAGGCTTCTCCACTTGGGGAAACTTGATGCCACTTGGTGTGAGAACAACAAAAGTCTCATTGACCACGGGTTGCGACATCATCATGGTGCTGCCCACCCTGGAAGAGAAAAGAGATTCAGCTTTTATAAAGGAAAATGCTTTTAGTTTTGGGTCCACAAATTCTGAATCAATATTAGTCCATTCCTGTTCCTTAGGAAAAAGAAACTTGTAACACGGAACAATGAAAAACCCCAAGGTGGTTTCATGAATATTTTTCCATGTGTGGCACAGTCCATTCCTTATCGAGTTAGTAGTGTCATCTTGAAAGGTTGCAATGTCGGGGGGCAAATGGTCGCAAAACATGTTGTGATATAGAAAGCCCCCTTTCCCCTAGCTAGCCCCACCTGCTTTTTCAGTTGCTTGCAGAAACATGGAGTACAGCTTTGTTCTCTGGATAGTCACTCTGCTTCTCAGATAAGTAAGAAACTGTGTGTTTGCATAAGTCAGCATGGTACAATAATTTAAGATTTGTTCCCAGTAGAGCTCAAAGAAACACTGCCAAGATATAAATCACCTCTTTGGAAAGCCGTATGCAGAGTCCTCAAACAAATAAAGACAGATGTACTGTCTTATCCAGCAATTCTACTCTTGTGCATATACCCAGAGGATACGACATTTCTAATAAAAAAAAATCTGCACCCATATGTGTGTAGAAGCACAGTTCATAATAACCAAGACTTGGAAGTGGCCTAAATGCCAGTCAACAAAAGATGGATAAAGAAGTTATGGTCTATATACTCAATGGAATTCTATGCAGCTACTAAAAAAAAAAAAAAAATGAAATGGTGTGCTTTGCAACAACTGGATGGAATTGGAAGGGATCATGTTAAGTGAAATCAGTCAGAAAAAAAGAGAAATTCACTCGTGTAATATCATGAAATGAAACATAAACAGAAGATAAACCCCAGCAAAAACTCTCAGGACACAAGAGAATGGCTGCCAGCGGGTGGGAGGATAGAGGGGTGGAAAGAGGAGAAAAGGTGGTGGGAAAGGACATAGAACACTGGTGGAGGGTGTGGTGTGAAATATAGATTGAGATACAATGTCAGTATTCAAGAATCAACGTAGCATTGTGAACAAAAGCGATAAGAAATACCAATAATTTTAAGAGATATAAATCACATTCAGTATTTAAAAAATTCTTATGTTAACTCCTCCTATAGAGATCCACTGCTAAAATGACTACTCTTGCCACATATTCCGTTAGCTTACTTTTTATGCTGTGTGAGCAGTGACGCCACTGGCTACTAATTACTTCACAGGATGTTCCTAGTTGATTGAAACTTCTGCTTAATTTATAGATATGAGCAGAATGTTATGTCTATTATTGCAAAAAAAATCCTACATAAGCTTGCATGCTTCTAGATGCTCCCAAATCTTCCACTCAAAATTTCAATCCAATCTTTCACAGTAAACATTGGAAGAACAAAAAGGTCAAAGTTCAAGTTCTTATCTCAAAGTCAATTTCTATAACAAAATTAACATTTTTAATAGGAAACATCTGCGCTAATCTAAATTGATAATAAGTATTTAAGTGTATACTTGCTAGGAAAAATCCTTTATGGGGGTAAGGAAGGAGAAAGGAGGGAACCAGGTGGTGGGTATGGTGTGACATACACACAGACGGGTGAGATTTCAATATCCTAGAATATATGTAGTGATGTAAATCAAAGTAACAATAAAACTATATTTTAAAAAACCTGAATTGCCATGACTGAATGAGTTTCACTCTCAAGCATCCTATCAATTATGAGAGGTAAAAACGTGTCAATCTATTCAGTCTTCACTACTCAGAATAACTCTGCTCATTCTTGTCTCATAAATAGATATTGATACTAATTCTAGGTATTTTTATCTTATTTTACTATATACTATCCTACAATACACTTAGTCTTTACTACAACCCTCAGTATTTAGTTAAACCATATAAGCGGGAAACAGAATCAAAAAGTTTATCATGAATGAAAAAACACTTTGTACATGTGCATGGTACGGGGTCCATGCTGAACACATATTGGCAGAGAGAATTATAACGCTAACATGTTCACACACCGGGAAAAGGCAGAAGCAGGGCTGGACCCCAGCAAGCCCAGAGTCTGGAGACTTCACACAACGCAGGAGATCACACTACCTCTTCCTACCTCCACCTGGCAGCATCAACCTCTGTCAGTATTACTACTCTGGAGAAGAAGCTGTGTGCAGCTGTATGAGAACTTGGCATCACACTCAAGGTTCCCAGCCTGAATCCTCCATTTACCATCCTTAAGGATCAAGTGGCCGCCAGGTCTTAGTGGCCAGTTACCTTTCCATCTCTAGTAACTGAGCCGTTCTCAGCCTGTGGACCACTCAGCTTACATAGAACATGAAAAGAACTAAAGAGGCAAAGTTGTGCTCCTGTTAATAACATGACCTTAGGTAAGGGGCTCACCACAATGAAGCAGTTAGAATGCACCTGAAATGGCTGAAGCCAGAGACTCCTTCCCTTTACCCTTTCTATTTCCAAAATACTCTAGTGCTACTGAACTTCCCAAGGAGCTTCAAACCAAATAGCCCCTCTCGTGGACTCAACACAGGGGAGTGGGGAGTTAAAAAGAAGCCTTGGCATTGCCTACCTGTGACCTTGGGTCCACCTGTTGGTTCCAGCTGAGCACTCAGACACTCCCGGGAGATTTTCACTCTAGGTTTTCTTACAGTCCTTTCAGAATTTCCTACTTATCTTCATCTTCTGAAAGTCCCCAGTGCTTCCTTAATCCCGTGTTTACAGCCACACAGGATGTGATATTTACAGATTGTAGAGCTGTGAAATTTGCCTGCACTTCCTTTTTTCCTAACTCCTTGCATATTCAAAAAAGCCTTCACAAATAGAACTGACTAATGATTAGAAGGATGTGGAAGTCACTGAGTTCTATGTGGAAATGGTCACCCCGATGCTGACCCGTTCTGTGTTCCTAGGTCTCTATTCCTTTCCAGACCTCGGTTTTCTAATTTGTTCAACAGGGAACACTATATCAGCACAGATTTGTTATAAAGACAAGAGGTGTTTATGCAAGACACCGCTTCCCAGGAGCATTCCGTAATATGTAACTAATAGCAGTGCTGTTGATAAAGAATATTCAATAAGGTATAGTTAACCCTACTAGCAATATTATTAATAATAATGATCCTGTTTTAAGGAGCACATAATCACGTACAGCTAATACTATTAATAAAAGAGTTTAACATCCTTTTTTGTTATTTACATTTTTATTTCCACTCCTCAAACGCTGACTACACAAAAGCCTTTCAACATTCATTACCTAATAGCTGTCTCTGAGAGTTCTCTTTCCTCCCTGGTTTCTCTAGCAATCGGTTTCGTTCTCGGAAAAATGAGGCACCTCAAGGAAGTGGTGAAACCAACAGGGGTGCAGGTGGGGAGATTAGCGGTACCTGCACGCATTTAACCCACTCACACTTGGGAAGGTGTGAGGGCAGCAGAGGGCTCCTGTGTGCCTTTGAAACCTTAGGTGGGCATTCTTTGGAAGCTGATTTTAACGGATCAGACAAGGATAGAAGAATCAGAACCAGAGCCAGTCACTGCGACTGAAGAACTTCATTCTACAAGCGTCCTTTTCCCTTTGGGGCAATGCCGAGGAATCAGGAGCATGGACTGAATCGTCGCTGTGGCCTCAAGGGGCACTGCTCTCTGCATCTAACTCCATACATGAACTCAGTTCCACACATTAACTCTTCTGGTGAAGAAAGGAGTTAAGAAACGACATTAGAGGTGCGCGCTGGTGGAGAAGCGGTTAGATCAATCCCTTCCAAGGGAGCACAAGACCGCATACCCCCAGGTTCAAGTTCTGGGTCTGCCGGTAGCAACCAGTGTGAACTAATAAAAACAAAGTGCTTCTTTCTTCTCTTCCTGTCTGCCTGCCTACTCACCACATTCATTCCTGCCTGCAGCTTTCCTTCAAAAAAAAAAAAAAAAAAAAAAGTGAAAGCTTGGTTTAGTTTTCATAACCACAATGAACTACTTACTAATTTCATTCCCTTGTTTTCATTTCTAGAGATGATTCTTAGGGACGAAACAGAATCTCCTGGAGACCTGTGGAAGAGAGAGAGAAACCTTCACCCATCTCCCTCCCTCTCTCTCTCTCTCTCTCTCTCTCTCTCTCTCCTGGACTTTCACAAAGTAGTTCAGTCACTTAAGGGACAATCACCATGTTCCCATTAGTGGAATGTGCCAATTCCATCAGCACCAGCAAAGATTCCTCAGGGTGGCCTGAGGACATGACGCGTGCCTCCCCTTGAAAGTGGGCGCCGCGGCTGGCACTGCTGAGCCCGGACTCGAGCGTAGCATATGGCCTTCCCGGGATGACTGATAACTGCCTCTACCATGCCCCAGGTGTCCTGCCCTGGAATTCTGTGTCCTCGCCTGCTGGACTGTTCTTTGCTCTGCCCTCCAGCTGTCCCTGCAGGCTCACTACCCTCCCTCTGCGACGCCCCCAGTAAAAGGGCCCCTCTCTCCACCCTCGGCGTGGCGCTCTTCCCGACCCACAGTCATCGGAGGCGGTTATGCTGCCCAGTCCGCCACCATCCGGGAGAGATGGAGACATCTCTACCCCAGGCCTTCCGAAAGCCCACTGCGAGTACAGTAATCCCATGTCCTTGCCACTTGTGTCCTCTCATGATTTCCTCAGACTGCTAGACAGGGCATTGCTCTGCCGGGACTTGAACACCTGCGAAACACATGCCCAAACTTGAAAGCAGGCTCTGGCCCACTGGCCACTGGTCAGCCCTGCGCACAGACTGGAAGGTAGCACAATGGATTTCCTGGGATGATAACTGCCTCACCCACACTGACTGTGCCTGAGATCTTCCGCCTGGAGCTGCGCGGTCCTGGCTGCTCGGCTGCTGCTGTCTGCTCGTTGCCCTCCCTCTGCTGATGCCCCTGTAAAAGAGACCCCTTTCTTACTGCTGGTGCCTGTTGCTTTCTGGTAACTTACCTGACAGCCGACCCTGAAACCTGTCTGACCAGCCTTCGAGAGACATGGATTCTTTCCCAACTCACCACCATTGGGACCCTTGTCATGAGTACAGTGAAGCCCATGTCCTTGCCACCTGTGTCTTCTTGTGATCTCCTCGGATGATCAGCTGTGGCTGCTAGGCAGGGCGTTACTCTGTCAGAACTTGGGCACCTGCATCAGGTTCCCTCTTCCGTCAGTCTTCTTTTCTGTACAACTATCATTTTTAATGAACTCAGAAAAGTTGCAAGGATTGTATGAAACAACACAACCAAAGTGCTTAGCACAGTGCCTTATGGAGGGATCCCAGACGGTCTATCTGCTGTCTTCCCTCTACGTCTGCCCCCCATCCGATCTCCCAATAACAATCCCCTCCTAAACCTCCTTTTCCCTGCATGCTCTGCTCCCT